>BSBM01000177.1:3722500-4035000 GCA_027924585.1 Larix kaempferi | reverse complement strand
CCACTCAAATTTATGAAAAGAGGTATGTAATGTGTTAAGTATGTTATTAAAGTCTCATATGCATCATTAATGGATTATTACAACTGTTCTCACCCTCTCCCAATCAACTACAAAAATCCCCAATTCGACCCTTGGGGAAATGACATTATTTCACCTCCCAATACAACTAAACTGAGTAAAAATGCTTCAAATGCTCAAGTACAGTACATGAAACTTGTATAAGACTTCCATGGTAGTATATTGATCACAAATATATCATAGAATCATCCATTCATTCGAAATCATCAGCATTACATTGATTCACAACAAGGTAGTGGGGAAATGACACTGTTCTTTCATTAAAATTGATATTTATACATTTCTACTTGGAATTTCGACCTGAAACTTTCTAGAGATGAATAACAGAGTATTTACTTCATATTACACCAGAAATGGGGCATTAAAAGATTCCCCAAAGAGTATAGTAGCTCACCAAAAACGCCCTCCCTCAAGGATCAAGAATATGCCATCAAAACTGGAAATGGTTGAAGGAGTGAGCTGCAATAGAAGAAACCATGAGCTTCCCTGTAGCTTACACCTGCAAATAAATACTCCATTAAATCTCCAAATGAAATATCTGAATGGCCTTTCTAATTACCAACTTGGATGAGAATCTTTCACCCTCGAAATTGGCTAAGGCAAGAAACTAGTCATCCACTAGCTCTCCCTCTTCACAAATGCAATTGCAAATTCTAAAAATGATCAAAATATGCTTTCCTTCTTTGTTATGGACATTTATAAAGTTCTAATGTCCTCCATGGGTCGAATTCCTTCCAAGAGACTCATGCCAACTCAAGTTGGGAAGAGATTCCAAAGAACACCACTTGTACACCAATTCCTAGTCTCCCACTTCCACCAAATCACATGTGGAAGCATCTTAGCTTCCCTAACACCCTTGAGCACCCTCTTGGAGTCTATTTTTAGCCCCGACATGTCATATATGTCATATTTCAGCCTTCAAGTCTGATTTGTGTCATAGGTGTCATAGCATCTTCATCATTGTTGTCATAGAGCTAGGGAATCTAGCCCAAGTGTCTCACTAGCTCCAAATTGCCTCTTCCTCTTCCATGGGAGTTACTCTTCCTCTATATTTTGACCTTGGATGAGTCATGACATGAATAATACCTTTTGGACTCCCCCAAGTATGTTACCATTCACCTTGAATTCGAATTGGTGAGAGAATGATGCCAAGTGTAGTGGGGAAATCTAGCCATATGTGGGTCCCACTTCCTCCATGTGTCTTCATGATCAAATTCCACTTTGATTTTCACTTGTGTATATTTATTTATCTCCTTTATTAAATATTTATGCCATTCTAATGTTCAAACATCATTTATTATCCCCATTATTCCAAATCCCAAAGCTTCCACCCCAAACCTAGGAAACTAGTAATTTTCCTCCTTGGCAATTATTTGACCTTTGGCATCAATTTGACAAACTGTAATGAATAGGGCCAATGTTATTAGGCCATTTTGACCCAATGCCAAATTTGGGACATGAAAAATCCCCCCTTCTCAATATTGCTTGTCCTCAACCAATTTCAAACATGGGTGTTGAAGAACCTGCTTTCTGTATAATTCTTTGAAGTTGCCATTGAATTGCCCAACCTTGAATCTTTAAGTTTCCATGAAGATTTTAGAGAGGAACCACCCTGCTTGCTGTTGCACTGATCTGATAAAAATCACTTTATTTAGTGGGAAATCCATCTCCTGTACTTCTTGTTCCCCCAAAAAATTGAAACCAATGAGACAAAAATTATTCCAGGGTCCCATTGCTTGTATTGCACTCCAACAATTAAAAGTGCTCTCCAACCCATACCATCAGATAAGAGGATTCCTGGATCCCATTTTCTTGTATGCATTCTTCAAAACATCATGAGTACAAAATATATATCATCAAAGTACATAACAACATAATGAAAATGTACATCAAGAAGATGCTTCATCAAAGAATCATGCAAGTGTTTATACCTCCAAGCAAGTAGACCACCATTTGCTAGGTGCGTACAATCTTCAAGTGACCAATCAAATCTGCTCCAATGACATAGGTGAGGATCCCATGTCCGATAGTGCTGCTCCAAAAGAACGTGATATGCATCAAAATATTCATCCATGCATTCTTTCATCCAAGAAGTGAATGAAGAATCTCTACTAAAATATGAACCAAATAATGAGCAGGAAAAACAAGGAGACTTCAAAGGACTCAAAGAAGTCTCATCCATACATGCATGAGGATATGTATCATCATAAGGTAAAGCAATATGCTGTTGCAATTCTAAATAATGAGGTGCTCTATTCATGTCATCATCAAAAGGAGAGGTAGGAGTTTCATACCCCTCATGTGGCACCACTAGAAAAAAATATTTCACCCAATTTTCATCCCAAAGTGATGTGGCTGGAAAAAAAGTGTGGGGTGAGGAATTATGAACCAACTTTAATTCTTTACAACTCTTACCCATTGAAATATTTAATTCATCTTCTCCATAATTGGCTGGTCCAACTATTGTGAGATCATGTACCTCTTCCGAGGCGTTGCAACTCTCTCCATGAGGCAACTCATAATCCCTTTGAACAAGGACAAGTGCTTGTCCTTCTTCTTGTTTTAGTGTAGCATCTTCAAGAACCTGCATATCAACATGTACCTCATGTTCCACAATTACATTAGGTTCCTCTTTTGTGGCATAAACTGTTTCATCCTTTTCCTTGAAAAGAGAACCATTGCTCATTATTTTTTCCGAGTTGCTTCCAAGTTCACTAAGTAACAATTTGAACTCTTGAAAGTATTGCCTCCACTTTTCTTCAAAGGAATTTTTCAATAATTTTCTAAACTCCTCATTCTCCTCTAAGGTTCCTTTCTCATCCTTACTCATGGTGACCAATGAATGCACTTCTTCTCCTATTTCTTCCCTTTCACCAAAGTACATCCAGTTTCAGTTTCTAAGGGTGGTGGATTATTTATTTGACTCCTGGTATTCATTAATGTTCTACCAAATCAGTTTCCAAGACCATGCTCTGATACCACTGTAATTTCCCTTGTTAGGAATTTTATTAAAATGGCAATTTTTCACTTTTTTCCCTAGTTAGACCTTTGACTAGTTTTGATCTCTAGGTCCCAAATTTGCTCCAAATGATCCCAAATATTCTGAGAAGGTATATGAATGATATTAGAACATAAATATGTGTTTCAAGGATTTCTTTGGACCTTTAAAATACTTTTGCAAATCCTCTTTCAATTCTGGTCAATGTAGGTAACTTTACTAGTGATTTCCCTTTGACTAGTATTGGTCTCTACGTCTCAAATTGACTCCAAATGCATTCAAATATTCAAGGAAGGTGTATGAATGATATTAGAACTTGAATATGATGTTTATGGATGACATATGGCCACCAAAAGACCTCTGAAAACTCTCTTAATATTCTGGACCAATTATGCAATTTTACTAGTAATTTGGGGTTCAAATCCCCTTGGGGTAAGTACTGAAAATGGCTTCCCAAATGCCTCCAAACCAACTCAAATTTATGAAAATAGGTATGTAATGTGTTAATTATGTTATTAAAGTCTCATATGCACCATTAATGGATTATTACAACTGTTCTCACCCTCTCCCAATCAACTGCAAAAATCCCCAATTCGACCCTTGGGGAAATGGCACTATTTCACCTCCCAATACAACTAAACTGAGTAAAAATGATTCAAATGCTCAACTAAAGTACATGAAAATTTTATAAGACATCCATGGTAGTATATTTATCACAAATATATCAGAGAATCATCCATTCATTCGAAATCATTAGAATTACATTGATTCACAACAAGGTAGTGGGGAAATGACACTATTCTTTCATTAAAATTGAGATTTATACATTTCTACTTGGAATTTCGACCTGAAACTTTATGGAGATGAATAACAGAGTATTTAATTCATATTACACCAGAAATGGGGCATTAAAAGCTTCCCCAAAGAGTACAGTAGCTCACCAAAAACTCCCTCCCTCAAGGATCAAGAATATGCCATCAAAACTAGAAATGGTTGAAGGAGTGAGTTGCAATAGAAGAAACCATGAGCTTCCCTATAGCTTACACCTACAAATAAATACTCCATTAAAGATCCAAATGAAAGTTCTGAATGGCCTTTCCAATTACCAACTTGGATGAGAATCTTTCACCCTCGAAATTGGCTAAGGCAAGAAACTAGTCATCCACTAGCTCTCCCTCTTCACAAATGCAATTGCAAATTCTACAAATGATCAAAAGCTGCTTTCCTTCTTTTTTATTGAGATTTATAAAGTTCTAATGTCCTCCATGGGTCGAATTCCTTCCAAGAGACTCATGCCAACTCAAGTTGGGAAGAGATTCCAAAGAACACCACTTGTACACCAATTCCTAGTCTCCCACTTCCACCAAATCACATGTGGAAGCATCTTAGCTGCCCTAACACCCTTGAGCGCCCTCTTGGAGTCTATTTTTAGCCATGACATGTCATATATGTCATATTTCAGCCTTCAGGTCTGATTTGTGTCATAGGTGTCATAGCATCTTCATCATTGTTGTCATAGAGCTAGGGAATCTAGCCTAAGTGTCTCACTAGCTCCAAATTGCCTCTTCCTCTTCCATGGGATTTACTCTTCCTCTATATTTTGACCTTGGATGAGTCATGAAATGAGTAATACCTTTTGGACTCTCCCAAGTATGGTACCATTCACCTTGAATTCGAATTGGTGAGAGAATGATGCAAAGTGTAGTGGGGAAATCTAGCCATATGTGGGTCCCACTTCCTCCATGTGTGTTCATGATCAAATTCCACTTTGATTTTCATTTGTATATATTTATTTATCTCCTTTATTAAATATTTATGCCATTCTAATGTTCAAACATCATTTATTATCCCCATTATTCCAAATCCCAAAGCTTCCGCCCCAAACCTAGGAAACTAGTAATTTTCCTCCTTGGCAATTATTTGACCTTTAGCATCAATTTGACAAAATCTAATGAATAGGGCCAATGTTATTAGGCCATTTTGACCCAATACCAAATTTGGGACATGACAATTCACACAATGCTAGCACATTATGTCTGTGCAAAAATATTAGCAAAATGCTTTTATCCCCTCGTGTTATGTCTATGCAAAAATACTAGCAAAATGCTTTTATCCTCCCACGTTCTACGTTTTCTCCCCCCGCCTTCCCTATTTTTATGTTTACCAGATATTTTAAACAAACAAAATGATGAATCAAACAAATTAATAGGAACAGTCTTAGAAATGGCTTGATGACTCGTTTTAATAGACACGTATTATCTAAATATCATAGCCATAGACAACAACTAATTCAAACAGTCAATTCGCTACAACTAAGATCAAACTTTAGATAATGTAGTTTCTATAGTGGTAAGCAATGCTATTGCAATCTAGGTAAATATCATACAAATATTTCAAACAAATTTATGGGCATAAGCATTCCAGAAAAGATGGCAAAGTTTCAAAACGATTGGTTGTACCAATAAAACTAGCGGCACCCAACTAAGGCTCAAACTACGTTTATGGACACTTACCAATCGAAGGATGTCTGAGTGTAAATGCAAATGCAGCAGCCCCTCTAGGAATCCTTCTTCTTCACCGACCTTCTCTTGGACTCAAGTGGCCTCAATTCCCAACCACCAAACAGTTGCATGAGTTGTAGTTAAGAAACAATGGTTGAAATAGAGCAATTATAAATGATTTGATCAACAAAGCAAGTCGCCCACAGGGGCTTCACTCAATAGACCACTATCATAGTACATTCGTTCATGGCATATGAAACAATACCCCTAATTTCACTAAATATTGGAAAATACCATCCAACGTTGTTTTTTTTAACCCCCTCCCAATATGCCTTCCCAATTTAAAAGAACACCTATTTTCACTAGATATTGTATGTTTCAATTTTTTCATTAACATTTTTTATACCCCTTTATATTTCTACCTATTATATTGATATGATACCCCTCTTATGACCCCACATGCATTCTACAATGCACCTTGCTTCTTTCAATGTATATTGTGGATGCACATTACTTCACCCACAATGCAATTACTCAACCACATATAATTGTAATTTGCAACATCTAATGGTCCAATTAAGAGATAGGAGATCACTTCTTGTAGGTCATTAGAGCCAATGCACATAGTACAACATTTAGATTGCATGTTGCAGTTCCCCAATCACTGACTAAGCCTGTTGTGGGCTAGGTATCCAACCCCCAGGGCCTGTAACAAGCTCTAGGAGGCTGAGTTAACCTCCCAAGGCCTGTAATACGCACGAGTGGTTGGGTATTCAAGCCCCCAAGGCCTATTGAGGGACTATAACAAGTCCTGGAGGCTTATATCCTCCCAAGGCTATTGGTTACAACTAGCTAAGTGTTATTGGTAACAATTGGTTGTCAATGACCACTGTCTCTCGACTATGATCGACTGGAAACCCACTTCATCATGAAACCCCTAGCCTCAAGCATTCCTCAAGACGCGATTTCCCTGCGTATTGGTAAGCTCGAGGCTTGCCTCAACCCGATTTCTCATCTGGTCGTGATCCCGCCATCTCCATTTGGAAGATATTTTTCAGCCCGCCCATATAAAAAATACCCCAAAGTATTTTTGTATTGTTGCATTAAATAAAAAAAAACCCTTTGCCCCTTAATATATAAGCAATATATTTTTTAGGTTTTCATGAATATTTAATACCACAATATGAATGAACCTGATATTATATTACCTTCTAGTGAATCCCCCGTGAAGTCACCCAATTTGTAGATTTGTTAATTTGAAGAAACAAGCAGGCGCATAACAAGAATGAAAGAGTTTCTTAACTAGTAGTGGTCGTTGGTCGGATGAAGAAGGAGTTTGATGAATGGACAATGCATAACTCTGATTCATGAGAGACCAGGCCACTGTGCAGTGGTGATAACATGTTTACTGTCTGTTGAGTCTTATACGACATCTAGGAGCTACTCAACAAACTTTGAGATAGAAAGCTCTGTAATTTTAGGATACTAATTCAACCACTCAATAAAGGAGTGTTTGCAGGTGACTTGGAAATCCCTTCCAATTTTCAGCAATAAAACAAAGAAGTTCAACATACAGATTTTCAGGAAAGCTTGTCAACCAATCAGACAACCGAATATAGGGAGATAACCACGCCCAAAAAATTCAAGCTATTATTAATCTCTTGTTTATCAAGATAAGGATGGACTATGTGTACATTACGAGAATATAGATGAATGAAGTCGCTTTGATGAACTTGTCCTCTTGCTTTCTCCAGAATGCATTTAAAAGCAGGGAGTATTGTTCGAGATTCTATTGGTTTACATAAATGTTTCGATGATAGAGGTGAATTACCACTTATCAGAGCACGAAATGCTGAACAAAAGGCTAATGGATCACAATGAGGGATTCCCTGGTTCCACTTGTTATTGAAAATGATACTTTCTCTTGATGAAACAAGTAAAAAATCTGACTGTATTATAAATGGAAATCCTTTTACAATTTCCATCGGAAGAAAAGCATAGATACCTACAACTGCCATATTTCCTTTTGTAAGCCGCTCACCCATCGGAAAAGTTAATGTAATAGCCCATTTCCCAACATCTTTCCTCTGCTCAACCCTACACTCATTTTCCACGGGAAACCGTTGCCTCCACATGTAATAACTACATTGTTTTGTCGAAAATTGATCTTCTTCTACTAACAAATGCAAAATGAAGGATTCATTGTCATTGCTATGAGAAGTTCTAAGGTTAGTTTCTTGTAAAACAGAGATTGTATAAATCCTGTTAAGATCTATATGTTCCAGCTCACGAACTGAGGAAAGTATTTACAGTTTTGAAAGTGGCTTTGGGAGGTAGAAGGAGGGAAGCCCATGTTGTGTTGCCCATTTGCCAGCGTTGAAAGGAATTTCTAGTTTATGGCTAGAGGCCAATTGGGGGATGGTTGTCTTTGTTGAATTCTTCAATATTGCCAAACGTTTAAAAGATTGGGGATGAACACTACATATGTTAGTCTGTCTTACTAATTTCTTCATTTTTCTTTCATTTGTAATACCCGGACTGTTGTAAATATTTTTAATATAATGTAGCTGGATGTGCCTCTAACTATGGAAACGATAATCTTGTACTCTGCTTGGTATCTTATGAGGTGACTAAATTTACGAAAGATTAAAGATAAACCCTCCTGTTTATCTAGTCTGTAAGAAAAAGGTCCTTGATATTTGAAGAACACTTACTGTATATGAATAGTAGTCTTTGCTCAGAATTTGTATGAACTTTCGAATGTTTACAGCTAAATAGATTTACCTAGAAAATCGTCCAATCACCCCTCTGTCTAATGATATAGTTTTGGGATCAAAAGTTAAAGAAATAAGAATGTTTATATATATTTAAATGGTTGTAGAATACATCAGGTTCTGAAGGGAAGTCACCTTTGATGGGGTTCCAGCCTTACTTGAATAGTTGAGTACCTTCTTAATTCATTTTTCTTGGATACTGTAAGCGAAACTTTTGTGGTAGTTTTGTATGTTGCTTTCATTCGAGAGTCTTTTGGGTAAATACCAAAGTAGATGGATTATTCCCTAACTCATGCTGGGATTCTACACTGTTTGAAAAGTGGTTTTTTGTTGTCAAAATAATAGGAATCTGAAAGGATGAATTCTTTGTTTGAGGTCTAAGCGTCGATTTTAAATCCTGTATAAGAGGCAAAAGAAGTATGGCCCTATATTAAAGGAAAATGTGGCCCTTATGCATGTTTTTCTGTAGATCCGTTACAGGAGAAATGTATAACTGAAGTCTATATTTAATTAAAAGGAAAGAGTCTTGTTTTTACAAAAGCATGGTTATCGTTTTCTGTTGGAAGAGTTTCTAAGCTAAAATTTCTACATGATGTAATTAAAGTTGAGATCCATCTAATGTGATATGCATCCATTTCTAAGTAAAATTTAGTATTATATTTCTTATTCTATGATGTGATCTTTACCTACTATCCCAAGCAAAGTTTAGGGCTTAGTGCCGAGATATCCTAGTGATTTCTCTCTTTGTATAAGGGTTATGGAGGTTTTTCTCCATTTACATTTTCTGAAAAGTAGGATGCTTCAAACGGGAATGACATGAAATAATAACAAAATATATTTAAGTAATTAACCCTAATCAGATCTAGATTTATCAATAATAATAAGTTTAGCATACTGAAAGAAATCCTGTGTTATCGTTTTTGAATAGTATTGATAGGAAACAGTAAATCATGTTTCAAAGAAATGATAACCCTAGCATGATCTAATTCATCCATTTAATAATACGAACATCTTACTAGAGAAGAAATCCTGCATTATTTTATACAAGGTCAGCTCAATGATCTGAAATCTAATCTATAACTGGGTTAAAGTCACGGATCGGAAAACTTTTACCATTTAACTATGAAGTGATGAGAGCAATCAATCCAAAACTTAACCTATGTGATAAAAATGATAGATTTACCTTTATTTAATGAAATAAACAATTAATTAAGATCTGATCTAATAATTGCATTGGATCACAGGTCAAATTCAATGGATCTGCATCTTATAGATTCAGGAATCATTCGTAACATAATATAAAAGGGAAACAGATACATAGAACAAGGAAAAACAATAAAACTTGAATAAAATAGTTATCAGAACTTTTATTGCAGCCTAACTGACTAAGAAAATTCCACTTTCCTTCCAACCGTAGACCGCAATCCGTTCCTGGACCGTTCCATCGGTCACCCCCGAGCCAAGCTGGGCGTAACAAGTATCTAGGAGGCCTAGGGTATTTATCTATCTCTTTTACTACAGCAGAGCGTCCATAAGGTTTGTTTATCAGCCTATCTGGTGTGAGTCCATCTGAATGACATTTCTCATGCAAATAATAATAATATAGTCCTCCCAGGACAGTCTTTTATTGGACACACCAAGTTTTAGTACTCTGGTGCTTGAGTGTTCAGAATCACAACTATACCATTTTCAGTGCACTTGGAAAATTTGCACATGCAATGTTACCTTCTCTGCTATTAATACTTTTTGGGGAAAGGCTACTAGATATTTTGGGTTGACAACACTCAGTTATCTAACTGACACCTAGCAGATTCAGTCTCCTTATCTTTAATTAACATTTCTTTATTTTAATCCTCACAGTTCATTTTAAATCTTTAACTTAAATAAATTAGACTTTTACTCTCCTATTGGCTAGTTTCAACTTTAGTTGTAGGCTACTGACCTATCTAGATCCTTGCATGCTCAGCTTCTCTTTGAGTGGCTGCCCCAGTCAGTTTGAAAGAATAAAATAATAATAAGTCATTATTTAAAATAATCATTAGTTCACTTGGTGCTCGAGAGCCTTTAGCTCAACATCAGTCATTTAGTTCAAGTTGAAGTGCTCTAGAGCTTCTCAGCTCAAAACTGACTCAACTATTAGCGTTTTCTGAGCCCCCTTGGCTCATGCACGTGTCATGCATTGTCAAATTTATTACAACGTAAATAAAATAATATTCAAACAATAAAGTAGTCTTTTCTTGGGATGTTACATCCCTCCCCACTTAAAACAACACCATCCCGTTGTTAGGGACTTGAACTGGGACCATGAAACAAGGAGGGGTAGACCTCTTTCATTTCAGTCCCATTCTCCCAAGTAGCCTCTTCAGGCTCGAAATTTTTCCACTGTACCTTCAGCTAGACAATGGTTCGCTTTCTGAGCGATACCTCTCTCCTGTACAGTATGTGAAATGGTTCCGGTACAAATCCCCCTTCGGGTTCTACATGTAACAAAGACCAATCAATCACATGTTTAGAATCGTAAACATATTTCTTAAGTAAGGATATATGGAAAACATTATGCACTCTTATATGTTCAGGTAGAGCCAATTCATAGGACACTAGTCCCCTCTTGGCCAGTATTTCGAATGGCCCACAAAACCGCGGCACTAATTTGCCGCATTTTCCCAAACTTAGAGAACTCCTTTTTGCTTTGAATTTTAAGTATACATGCTCACCAACTTGATAGTCCTTGTACTGCCATTTTCTGTCTATCCTATGCCTCTTTTAAATTTTGTTGTGCCTTTACAACTAGCTTCTCCAGATCCTTCAATTGGTCTAGTCCAAACATAAGTCGATCCATCGGGCTGTCCCAGTTGACAAGGGTTCTGCATTTCCTGCCATACAGTATCTCAAACAGGCTCATTTTAGCCAAGGCTTGAAAACCGTTATTGTATGAAAATTCTGCTAAGTGTAAATACTCCTCCCATTTGTTGGGGTTGTTCATGACATACATCCTGAGCATGTCCTCAAGGATTTGGTTGACTCGCTCTGTTTGTCCATCTGTTTGAGGATGGTAAGCAGTGCTAAATTGTAGTTGTGTTTCTAAGCCATAAAACAAGGCTCTCCATAAATTACTTGTAAATTTTGTGTCTTTGTCGGAGATGATGGCCTTAGGTATGCCATTGAGCCTAAAAATTTATTTTAAAAAAATATCTGCAATATTTACAGCCTTATGAGTGGACTTAACTGGAATAAAATGCGCAGATTTAGACAACTTGTCTAACACCACCATAAATGAGTCTTTCTGTTTCTTGCTTTTTGGAAAACCCATGATAAATTCCATGCTGATTAGTTCCCATTTCCATTCCGGAATGGGAAAGGGTTGCAGCAACCCTGATGGATGCTGATGTTCCACCTTTACTAATTGACATTCTTGACATTTGGCGATAATCAGTGTGATATCATATTTTAATTTTGGCGAGAAATAAAATTTCTTCATGGTAGATATCATTTTCTGATATCCTAGGTGCCCAGAATATGGTTTTTGGTGGAATTCAATTAATATATCAGACCTGATATTCCCACTGTCCGGAACATACAATCAGTCTTTTGACCAAAGTAGTCCCGTGTCGTCAATTTTGTAGTACTTTTACAGTACAAATAGTCTGTCTTCCTGTATTTTCTGCACTATTTCAGTGTAAAAGTGATCATTTCTGCATGTTGTCCTGATTTTATCAAGCAGGTCAAAACTGGTTTGGCTTACCGCTACATTGTGTAATACGTGAACTCTACATCTTAATGCATCTACAATCTTATTTTCCTTTCCCTTGATGTGTTTCAGCTCAAAGTTGTACTCACTTAGGAATGCCAACCATCTAGATTTCCTAGCATTTAAATTGGGTTGATCAAAAAGATATTTCAAGCTCATGTTATCTATTTTAAGAAGGAATTTCTTTCCCATCAAATAGTGTCTCCACATTTTTAGTGCATGGGTAATGGTATCCAGTTCAAGGTCATGGGTTGGATAGTTCTTTTCATGATCCTTTACTTTCCGTGACTTATAACAAATCATGAAGTCATTTTGTAGAAGAACTCCTCCAAGCCCTTCCTTACTTGCATCATTGCAAACCACAAAGTCTCCATCCGGATCCACAATCCTTAATATGGGTGCAGTTGTTAGTAACTATTCCATCTTTTGAAAGCTCTCTTCACACTTGGTTATCCACAAAAACTTGCTTTCCTTCCTCTACAGGGAGGTCATAGGGCAGGCTATTCTAGAAAAGTTTTCAATGAAATTCCGATAATATCCAGCCAGCCGTAAAAAGGATCTAATATCCGTGACATTTGCAGGGTTCGGCCACTCTTTGATGGCCTTAATCTTTTCCGGATCTACAACTATCCCTTTTTCGGAGATAATATGTCCAAGATATTGAATTTGATCTCTATAGAAATCACATTTGCTGAACTTGGCATAGAGCTGATGTTCCCTTAAAATTTGTAGGATGGTATTGAGGTGCTCCTGATGTTCTGCTTCATTCTTAGAGTAAATAAGTATGTCTTCTATGAACACAAGTATGAACTTATCTAAGTACTTACTAAAAATACTATTCATCATACACATAAAATTTGCTGGTGCATTTGTTAGCCCGAATGGAATCACCAGAAATTCATAGTGTCTGTACCGTGTCCTAAAGGCAGTTTTGCTTATGTCTTCTTCTCGAATCCTTGCCTGATGGTACCCAGAGCGCAAATCAATTTTTGAGAACACTCTTGCTCCCCCAACCTGGTCTAATAAATCATCCATCCTCGGAAGAGGGTATCTAATTTTAATCATCAGTTTACTCAGTTGTCTATAATCAATGCACATCCGAAAGGTTCCATCCTTCTTCTTGATGAAGACGATGGGTGCTCCCCATGGGGACACACTTGAACGAATGTAACCCTTGTCTTTCATCTCTTTTAGTTGAATTTTCAGCTCTACTAATTCGAGAGTACTCATACGGTTTGGTGCCTTTGAGACCGGCACTGATCCTAGCAATAATTCTATTGAAAAGTCCAAATCCCTCTTGGGTGGCAATCCAGGAATCTCATCTGGAAATACATCTCGAAATTCTGCTAACACAGGGAAATCTTCAATTTAAAGTTCGTTTTCTACCTCAAGGTTATGAATATTAATAGCATACAATTTACATCTCTTCCGTGCATATTTCTTTACCTACAAGGCTGAGATCTGTCAGATAAGAACCTTCCTGGGTATACCTTGTACTTTACTATGGTTCCCATGTTGATCTGTGCATGTAAAACTTTTGTTTAGATAGTCTAGCATAGCCTGATGTTGTTCTAGCCAATCTATACCTATCAGCAGGTCATACATTCCCAAGCGCAGAATATTTAGGTCTGCCTCAGTTTGTAAGCCATTCATATCCAGCTGGCAGCTTTTAACTAACTCAGTTATCTTTCTTTTGGTACCGGTGGCTAACTAGACTAGCCAGGGTTTGATGTGTTTCACTTTGTTTAAATTACAAGTTTTGACAATTTTAGGAGAAACATAACTTCGGCAAGCCCCCGGATTGATACAAGTATATTCGAAATCTTACATTCGATTTTGACCATGGTTGATTGGTAGTCCGCCTGTCTGCCTTCCAAGGCAGTGCATATCCAAGGTGTTCTAGCTAGGTCTTCTGAAGTTGATTCTTCCTGTAGGTTATTGAGGACCTATACATTTTTATTGTTTGGGAAGTCTTGGTAGTAATGGGGTGCCTGACACGCCCAACATTTACCTGGTGTAGGAGCTAGCCTAAACCCTCTGTCAAAAGTGGGCTTGTTAACAGTTCACTCCAAGTTGTTGGGATGCGTTGCAGTCTTTGGAAAGAATCTATTTGGTGGAAAACTATTGTTCTACTTTCTGTATGGAGGGGGCCTGAACCCTTTCTTTCGGCTGTCAAAAGCAGGTATCAATTTGTACTTCTTTTTATTCAGAAGATCAGTTCAGTGTTTATTGTGTTCATAACAGAGTTGGGCCTTGTGCAAGGCCATCTCTAAGGTCTTAGGTGCATCGAACTCGATTTTGTTTCTATAGTACGTCGGAAGGCATCCTAGAAATTGTTGGATTTTTACCTTTTCATCTTTCATGTATGGTATGTAGTGTAATAGTTCTAAGAACCTATTAATGAGTGCATCCACTGTGAGAGAGTTTAATTGCAGCTCATGAAACTCCTTAATCTTTCTGTTGAAGAACCTCTCTGACTTGTACTTTTCTTGAAAAGGTGTCCTGAAGTCCTTCCACCCAACTTCCGCTCTTTTAATATCCTTGGTGTGTTTTAAATCTTGCCACCACCTTGCAGCCTTACCATTTAGATTGTAAATGGCTAGACGAGCCTTCATATGGCTGGTATAGTGGTGTACCTAGAAATACTTAATCTTTTTGAATTCCCCTTGAAGATTGTCCCCCTTGTACTTATTCTTATGAGGAGAGGGAGAATACGAATCAAAAGAATATTCAGAGTCAAAGTCAGGGGAGCTGGAAGAATTCAATTGCTCGGTTGATTCCTTCAATTTCTTATAGTCTAAACTACAGCTTCTCTTCCTACGGTGATGTTTAGGTACTTTGCTGGTTGCTGAATGGGTGGTTTTCTTATGAGTTTTCTTCCGAGATACTTTCTACAATAATGGCTCATTAACCTCATGTTTCTCTCTTCTCTCATTGAGATTGTCATTTTTGAAACTGCAGAATTCAACCTACAAGCTTTGCACTGTTTTCAGCAAATCAGAGGTTTTGATAGCCCCATCACTGTCATTTAGTTATACTATTATTTCATGTTCTTTGGGAATGGAATTTAGATTACCATGTTGACTGTCCTCTCTTTCAGCATTCATAATGTTTGTTGTTTCGTGAACAATGCTCCAATGTGTAGCAAACAATATTTTAGCTAGTTTGTAGGAGTAGGCTCATAGGCTTCAAGTTTATGAGCCGAGCTCTGATACCACTTGTAATAACCCCTAAGAAAAATACGAGAAAAATTAAAATTTTCCAATGAAGTCATTACTCTCAAAACCCTAAGGTGTAAATTGTGTAACAACAATAACAAGGTAACTAGGTTTACTATGAGGATTTCTTTACTACATTTACAACCGCAATATTTTAGACCACTAAATGGCTATGATGATCCTGAAAGTACTAGATTAAAGTTTTCCTCCATTCTTGTTTAGAATTTGTAATTGTTTCTTTTTTTTGTTTAAGATGAAAAATAACTTTTATACTTCTCATGGACTGTGACCACAAGGCAGGTTGGAAAGGTCCCCTTGGATCCCCATGTCTTACTTAGCTCTTAGGAGCTAACATCCTTTTCAAAATCTCAAATTGCAGGTACACATCTTAAGCTACGAATGTCCTAAAGGCAACAAAATAATTAAATCGAAATCTATGTCGAAGGTTTTGGAAGGTGTATGTGTAATACATGAAAGTTGGACCCTCCTCAATACCTTGGTTTAACATGGCATTCAAAGGGTCCCAAAATCCTAAACCCTCATTGGAAGTGGTCGTAAGGAGGAATATAAAACACCAAAGCTTCATGTCAATAATAAAGGTGATACGACTCGGTGGGTGGCGCATTCAATACTACCATGTGAAAGTGCAGATAGTGGAGTCCATGTCGTTGTATGGGAAACTGAACTGACGTTACAAACCCTCATATGGTTTCTTGCTCTGCACTATTCGTTTTGTGGTTTTTGTGGAGGTAACATGGAGTTTCATCACTGAGAAGGGAGCTCTGTTCATGCCTTTGGCTCGAACTCGACTCCAACACCAGAAGCTACTCTAATGTCGCTACATTGAGGTAAATGTTAACCCACTTCTATGTTTCTTTTATCGTCTTCAGCAATTTCCTTCGTTTCTAGTGTTTTAGAGAATAGTGTAATGACACTCTGCGTTTTATTTATTTATTATGAGGCTGGTGATAATTCTTTGCAGTAGCCGGCATTCATTCCTAAAGGTAGCGACTGTCTGGTGGTAGCAACATTTCTTTTGGACCTTGGTAAGACCTGGGATTCCGAGGCTTACCTTCCTTTGTTGTAAAAGTTGTGTTTTCCAAAATGGGGAAAGTATTTACAGTTTTGAAAGTGGCTTTGGGAGGTACAAGGAGGGAAGTCTGTGCTGTGTTTCCCATTCGCCAGCATTGAAAGGAATTTCTGGTTCATGGCGAGACGCCATTTGGGGGATGGTTTTCTTTGTTGACTTCTTCAGTATTGCCAAACGTTTAAAAGATTAGGGATGAACCCTACCTATGTTAGTCTGTCTTACTAATTTCTTCGTTTTTCTTTCATTTGTAATACCCGGATTGTTGTAAATATTTTTAATATAATGTAGCTGGATGTGCCTCTAACTATGGAAACGATAATCTTGTACTCTGCTTGGTATCTTATGAGGTGACTAAATTTACGAAAGATTAAAGATAAACCCTCTTGTTTATCTAGTCTGTAAGAAAAAGGTCCTTGATATTTGGAGAATGCTTACTGTATATGAATAGTAGTCTTTGCTCAGAATTTGTATGAACTTTCAAATGTTTACAGCTAAATAGATTTACCCAGAAAATCGTCCAATCACCCCTCTGTCTAATGATATTATTTTGGGATCCAAAGTTAAAGAAATAAGAATGTTTATATATATTTAAATGGTTGTAGAATACATCAGGTTATGAAGAGAAGTCGCCTTTGATGGGGTTCCAGCCTTACTTGAATAGTTGAGGACCTTCTTAATTCGTTTTTCTTGGATATTGTAAGCGAAACTTTTGTGGTAGTTTTTTAAGTTGCTTTCATTTGAGAGTCTTTTGGGTAAATACCAAAGTAGACAGATTATGCCCTAACTCACGTTGGGATTCTACACTATTTGAAAAGTGGTTTTCTGTTGTCAAAATAATAGGAATCTGAAAGGATGAATTCTTTGTTTGAAGTCTAAGCATCGATTTTAAATCCTGGATAACAGGCAAAAGAAGTATGGCCCTAGATTAAAGGAAAACGTGGCCCTTATGCATGTTTTTCTTTAGATCTGTTACAGGAGAAATGTATAACTGAAGTCTCTATTTAATTAAAAGGAAAGAGTCTTGTTTTTGCAAAAGCATGGTTATCGTTTTCGGTTGGAAGTGTTTCTAAGCTAAAATTTCTACATGATGTAATTAAAGTTGAGATCCATCTAATGTGATATGCATCCATTTCTAAGTAAAATTTAGTATTATATTTCTTATTCTATGATGTGATCTTTACCTACTATCCTAAGCAAAGTTTAGGGCTTAGTGCCGAGAAATCCTAGTGATTTCTCTCTTTGTATAAGGGTTATCGAGATTTTTCTCCATTTGCATTTTCTGAAAAGTAGGATGCTTCAAACGGGAATGACATGAAATAATAACAAAATACATTTAAGTAATTAACACTAAGCAGATCTAGATTTATCAATAATAATAAGTTTAGCATACTGAAAGAAATCATGCATTATCGTTTTTGAATAGTATTGATAGGAAACAGTAAATCATATTTCAAAGAAAAGATAACCCTAGCGTGATCTAATTCGTCCGTTTAATAATACAAACATCTTATGGGAGAAGAAATCCTGCATTATTTTATACAAGGCCAGCTCAATGATCTCAAATCTAATCTATAACTGGGTTAAAGTCACGGATGTGGAAACTTTTATCATTTAACTATGAAGTGATGAGAGCAATCAATCCGAAACTTAACCTATGTGATAGAAACGATAGATTTACCTTTATTTAATGAAATAAACAATTAATTAAGATCTGATCTAATAGTTGCATTGGATCACAGGTCAAATTCAATGGATCTGCATCTTATAGATTCAGGAATCATTCGTAACATAATATAAAAGGGAAACAGATACATAGAATGAGGAAAAACAATAAAACTTGAATAAAATAGTTATCAGAACTTTTATTGCAGCCTAACTGACTGAAGAAATTCCACTTTCCTCCCAACTGTAGACCGCAATCTGTTCTTGGACCATTCCATCGGTCACCCCCAAGCCAAGCTGAGTGTAACAAGTATCTAGGAGGCCTAGGGTAATTATCTATCTCTTTTACTACAACAGAGCATCCATAAGGTTTGTTTATAAACCTATCTGGTGTGAGTCCATCTGAATGACATTTTCGATGCAAATAATAATAATATAGTCCTCCGAGGACAGTCCTTTATTGGACACGCCATGTTTTAGTACTCTGGTGCTTGAGCGCTCAGAATCACAACTGTACCATTTTCAGTGCACTTGGAAAATTTGCCCATGCAATGTTACCTTCTCTGCTATTAATACTTTTTGGGGAAAGGCTGCTAGATATTTTGGGTTGAAAACACTCAATTATCTAACTGACACCTAGCAGATTCAGTCTCCTTATCTTTAATTAATATTTCTTTATTTTAATCCTCACAGTTCATTTTAAATCTTTAACTTAAATAAATTAGACTTTTACTCTCCTATCGGCTAGTTTCGACTTTAGTTGTAGGCTACTGACCTATCTAGATCCTTGCATTCTCAGCTTCTCTTTGAGTGGTTGCCCTAGTCACTTTGAAAGAATAAAATAATAATAAGTCATTATTTAAAATAATGATTAGTTCACTTGGTGCTCAAGAGCCTCTAGCTCAACATCAGTCATTTAGTTCAAGTTGAAGTGCTCTAGAGCTTCTCAAAACTGACTCAACTATTAGCATTTTCTGAGCCCCCTTGGCTCATGCACGTGTCATGCATTGTCAAATTTATTACAACGTAAATAAAATAATATTCAAACAATAAAGTAGTCTTTTCTGGGGATGTTACAAAATGTAAGTGTTTTCTAGCAAGGAGGCAAGAATCCTCGCCGGAAAAACTTTGTAAGTATTGTTATTTATTCATAAACTCTAATGTTGGATTTATAGATGTAGGACACTAAAAGCTTTGAGAGTTGAAAACTAAAAGGGCAACAAAATCCACTAGGGGAGAGGTTGATGAGGAGGAAGCCTTGGGAATCTAGTTACTAAGAACATGTGCCATTTTGGTGCCTGAGATCGCCATACTCTCTTCATTAAGTATTTCGAATTGATAACAGTACATCGAGAGGAAGTGTGCCCATAACAGAGGGGACATCATCGCGTGATTTGTGGAGTTCATTACACTATGCTATTAGCTGTGCCATCTTCTTGTTGACCTCTTCCATTAATGGCAAGATCTTGTTGAGCTCCGCAGTAACGATGTAGTGTTCTTATTGAGTTTGGGGATTGATGTTTTGAATTTTGTTCTTTAAAATTTGTTTGTATTAATTAGTTAAAGGGTGACAATCAATTTTACTTGGATTTTTTTTGGGATGTTACAACGCGATCTCCCATGCTCTCCTTAGATCATTTTCTTTTATCTTTTTTACAGGAATTGGATCCCAAGAAGCCTCGTGAACCCTTTCAACATATATTATTGCTGTGCGTCTATTACTGTATTGATTTATAATGGATTTCAAAGAAGATCTCAGAGAATATTACTGTAATAGTTTTGTGGGTTTTATTCCCATTGGATCGCATAAGACTGCGACCTATTCGAAAGAGAGAGACATCCCATTATTGCATGGGCTTTATCTATTTTTTTATCTTGTTTACTCGCTGCAAGAAGACGGTAGCTTCTAGCCATCCCATTGTTTTATCTGCTTGAAAAACAATGGCATCAGTCCCTTCTCACCATTCTGGTTGTGAGTTTCCAAGTGTGAAAGTCCACCTCTTTTGATTGGCATGAATATTTTCTTAGTTAGTGGGATGTGTATATGTGGAATGCCGTCTTTTTTTTCCCGCGAAAAAAATATACTATTGATATTCATTGTATGAATCAAATAGTACAAAGAAGAACCAGTCTCTAATGACATATCAAGATCATTTTGTACATCTAGTCTATGATCCAGATCTCTTACAATAATCTCAAATCACAGAGCTAAGTCAACTGACAGGTCCAAAGTCCTGATACAAAATGTCAAAAATCAAGATACATAAAGTATGCTTTCAGCAAAACATGTGCATAGAAAACATAGCCAGCCTTAGTAAAAAAAATATGTGGTGCCACCATCCTGGAGGCAATTATCGATCCATTCCTCCCATATCAACTGACCCTCACTTCCAGATAATGCTTGTTTAGAAAGTTTGTCGGCTAGAAGATTCTGCTCTCTGTAGATATGTTCAAATTGTATACCATGGAGCTTTGAGATTTCATATTGAGTCCGGAGGATCCAATGTCTCAAATGCACAACATTGAGTTTGAATTTACCCGCAGCCCATTTGATGGTGACCCTGGAGTCACCAAAAACCTTGATGTTAACTAACCCAAAAATGTTAGCAACTCTAAGCACACACCAAAGTGCCATTAGTTCCGCTTTCATGTTTGTGCCTGAGCCACAGTTGAGCCTGATAGAAAAATAATGCGCTTCATTTAGATAGATCACACCCCCGACTGCGCATATCCCAAATTGGGAAGCACCATCAAAGAAGAGAATGGGCTGACTCACATTAAGCTCAAAGGAACTGATTCTCTCAATCCTTGAGTTATGTTCATCACTCTTGCATGTGGAATACATATTTAAAGCAGCCATGCTACACTGAAAAGTATTGGGAGATAAGTTCTGAAATAAGGCACCATTTCTAGAAAACCAAATAGCCCAGGGAATACATAAAGCAATGAAGAAATATTGTTTGCAATTTCTAAACCAATTGAGCAGGCACTTGTTATATTCACCAATATTCCAACACTGAGATATGTTCAAACTATCTGAAACCACTTCCCAGATTTTACTAGCAAAGGAGCACTCAACAAAAAGGTGTTGTTTGGATTCTGCATTCCTGTTGTAGAGAACACAAATACTGGGTCCATTCCAGCCCCTTTTACATAAGTTGTCCCAGGTTTTTAGGTTGTCCTGCAACAGAAGCCAACAAAAACACTTAAGTTTTAAAGGGATCGACCAATGCCATAACCTTTCATACCACCAATCCTGAGGGAATATAAATCTGTTCTGCATGATTCTGGAATATGCTGAGCAGGCCGTGACAACTCCAGTAGTAGAATTACCACACCAGATAAAACGATCAGGATCTTGATTTAACTTGACCCTAGCTGCATTAAGATTTCTGATGTAATTATCCCAAGCATTTGTGAGGAAACCCGAGAGACCAATGTCGATTGCTAACAGCCATTTAGAGGAATGCACCCTCTCATTATTGTGCAGATAAATTTTATCCAAAGTATTCAAACCCAAGATCTGTAAATATCGCACAATTTCTGTTTGCAGAATAAAATTCTCTTCCATGCCGATGATGGGGTCAGACCCAATGTAGATCGAAGCTCCTGTCCCAACCTGCCAAGATAGATCTCGCTTAATCCAGTGAAAAATCTTCATAAAACCGCGCCACATGGGGGAGAAATTACAACCAGTTAGTTTAGGACTACGAATCCATCTGGCCACCTCCATTTTGATGTATTTGCTGTGTATGATTGAGGACCATAGAGTGTTATCAAAGAGACATCTCCATAAGCTTTTGAGACGAAGAGTAGTATTGAAGGAGCCCAATTCTTTTATCCCCCATCCACCAAATCTATATGGTCTAGAAATAGCGTCCGCAGCAACCATAATGATCTTTCCACTGTTGATAGACCCGGACCAGAGAAAATTGAAGAAATATCTTTTTAAAGTCTTGAGGATGGAAGAAGGTACTTCCAACAGAGAGAACCAGTAGACAGGGATGCTTGATAAAACAGACTTCAAAAGAATGAGCTTACCTCCAATGGATAAGAACCTGTAAGACCAATGTGCTAGTCTTTTTTCAACTTTTCTTAAGAGCCAATACCAATCCTTCACTTGATAATTATTTGGTTTTAGATAGAATCCCAAATATTTAAGTCCAAGATCCAACTGAAAACACTTAAACGGTAGAAGCGACTGAATGACATGGATATGCCCAGGATCCGGAGTAAGATGATAAAAATTTGACTTATTAGAACTGACTTTCATCCCAGTTGCACGACAGAAAGTCTGGATGATATCATTGAAGGTCATCCATTCCTCGACAGAGTCCTCTCCAGCCATTAGCACATCATCAGCAAATAAAATGTGCGTGATCACACAATCCCTATAAATCTTAATACCTTTAATCTGTCTCCTCATCACAGCTTGGTTGATTAATCTACTTAACCCATCCATTACTAGGATAAATAGCAGAGGAGAAAGGGGACAGCCTTGTCTGACCCCCCTGGAGCAACAGAAGAATTCAGATGGGCTACCATTAACCAGAATTGAGATGCACGAAGATGTTAGACAGGACATAATCCATTTAATGAAAGATGGAGGCATGCCTATTCTTATGAGAATCAACCTGAGGAAGGACCAACTCACCCTGTCGTATGCTTTTTCTAGATCCATTTTTAGAAGAAGAGCAGGTCTCTTATACACTTTAATGCTATGGATTAACTCCTGAGAAATACCAATAGCATGGTGTATCTGTCTTCCAGCCAGGAAGCCAAATTGCTCACAAGAAATGTGCTGTGACAGAACAGTCTTTAACCAATCAGTAATGATTTTTGAGATAAGCTTGTAGAGGAGATTACAAAGCGCAATTGGGCGATAATCATTAAAGGTCTTGGGATTATCTCTTTTGGGTATGAGCGTGACAAAAGTAGAATTGAGCCCTCCTGATATATAGCCATTTATTCTAGATTAGTTCACTAATTCTTTAAGTTCACTGCCCATTATATCAAAAAAATGCAGATAAAGCTCAACCGGCCATCCATCCGGCCCGGGGCTTTTTTCTTTGGCAAAGTATTTCAATGTCTGTTCAATTTCTAGTAAAGAGACTTCATCTAGTAATTCCATCGCCTCTTGTTCATTGAAAAAACGAGGATAAAGAGAGGCAACATTAATTTGTTCAGCCAAAATACAATCACCCTGATCACTGAAGTTCTGCCCAAAAAAATTTGCAGCTTCTGCTTTGATGCTATCAAGTCCAGAATGTTGAAGACCCCTGTCATCCTCGATTTCCCATAAATATTTAGCATTTCTTCTTGCAGAAGCATAGGAATGGAAGAATTTAGTGTTCTTGTCACCCAGGGAGACCCAAGTGGCACGACTTTTAAGGCGCCACTCTTTTTCTGCTTGAATGAGGAGATCTTCTTTCTTCTTTTCAATCAGGCGCATATTTTCAAAGTCAGCAGAAGATAAGGTGCCAAGCACATTGGCAGCTATAGAAGCCTGAAGACTACTTTCTAGCAAAAAAAGTTCCCTTTTATCTGACTCTTTTTTGTCATGAATCCATCTAGTTACCGCTTCTTTTAAACCTTTTAACTTATGACAGAAATTATGTAATGGATTGGGATCCACAGAATTACAACCAAGCCAAAATTCTCGAACCATGTAGTAGAAGGAGTCATCTTCAAGCCAGGATGTATTGAACTTGAAAGGAAAATCAAGTTTGATGTTCAATTCCTCCAACAGAAGGATAATGGGCCAGTGCTCTGATAATTTATGCTCATATACCCAAGATCTGTTCTTCTGAAAATATTTCAATAATGCCGATTTAACTAGGAATCTATCCAACCTCTTGTGAACCCCATCGATACCAAACCGGCCATCGGTCCATGTAGGGGTCATTTTATGTGGTTGGACATCCACCAAATCAAAATCCACAAATAATTGGACAAAAAAACCTGCAAGCTCATCCAATCTGGCAGAGGGTCCCCAAATTTCAGATGCATGGCAAGTAAAGTTTAAATCACCTGCAATAATCAAGTCCTCCATATTCAAAATCCCAGAAACTCTTAGAGAATTCCAAAAGTTCAGTCTCTCCCTGTATGGGGCATAGCAGTCGAGGATGGAAATTGTATGTTTGTTACCACAGAAAAATCCCTTTAACAATATACCCCAAGGAGTAGAGAAGACCTTAAAGTCAAAGACATTAGGATCCCAAGCCACAGCTAATCCCCCAGATAGGCCGCTAGAGCTGACAGCAGCCACTTCCCAAAGTGGAAGAAGTTTACACAGATTAAGAATAGCAGGTTTCTCATCACACATAGTCTCCTGGAAACAGATAACAGCAGGGACAGTAGTCTTAATGATATTGGCTAAAGCCTGTGCCCTAGACACTTTAGCCAATCCACGAATATTCAGAGACAAAATAGACATTAGGAACAAATCTGGCTGGGGGACGACTCTCTAAGCCCCAAGGAAGCAACCCTATCATGTCTGTCTACCTCTTCAATTCTCTGCGAAATAGACTTGTAGGGATAAAAAAATTGCGGATCTTGAATGACAACATTCTTTTTCTTCTTGCCACGTCTAATTGTAACATTTTGGAAATTTAATGAGTTAACAGGTTTTGCAAGCGACCCATCCCCCGCGTTCTTAGAGTAGGAATGAAGGGGAGGAAATTCCACCCCATTCGAAATAAGATAACCACAGTCAGATAAAATATCAGAATCATCAGTCGGGAGAACAGCATTGGGATTGTCATTAATCTGGCGAGCATCCAAATTTCGTCCAGTATCCCCCTCAAAATGCAAAGGAGGGGCATCAGCAGAAACTACAACACCAGAGAGACTAAACCTCGAACCCTTAGAATGAGATAACATGGACTCCTTACTGTGAAGGGGAGACATATCAGAGGAAGCGATGGGATTGTCAATCTCAATGGGATGAGCCAGAGAAATGCCTGGGGCAGGTGACACGGGGTCTAAGTCACAATAGGGTTTGTGACCTACATTTGTTTCAGGGAGGAAGTCTAGACGCTTAGCAATAGGCATCCCAGATACGAGGTCATGTCGCAGTTGTATTTCCCCTTTGGAAATCCGATTTGATAGCTGTTCTTCTGACTTATCAATAAATCTAAGAGCTTCTGGAGTTAAATCAGGAAAATTTAGAGTGGAATTGTAATTAAATTTACCCAAGGGATCCGGAGAAGAAAGAGGGGCTCCAACCTTGGAAGAATGTAGAACAGGAGATGGAGAGACCGAAGCTACCTTACTGGCGAAAGGACATGATGCTCGGACATGTCCAGTGCATTTACAACTGAAGCAATGAAAAGGCACTTTGAAAAACTCAAGGGTCTGCTTCCAAACCCTGGTCCCCGATGCAATTTCTATCTCTGCAGGCAAGCCACCCCTCGTGTCCAATTCTACCATGACTTTCGCATAGCGTCGGTCCATACTGAAGAAGTTATGTTTGTCAAATCGAACGAAACTTCCTACAACATTAGCCAGACCTCAAATGATCTTCTCTGTCCAGAGTTCAATGGGGAGCCCTGGAATAAGCATCCAGAGGTGACGAATAGATTGGAATTCGTGGAGGGGATTGAAATTAATATGCCAGCGTTTAAGATACAAGGACCCCTGTTTGAACTCCCAGAATCTGGACAGAATCAAATCAAGGTGTGAAGCTTCAGAGAATGTAAAAAGAAGCCACCTGTTCATAAGGAGGTTGATACGGGGGGCCATGCCTGTGAGGGGGACCCAAAATTCGTTAACCCAATCAGTAATGTCAAGCTTGCTACCAGAAGCAAACTCCAATCTTCCAACCAATGCTCGGTCAGCCAGAACCCTAATGTGTTCAAGGTTGTATTCTTCGTCGATATCAAATCTGGCAATATCAGCCCTTGCTTTAAAAGTCTTCAACAGTCTTCTGGATTTCTCCTTCGACCCCCGTAGTCCTCTGTGAATGGACTTATTACCCCCAGCCGCATCATGGATAGAAACCGGAGAAGACGAAGGCGGCGACGGAGGAGGGTTTGCATTCGGGGGAGTGACCGCCATATGAGCGAACGCCCCAAAATAAAGTGAGAGAAAGCCCAGCTGTCAGTCACTGTCCGGAGTGTAGGGACAGCTGCCGGGACCCAACAGTCCGAGCTGCGGACCCCAAAAAGACCAAATGGACACCTCTTTAGCCGAGAAGATAGAGGGTTTTCCAGAATTAGCAAGGAGCCAAATCTTCCCCAGAATCATGGACAAAAATATTCATGAAAATACTATAGACCAAACACCAAGGATGGAGGAGGAACAAAGCCACCAGTGGAAGGCGCTAGATGCAAAGAATAGTAATTTGCAGAAAATACCAAAAAATCCAGATGAGGGGAGGAAAGTTAACCTACGACCAACAAAATAATATGTTCCCACTTTTTTTAACCTTGGCTGGTACTAGGCCGTTTGCGGGAAACAGCTTGACTCCAAGTCGCCGCAAGCTACTCAATCAACCCCTCAACCTTCAAACTCGAGAAAATCTGCAAAAAAATGAGAAACCCTAGATAATATATAATAGTAAAAAGTAGGGTTGATCATATGTGGAATGCTGTCTTGTAAGAGAAATACCCATGTATTTTTGTTTTTGAAACTTTTTTCTATGATGTGCAAATTGGAGGGAAACTCCACCCATGGGAGTGCCTTTCCTTTGTTTCGATTGTTTGAGAGTTAGAAAATCTCACAAAATTCAAACTCGAGGATTAACCTAAGCTAAGTTATTATGAATAATGATCGTTCTTATTTTTATAATATGGAAGGGTTGGGCGATAATTTAGTACATCTGACACCATACTTGATAGTTACATTTGATATATTTTTCTTCAATGACAGAGGAACACAAGCGATCTCTTTAATAAGATATGTTCCATGCTTGATGGTTATTTTTGTCACCTTTTATTTGGTACCCGGAGAGCTAGGGCGATTCTCTTCGGAGGATCGACACAAGTGATTTCTGAGGTGATTTTATTAATATGATCGGTACATGCTTGTGGGTTATGTTTGCAATTTTTTTTACTTGATATCTTGATTACACCAATAGGTGTTTAGATATTATCTGAGATTTTGGACTTCCTTGAGTGGATCAACAAAATTAACATGAGTGTAATAAGTATACAATGAGGATTCATTTCATGGTTGTATCTTGCTATGCTCAAATGCATCTTGATTAAGATTTAAATAAGTTTTAAGAAAAGGGGTATGTTTATTAAATAGTATTTGTTTAATGTTTATATTAATTACTTCAATGTTTATATTAATTTAATGTTTAAATATAAATTAATTTAATGTTTAAACATTTTTCAACAATTGATCATCTCCACAAAATTAAGTTGTTGGCTACCCCTACAGGTATTCATCAGCCACTTTAGCATTGAACTACTATTATTGTGTACTGTATTTTTGATAGGAATGTAGTTCTTTTGATAGTGTTAAGCTTGGGTGCTTCCTTCAAGAAGACCTACCCATACATCTAGTTAAATGTTCTTCATATATGATTGTTAAAGGCTAAGCAATCTCTAAATAATAGAGTTTTGACCTATGCATTTGGATGTATAATGTTTCTTTATGATTGCAAAAAGGTAGAGAGATTTGACCTATGCATTTGGATGTATAATGTTTATTTATAATTGCAAAAAGGATCTACCAATGCATATGAATGAATGTTGTGATCCAAGCAATTATTTGATTAATGAGTAACTCAATTGTTTATTGGTTAATTGATCTATGAAAGAAAAGGGATTTGTTCCCTTAAGTAATTAATTCAATGCATGGACTTGGATTGACTACTTTGGAATTGTTTGTATATTTATTTAACCCATCTAATGATTCATAGCTCAAGGATGTTGTATTTAAATGATGCTAAAGAGGAGCTAGGTGATCTCATGATTTAGCCATGCATGTACCCTTTTATTGTTTGATGTTCTACAAACTTGACAAATATTGTTTTTGGAATAAGGGCGTGGAGGTGTAGCTAATGCCTGTTCTATTTATTTAAAGTGTTGTGCAAGGGTGTTCCATTTTTTATGGTTTATATGGTATTAACACCTATGCACCAAAAACTATCATCCATCCACGTTTTCCCTTTTCTGCTACATTAGTAGTGAAAGAGACCAATGGTTTTCCTTTTGTATTTGCATTTCAACGAACATATATCCATCTTAAACCTGTATCTATCAAGCACTGAGAGGGATCCAATTTCTTAAGGTGTATTTCTTTTTTTAAATTTAAACTCAAGAAATTTGATCTCTCTTGATTGATAGATCCGGGTTTAAGTTTTCAATTTTTATTTTATAAACGAACATATCTATTTTTTAATTACTTTTCATAATATTTTATTTTATGAACCAACATGGATTTTTTTTGAATACTTTTTACGTTTTATTAGATGATTATAGGATTTTTTAAAAATACTTTTTACGTTTTATTAGATGTAACATGTAAGGCTACATAACGCTACATCACACATGTTAGAAGACCTCCCCCATACTCGGCTTAAAGAGTAGTTTATGAACAAGTAAAATATCTTAGATCGTGTTGAGAGTTCTTGGGAGGGTTTCCCTTATTTCCTTACTTATTGGATTAATTTCCTAGCTCAAGGGTGACCAGAAGGTTGGGAGGAAAATTTCATCCAAGCCTTTAGTGACACAAGTCTATTTAAGTATTGTTAAGCTGTTAATTATAGTTAAATTGTTGTCAATTTCTTTAAAATATATATTCTAATTTTATTGAGATAAATAAATAGACATGAGTGTGTATATATTCTTTCATCCCGGTATAATTCTAGTTTTTATCCAAAATGTTTGGCTAGTATTATGATCCTATGATTATGAACAATGTTTGAGCTTATACCTAAATTTATGAGTTATTTCTTAGCCCTCAAAGGTATAACATTCTTTTATGATTTTTTGTATATGTTTTTCATGAGTCTTTACATATGTTTTGTGAAGCTTCCTTTTCATAAGTATTGTCATGGAGAACTACAATAATTCTATGACTAGTTTGAGGATGTAATATATGCTTAAACTAATGTTTTATTCTACTGATATAAAAGGGTTTATATTTATTTGATGGGTGAACCTTTATAGTTCATTCTCATGTATTGAGATTACTTGTTTTTAGAACAAGTTATATAGTACCAATACATTATGAGTTTTGATACTATATTTTCTTATGGTTAATGGTACTTGGAAGATATGATAGTGCTAGATATATTCATAGGTGATGATTTAATGACATCAAAGATATATTGAAATGTTCATAAATTCTCACAGAGTTAGAATATTGTAAAGGACTTATTTCCTTGGATTAAATAATTATCTTAAATTATTTTAATATATGGTAAGAAAGTAATTATACTATGTTAAATTATTGCTAATGGGTCTGCATACTTCTAAACTTGATTGGGAAAGCAAAGATACTAGATAAGAGTTGTATGTATTTGACCATAGTTGAAGAATGTGAATAATAAGAACAAATAAGCATATTATAGGATTGTACATTCAAAGACATGATATAGAAATAGTTATGGAATCTTAACCTATTTTATGATAAAAGATTATTTGAATTATTTTACATATTCATTGTTTAAAGGTATAAACTTGATAGAAATGTACTTTCAATAATTATAGTGATTCAATAATTATGATAACTAATGTATTGGTTGTTTGTGGCATGATCAATGATTTTTTTTATATCCCATTCTTCCAATATTGCATAGAGGGTTTTGGGTATGTTATATTCTAGATATTACAAAAATTAAATATTACTTACGAATCTTCCTTTCAAAGCACACAAACTAGTATTCTCTACTATTTCTTAAATTTAAACCCAACAATATGATTCAAGGGACTACCTTCTTTAGAAATTAAAATTAAGGGACTATACATGTTACAATGGTTTTATTTTTTGAAAATACTACACATGTTTTTTCAATATTTAATATGTTTTGTTTTCATTATTTTGTTTTTTAATTTGACTTTTTAGGAATATCCACCATGTAAAAACTACACAACTAAGGAAATTAAATGTGGGAAACAGATTTCGAATTCCATAAAATAACATTGTCTAATGATTAGAAGGGATGTAGTGCAGCTTGGTAGCGTGTTTGTTTTGGGTACAAAATGTCGCAGGTTCAAATCCTGTCATCCCTACCTTTCCCTTCTTTTCTATGGAAAGAGAGAGGAACGAAAGATCATTTGATATCGATTCGAATGGAACATCAAATAATTGAATCGTATCAGATGCGAAAGTGTTTTACTCTAAGAATATAAACAAAAGGTATTTTCCCTTCCCTTTATCTCCGGATGTTCAAGAAAGCGCTCTTAGTTCAGTCTGGTAGAACGTAGGTCTCCAAAACCTGATGCCGTAGGTTCAAATCCTACAGAGCATGATTCTGTTCCTATCAAATCCAACCCTCTCAACTATGGAGAATTCATTCCAACTGGAACGAGCAATGGAATCTGACCTCCCAGGAAAAGTAGGAGGCCAATTAAATGGGAGGATATTCCCGGATCAAATATCCAATTGATCACCACGTCGGTATTGTGAATATGCAGTTACGAATAATCCGGCCAAAGTTATAGGAATTAGACCTAACACAATTCCGGATGGCAAAGCCTCAATCATTTCGATTCAACGGAATAAGTAGGGATAATAGCTATCCTCGATAGTACCCTGAATTTGCTATGAATCTCAATGATCATAAATTTTTATAGAGAGAATCCACGAAATTATTGAAATTCAAATAGTGAACTTAGAGGGTTTCCCCTTCCTTCATTTCAAATAAGTTGTATCTTGCTCGAGATAATGAATAGGACTAGGGTGAAAATGATAGAAGCCAATAAGAAACCGAAATAACTAATTATAGTTATAGTAGGCGTGGAAGGACTGAATGAAATATGGTTTATACATATCTTCATGAGACAATTACCTAAATTTTTCTTTTCATAACCTTGAGATCAGAATACAAAAGATCAATTGTCCCAATTCGTACCAATTCAGGATCCTATATCTACTATAGGATATGTATGAACGAAGATAGATGAGAGGAAATCTATGGTAGAAATCTCTTCATTATCCTAGAAATTCCCACATTCATTGAGCAACTCATGAATAGCACCCGCGAACCCCTTCACAAATTGTCGAACGTAATCTTTCTTCTTACAAGGTGAATGAATTCTCAATCAGTACGATTGGATCACCTGGCATTTTCTTCTTTACCAATAGCTATCGGTCCGGAGACTGGACCGTAAAAAACCTCTTCTACATACATATTCAAAGTTTTGTGAATTTCACATTTAGGTGTAAGAATATGAATATCCAGTTTGTCCTTTCATTTCTAGATCTTATTTATCCAATCATTCGACCCTCTAGATGGATTCTATTTTTTCAATATTCATTCTTAGAGCTAGTAGAGCCTGATATTACAAGAATTCCACCCGAGTAACTCGTAATTTCACATAAAATTGACTAGGCTCTATTGCACTATACACTTGGTTTTATCTAATGAGTAACACCTACTCGTTAATACAAGGTACTATATAATAAGTCCGTGGGATAACTCCACCTGCGCCGGATACTATTGGAAGAACAGCATACATCTGCATAGCACCAATGATCCCCGTGCAATCTGAATTACTGGGATCATCTACACGGACATAATTTCATGTCGGAATGAAAAACGAAGGGGGTAAAAGTATCATATTCTGGATGAGTTGTATTGACAGTGATTAATACCCTTTGCAAGCGGCACTCATCCTCTTTTTCGGTTCTACAGCCACCTGTATGTAGAAGCTAATTCCAATCAAAATTTCCATAGTCTATGCAATTGTTACAACATCGATTGAGAGGGTTCCTTACGTCTGGATCTCAGAACATGCAATATTCTCTTATTTCTGTTGGGATTCAGTCAACCAAACAGAGATGGAATAACTGTTGGCAGGAACAGAATCATTCTATCCCGTTCCTTCTCGATACTCATAAAAATTTTATTGTTGTGTCAGAAGAAGGCTAGTTATACTGGTCCAGTAGACCTCAAAGATACCCTTGGTATAACATTGACAATCGAACAAGGATTGGAGAAGATATCAGTAATTTTCCATTTCCTGATCTCTATCTTTCATGGGATCAATTCCCCCTTGACTGACTTTACAATAATATATGGAGCTGAGCATGGCTGGGAATACGGGAGAACGCTCCTTTGCTGACATTATTACTAGTATTAGATACTGGGTTATCCATAGCATTACCATACCTTCTCTATTCATTGCAGGTTGGTTATTTGTCAGCACGGGTTTGGCTTATGATGTGTTTGGGAGCCCCCGGCCGAATGAGTATTTCACAGAAAGCCGACAAGAGGTTCCATTAGTAACTGGCCGTTTCGATCCGTTAGAGCAACTCGATGAATTTACTAGATCTTTTTAGGAGGCACTAATGACTACAGATAGAACTTTTCCGATTTTTACAGTTAGATGGTTGGCCATTCACGGGCTAGCTGTCCCGACAGTTTTTTTCTTGGGATCAATATCGGAAATGCAGTTCATCCAACCATAAACTCTATCTAAAAAAAGGTATGGAGATATGACACAATCAAACCCGAACAAACAAAATGTTGAATTGAATCGTACCAGCCTCTTCTCGGGGTTGCTACTCATTTTTGTACTTGCTGTTCTATTCTCTAATTATTTTTTCAATTAGGAACAATGAGAATATTCTCACTCCGTTCGAATAGATCCAATACTCATAATTATCTATGCTATGGCTGTTTATGTCTCGAGCATGACCACTTAATAAAATGTGAAAGGGAGTAAGAGAAATGGCTGAAACCACTGGAAGGATCCCTCTTTGGTTGATAGCTACTGTAACTGGTATTATTGTGATTGGTTTACTAGGTATCTTTTTCTATGGTTCATATTCTGGATCAGGGTCATCCCTATAGTAGGGGAAATGCACTTACTATGGGGAATACTATACATGCGAAAGTGAAAAATTGATAAGACCTTACCCTTCTCTGAAGGGTAAGGTCTTATCAAAATCTATTTTTGAGATTCTCTTCTATATTAATATTAATTAGAAGAGAAGATTCGTACAAATACAATGACTCTGTCATTTACTTCATTCAATGCCTTTCAGTCAGGTGATAAGCCAACCTATTCTTCCACTATATGATCAAAATTGGATCGATCCCATTTCAATCTCTGTCGAAGGAACAACGGAGAAACAGAGAATATTAATTACTAAAAATTTGCTCATTTCTCTGATGGGAGATTATGCAAAGTTTCTGTAAAAACCTGAACTATGAGAATCTAAAGGTGCAAATAGAATCTTTTCTTATTTTGGCTTAAAAAAGAAAAGAGGAAAAAAACCTTTTTTCATTTTCTCTCATAATGAACGAACCCAAAAGTTTTATAGGGTTGTTTTACTCAATGAGTGATATTGCCCCTTCCTTGTCTGCTCTTCCTTCTTTATGAATTTTAAGCTCAGTATAACGTACAAAATAATCGGCAATTTACGAAGGAATTTACGAACTTTGAAAAGTTCCTTAAATTTTATATATGATTTTTAGATTTGAGAGAATCTTCTAATTATCTTTTTATGGTTCTCTTTAAATTTTGAAGAATCTTTAATAGTAAAGCAAGGTAATTATTTTTTTATGGTTCTCTTCAAAATTTAGAGAATCTTCAAAGCAAAAGGTAATTATTTTATATGGCTTTCTTTATGGAATAAGAATATGATAATAAGAAAGTGTTGTTCATATTGAAATAGTTATCTTTCATTAACAAAGTAAGAAGAGATGAGTAACTTTATATTAAATTTTTTTGTCTATAGTTTTGAAAGAAAGCTTAATAACTTTTGTTCCTAAGTAACTTATATTTAAATAATAAATATTTTAAATTAATAAGATATTTAAATTATAAAAAGAATGTACAAAAGTTCTTTGAATTTCATTTATAAAAAAAACATTTACCATATAAAAGAGATGTTAGTACCTTTAATCCTATCATAAATATCATTTAATGTCATTTAGCATAAATATTAATAAAAGTGTTCTTTGAATTTCATTTATAAAAAAAACATTTAGCATATAAAAGAGATGTTAGTACCTTTAATCCTATCATAAATGTCATTTAATGTCATTTAGCATAAATATTAATAAAAGTGTAGCTTTAATATATGTATAAAAACTGTAGGTAAAACATATAAAAAAAATTGAGTGTAATCAATCCGTTCATTGAATAACCTGAGCATTCACTTAACATATTTGATGATGAGTTAATATGTTGAGAAATAAAACTCCTTTTTTAATATTTATAATGAATCAAATATATTTATAAATATATTCTTAATATTTAGATACATCCATTTACCACCAAAATATTTACGATAGTCATAATTGCGGTAGCCAAAATTATTCCTTGTGACCCTGTCGTGATTATCTCCCATCGCGATTATGTAAATGGATATATACTGGTCGCAATGGTCATCAACCTTTATTTTAGGTGGACATTATGTTAATGGATATATACTGGTCGCATGTGACCGTTGAAAGAGAAAACTTAAAACTATTGCCATGACCGTTGGAACGATGTCAGCATATAACTCACCCATGACCGTTGGTAGAGGGATAGCACATTGATAGCAGTTGACCTTTGATTTGACAGTTGCCTCTTGTGAAATAATACAGAACCAACTGATCAACTGACGTTTCTCTACCCAACTCTCACTTTGTTAAAGTGAACCTAGAGGAGACAGAGATCCGGTGCAAGCTATGGTTTCAATACGGTGATCACAGTCAACATTTGATTTATTTTCTATCGGTAGAAAGTATCGTATGATCAAGAGTTAAATAAAATTGATGCCAAGTTACTCAAATCTCAATCCTCATTATCACTGATTATTAGCATGGGTGAGTGTAATGGCTAAAATCGTAAACATTTCATGATAATTCTTTATTTTTTACTTTTTTAAAAGGTATTCTTTTTAAAACCGATCTTTAAAAAGGATTAAAGCCGTGCTTTTAAGGATATTCTTTTTAGTTTAAGAATGGATTTTTATATAAAGTGATTCGGGTGAATGAAGAATTTCATACTTAATTTTGAAAGTTTGACAATATTTTTTTGTAATTCTAAAAATAAATTCATTCAGTCTTGCAAATATAATACAGAACAATTTTGATTCAATTTGGGAAGCTTCTAAATGATTACATGAATTAAAAATTTCATGGAACTAATTAATATATAATATGACATTGAAGACTTACAAGGTAAAAGGTTGCACATGGATTTCAATACTAGAATAGATTTATCTTAAACTCGTATCTATCAAGCACTGAGAGAGATCCAATTTCTTGAGGTGTATTTCTTTTTTTAAATTTAAACTCAAGAAATTTGATCTCTTGATTGATAGACCCGAGTTTATGTTTTAAGTTTTTATTTTATAAACCAATTTTTTAATGGCGGACATAATATAATTGCACCGAGTGAAACAAGTTGCTCTATAGCCATGTATGGGGGAGATGTTGTAACATGTGTGGATGTAAGTTACACACTAGTATGAGGGAGATGTTGTAACGTCAAAAGTAAAAAAAAAGAGTAATAAGTAATAAATCCAACACTTTTTATTCTTTTTTTTACTCGTGACATTACAACATCTCCCTCATACTAGTGTGTAACCTTACATCCACACACATTACAACATCTCCCCATAGTACCTTGTTTCACTCGGTGCAATTAAGGGCTACATATGACATATGTCATACATCTTACCCATTTTTTTGGAGTGAAAGGTCATTATGACATCACATCCTCACCCACTTTAGACTGTAGAAAGCACCCGTAAATGCAATTATAATGGTTATGAGTTTTAAATGTTGTTAAAACTTTCATTGAGAAATTTATCATTTTTGCAAGGGAAGCAATGTACTTATGAGTACTATAGTATAAAATTGGTTCCTGGTATATATAGTTGCAACCCGGTTCTTTCCCCCACTTTCTTATGTCCGACACCAGTAAGAAGGTAAGAAGGGCCAATTATACCTTTCCATTCCCATAACCCATTTGAATGGGGCAAAAACTAAAACCAATGTAAGAAAGGAAGGGACTACCGACTATAATTTGGTAATAGTCTTAACCAATAGTCAAGTAAATCAAAAGTATGGACTAAATGACCATTTTCATTTTGTGCTTATCCATTGATTCCGTCAATCAAATGCATGGTGATATAGTTGCATCGCCACAAATGTTTAATAATGGAAGATGGTAATCTCGAGAGGGGAATGGTGATCTTTATTGGTAAAGTTAGCATAATCCAACCTCTTACATGTAGACACAACATCACTCAAAGTTATCTAAGCTAAGTTTAAGATATTTCTCTTACACTTATTTTCACATTCTTCTTTCACAAATAGGTTTGTGTTCCGTGCTAATGGATTCATCATAATCAATTCTATTTCATTTCAACAACTATTTTTTTTCATTAATAATCTTTCTAAATATCTCTTACAATAATATTTAACAAAATACAAATGGAAAGATCATTCTTACATTCTTGCACACTTTCTAGTTTTATCTTAACAATATGTATGTTAAAAAGTATAATTGAGGGATATTACACTTATGGTCTTGACTTTTCTATGCTTTTAAAATCTTATTAGTAAAAGAAATCAAATGCAAGAAACCATAGGTAAGAAAATGCTTGTTTAAAAAGGAATTATTATTTATAATGAAAATTATTTTGGAACTAAAAAAACAAATAATAAATGTATATCCAGAAATGTCTCATGTTGTTCAACAAGTTACTAAAACATAGCAACTAACTAACATCTCCCAACGAACATTTCTAAGATCTTTGCTAACTAACATTTCCCAACGCTCCATGGTTCTTCTCCATCGAGATATTTGAACAATCATCCCAATTCTAAAGAAAATATTCCATGGTTGATTTGGGTATTTATAATTTCACCAACAAATTGCATAGTTATAGGAATTTCATTTTCCCATAATAGCTAGCTAAAATCCTCTAATCATCACCAAACTAATCAAACATAAGTGAAAACATGTTATATTTCTAACATTTAATCATAAATTCACTAATAATACTAAAATAAATGCATTAGAAATATTGACACACACACACACACACACACATATATATTAAATTGTCCACTAAAATACACTCTTGCAATAAAATAGATGATGATTAAATTTCAAGGGAAAAGGATATTAAAATATGCTAAAAGGATGCAAAAATTATTAGACTCAACACTTCTCTCCCTGATCCCACAACATTCCACTCTCAATGTTTATCCAAATATTTATGTAGAGATATACAAGATTTTCACTCAGCCATCACAACCATGTAACTTCTTCTAGCTTGTTGTCCCAGCAGCCACAAGGAATCCATTTCCCTTCACTAATTTCCACATTGTCCTTAGGTAATACAAACCTTACAGTGTGCACAACAAGATTCAAACAAGTTGTATGTTGTTGGAGAACGTGTAGTAGTGCTAATTTATGGCTCACAAGATTTTTTATCAGCAAAACTCAATGGTTAAATGATACTATCTTTCCTAACCTCTATGCTTAGCTACAACCATATATTTTCCCTCAACTATGCAATTCTCCTTTCAAATACGAATTTCTAGGTAATGCACAATGTGATAATGATAATCAACAACAAGAAATAAAAATCTCTATGCAGTGTAAATCTCCATGAAGATAATAAGAATGACTTGTTAAACCCAAAGGATATGAGAAAATGATGTAAAGACAACTAACATAAATTATGACCATAAAAGAAAGGAATTCTCACAAGTAACATAATTGTCCTAGAAGTACATTTACCCACATGCTCCCTTCATATTAATTAATTTCATCAAAGGTGTCATCCATCAACAATTAAAATTGATAAATCAAAATAGATATATATACGAATAAAGCACTCAAGAGACACTACAAAATACTATAGTCTAATAAACATCAAATAAATTTCCATAAAGGTATGCAATGATTCATACCCACAAAATGATAGACAAAGAATTAAGACTACAATTACCATTCAAATTTTTATAAACAATGGACTAAGTCTACAATTAAAATTTCAATAAACAAAGAAATAATACTACAATCGTATCCCACAAAATTCAAAATTTGAATTTATAAATATGGACAAAAAAGAAATCATGTCTCATACTTAGGATGGTTATATGTATAGCTGAAGCATAACAATGTGATCAACGAATAATATAAGAATAGGTCATAATTCAAGTCTACTGTTTAGGAATGTTATATGCATAACTAAACAATACCACTAGGATCAAAGAATAATAAACAACCCAATTAGAATCATATCTACTGTTTAGAAATGCTATACCTAAGAATAATAAGAGACCAAATGAGAAAACAAGTAGCAAAACTAACCGTTTTCATAACATAGTAAATCCTAACATGCCCATAAGAAAATTACTGAATTACTAAATCAAGTCACGTGCATCAATCAAAACTATTTTCATAGAAAAGATGCATGAAATGGAGTAATACAATTATTTTTATACATCAAATAAATAACATTATGCATCAATGAACAAGATACTATCAGCCGATATCTCAATGGCAAAAAATTCAAATATTGTAGTACGTGTTATTCCAACAATGATACCTCCTATATAAACAACTCCCCTAAGAAAGACAAAAAATAACCCCACAAAAATAAAACCTAGAGAGTTAATAGAAGTATTTGTAATATTTATCAAAAGTTCAAAAATCCAAATACCATTGCAAAAGCTGCTTTGAGATCTTACAAAACGATTGAATTAAATGTTTTAGCTAGATCGAACCATAGTCCTTCATGTTCAAGGTCAATTAGAAGAAGTTAATGAATCCAAACAATGGAAAATCTAGAGTAAAGGTTTCTAAACAAATTCTAGACTAGAATAAGGCAAACCACCATGACATTTGCATAGAAAAATATATATGTATTTTTCCACTTCCCTACACTAATATCCCTATGATTGAAATGCCCATTGATTTTCACGCCTGACATCCTCCTCCTCTTGAGGAGTAAAATCATTTTTAATATTGAAAGTTTCCCTTACTTCTTCAACAGACATGGCCTTCATCCTATTTGCCATAGTCTTGCATACCAAATCAAAAAGATTTTGTATGTGTAGATAATTTGCAGCCTGCACAAATCAAAAAACTTAATAAGAAATTTTTTCCATAAATATACAAAAATATCTATAAATTAATAAAAAAAACAAATATACACAACATTATTAAACAAAGCAACGAAAATATTCAAAAAACAAAATCACCCACAAACAATCAAACCGGTTATTAAGAAAACCTATAATTTACTTACCCAAAGTATCCATCTAAACCCCTAATTCTAACACCTAGACCACACTTTACAATACCTTTAATTGGATAACAAGAAACCTGAAAATTTATGAATAACTATGTCGCCTAAAAATTAATTAAAAAACGATTCCAAAACATCCAAGACTCTAAGTTAGAATCTCTCCAAGAGACTCGCCTCCCCAAAGCCTACAAATGGGTTTCCAAAAAAATGCATAAAAACAGGTGCGCAAGGGCAAATAAGAGAGAGAAGGAGAAAGTGAAAGCCCTTTATACCCATAATAAAATAGAGTACCGAAACAATACGTAACGATTAAATTGGTTTCAGACAGAATACCAGAAGAAGGTCCAACAATGTGGCCGTATCGACTTTAACGAATTCCTCATCCCAAGTCTTGATTTCGTCGTCCGTAGGATTCTGAGTCTCGACGTGGTACTCGCAGTATTTGATGACCTTCGAAAGTATCTCGCCAGAGACGTCAGGGAGAGAAATGACGTTGGCATTCGGAAGCATCTTCATCATGTTCTTGATGTACAGCGATTCGGAGGCGACGGGCTCACTGACCTCCAACAATTCGTTATCCGAGCTCTTCAAAGTCACCTTGGATTCCGAGGCCATCGCTACCCTCTGCTCTGACTAAACAGAAATTACTTTCTACGTCTCTGAGCGAAGAGATTGCCGAGAGAAGTCTGAAAAGTCTGTGAGCGAAGAGATTGCGGAGAGAAGTCGGAACGAACTTTAACCGAATGATCTAAAATCGATACGACGAAAGAGCTCCGAGGGCATTTATTTATATAGCTGCTTATTACCCAAATAACCCGTGCCATAAGGGTTTTGATGTTTTTTTAATTTATGTTTTCTTTAACTGCGGTTATAAGTTTTTACCCACTTACCTATTGATGGTCGGTCTCTTTTAGGGTGCCAATATGGTCGACATACCCCTTTATCCGGGCCAGATTGTGTGTCAGGTTATGCCTTTAAAGAGATGAAAATAAAAATAAAAATAAAAATGGAATCTATATATATTAAAATTATGATATAATATATTTTTTTATTTTCAGATTTCAACAACTTTTCACTTCTTTACCCTAAAACATAAATGTTAACTCTTCTTAATGTTATTTTATTTTCACATCTTTACCTAAAACATAACGGTTTACTATTTTATTATTGATCGTCAGTCTCTCGGGGCCAATATGGGTCGCCATACCCCTTATGCCGCCCAGATTGCGTGCCAAATTATAGGTTTAAAAATAAAAATAAAAATGGAATCCCCATATAATAAAATCATGATATAATATATTATTTTATTTTCAGATTTCAACAACTTTTAATTTGTTTACCCTAAAACATAAATGTTAACTCCTTTTAATATTATTTTATTTTTATTTCTTTATCCCACTTTCCAATTGACGTTTTGGGTGTTTATATCACCTGTCGTGAAACTTTTTGTTTTAATTTTCATCGTTCAACAATGAAGTCTTGCTAAAAACTTTACCCTTCAATAATTAAATTTTGTTAATTTTTTCTTCAAAACAATCTTTATTTTCTTGACATTTTTACATTAAAATTAAAATGATAATTATTAATATTTATCATGGTTCATTAACTTAATTTCTATTCATTTAATATATCATTTATGTACTGAATTAATATTATATAAAAATATAGCCTAAACTAAAAAAATTATGAATACACATCATAATAAAGCATAAATAAACATAAAAATGGATCTTTATTTTCACACAATTGGTTAGGAAGCTAACTTGCTTTGTTGAAATTATTAATGGTTAGGAAGTTAACTTGCTTTGCTAAATGAACTTGTTTAGGAAGCTAACTTAGCTTTATTGAAAGAACTTATTCTTAAAGAAAAACAAAATGCTCACACGATGCTTGATATAAAAAAATCAATAACCATGGAGCTAAATTAAGGAGAAAAACTTTCCATGTTTGTTGAAACATTACAAATTGAAGCTCCTCATTGTAGTAGAATAATTACAAGTTCTCTAAGGGTTAGCTAAAAATGTAATCTTCCTTCTACAAGAATGTCCATGTTGACCAAAAGCTTGTGCACAATGACCAATTTACAGGGATCTTGAATCATCATGAAGAACAAATGCAACATTCAAAACAAATTAGGAAATGTATTTGATGAAAAAAGAGAGCGAGTATATCCAATGTGAAGAGAGTTTGAGTTGCAAGTAGTGGGTGAAGGCAATGTGTCACAACTTAGTCACAATCCCATTCAACCATTACCAACTTGACAAAGTTAAGAGATTCCAAAATTTGAAGGAAGCTTTCTTCGAATTTCGGAGTCACCGTATTCAAGCAACCAAAAATAAGTTTTAAAGGCAGATCATGCACATGATTAGAAGGCTAAGCTGCAACACTTAAATAACAAGCTACTTCAAATCTGCTTTTCTCATTCGATAGCGGTGTCCATTGTTTGCTTTGAAGTAGATAGAGAATTTAGCTTAATAAAAAAAGAATAGAGATCGCATAGGTTTCCACGCAGACATCACACAGATGTTTATCACTGAGATTGCTTAGGTTTTTAACACAATAACGCACAAGTTCACAAAATAAAAACAAAGAGATCAGATGGGTTTCAACGCAGAGATCACACATATTTTTATCAACGAGATCGCTCAAGTTTTTAAAACAGAGATTGCACAGGTTTTAGCTTAGTGATGCACAATACAGAGATCACACGTGTTTCAACGCAGACATCACATAGGTTTTAACGCAATAATGCACATGTTAGCACAGTAAAAACAAATAGATCACACAAGTTTTAACATAGAAGTCACACAAGTTATTTTGTTCTCTTTGAGCACACTCAGGTTTTAACTCATGCTTAGGCTTTAACTCTCGAGATCTCAGTTTATGAGATTAAGAGAAAACTATGAGCCTCGATCACTACCTACTAACCTAGTACCGACCAACTCTCAAAAATTATAATTACACACTTTCTATTATATATATTTACTCAATTCATAAGGGGGTCAAGATCGTAGTCTCTCCTCGCATGCAAGGTACAAAGATCAATTGCATTAAGAGAAAAATTCACAGGAAACTATATTTTTCATGCAAGGTACAAAGATCAGTTGCATTAAGAGAAAAATTAACAGGAAGCTATATTTTTCAACGGACCGTAAGCCTTGAGAGAAATTTTATATCATTTTTAAACAGACTCTTACTCTAATACAAAATTGGTTATATATATATATCCTTGAATTCAAACCATGCCGCCATTGCTAACATCAACAATGTTGCTAAGGCATTCTATAAAAGAAAAAGAACTAAGTTTTTTTTATTATCTTAAAAAAAACCTACAAACAAAACCTTACAAGTTCTGACGATTACCACTGTTTTTTACTATAAATGTATATACATTACTCAAATCATGAGATAAACCAGTAAATGCCAAAAGATCGTGCAGGAATTACCTATAGGCTGTGAATCCTGAAGTCCCGACTCCCAAGTTCCGAGTCTCAATTTACAGGAACTTCCAACTTCAAGTCATTTAGTTGATGTTCATGTAGGCTTGTAGCAAACTAGCACTAGAATGTTAATGTAAATTGTAAATTTGTAATCAATAGAAAATGATCACTCAGCACTAAAATTTATAGTACGTAGATGCCCATTGTAATAATAGAAAAATAAAAAAAGTGATGAAAACATCATTGAGTTAAATGAGTTTTTGTTTTTCTATGAAAAATCAATGCAAGTTGCAATGGAAAGGAATAGAAATAATACTACTTTAATATATTTTTCAATTTATTAAGTGAAAGCATGGTTGGAATTCGGAAATTATAATTTGTAAAATATAGTTTTATATGAGATCAAAGATATTTTATATTAATAATACTAGTAATATGATACTAGCAAAATAATGACGTTTTTATAAATTTTGTTATTCTTCAAAAATAGTAAATATCATGGCGTCTTAAAATTTTTAATACCCTTCAAAAATACGTTTAAATGTCAAATTTACCCTTCACACAAGATGGTTAACGAAATTTTTTAATCGTATTTGATGATCAAAATGCATGCCCCTCAAAGTCCATCACTGCTTTACCCGCTTATGCTAGCCACATTGCATGCCAAATTATAGCTTTAAAAATAAAAATAAAAATGGAATCCCGATATAATAAAATAATGATATAATATATTATTTTATTTTCCGATTTCAAATATTATTATATCATCTTAACAATTCTTGACTTTTTTACCCTCAATATGGATGGTTAACTTTCATTAACATTATAAATATTCATTTCTTATATATAAATATAAAATAAATAAACCAATAAAAAATAAAAAGTTAATGATAATGTGTTACTTAGTAAATAAAAGTTTATATTTTTGAAATAAAAATATAAAAAGAAAACCCAGATTGAACTTTAGTTAGTACAAGGAATCCGTAAACCTCGAGTTTAATAAATTTTGATTAATTTAATTAAACCTAGATTGTAAATATTAAACGTAGAATTAGGGCCACTATAAATATTAAACGTAGAATTAGGGCTAAAGTGGGAAGGTTTTTTATTCAAAAATCTTGCAATCATCCCTGGCTTTTCTCCGTCATTTATGGGACTCTGTACTTTTGTCGAGCCTCAGCAGGGTTTTTCTTGCATTGGTCCTTGGGGTTGACTCTAGGGTTTAGTGTTGTTCGTGCTAAGATTTCTGTTTCACGATGGGAACGGTTCCGGTGTCTCCGTTCACAATGAGGGTTAACCCTAAGGAACAAGTGGTGTTCATGTCATGTCGTCATTATCTTAGCCGGTTGGTTTGTCTAAGACACTTGTGATTTATGGTGTTACATTGTCAGTGCCAAGTGGTTCGGATGGAACGGCACGTGCTACCCACTTACCTCTTGCTGCTCAGAATCTATCGGAACCCTTTCCGGGGGGTGCTCATCGGACGAAAATAGTTTCAAAGGGGAATATCAAGGAAGAACAGGCTTCGAAGGATCGATTGAGTTGTACTTTGGGCTCGGACATAACTATGGACATTGTCTCGAATTAGGCCACTTGGGCTTTGGTTGGTAGGATGTAATATGCTCATGTGAGTAGGGGCGAAATTGTGGAGTGGATTACGCGGGCTTGGAAGCCGCTCATCCACTACGTTCCTCCTGTGATAATGCTCGAGAAGGGTTGGATTTACTTTCATTTTTTGTCCGAAGACTCGTTGAGACTCATTCATGAGAGGTTTTGGGTGTTGGGGGTTAGTTCTCTAGTATTGATTAAGTGGCATCCCGCGTTCGATCCCTGCAAAGAAAAATTGTCCAAGCATCACGTGTGGTTTCTGTTCCCTTATTTTTCCTTGGTTTCTTGGAGTTTCCAAGCCTTCATGGGGGTAGCAAATTCTATTGGGTGGTTCATCCTTATGGAAGAGGGAACTCTTTTGGCCTAAGAGAGGGTTTTCCCCAGGGTTCTTATTGAAGTTGATGGTTCGACAGGATTCCCAACGAAGTTGGGGGTTAAATGGGAACATGGAGTTTTTGTCCAACAATTGGATTATTGGAGTATTCCATTCCGGTGCCTCTCATGTCGTAGGCCTCGCCACCTCAGCAAAGACTGTCATTCTTTTCAAGACAAAGGTTTTAGGCGATCCGAGGAAAAGGGGTGCTGTGAGGATCCTTCATAGTATTTCACCCTCCCTATTCCTTTTGATGAGGAATCAGCTCTGGATTGTATCGGTAAGTTAAAACCATTTGTTCCTTTTTTATTAAAATCTATTTCGTTGGATGATTTTTTCAAGTTGCTTGGCCTTGGCGAGAAGTTTTCAAAGCCGGTGGATGATTAAAAATGTAATTTGCTTATACAAGAATGTCCATCTTGACAAGAAGCTTGTGCCTGATGACCAATTTAGGATCTTGAATCATCATGAAGAACAAATGCAAGATTCAGAAGAAATTAGAAAATGTATTTGGTAATAAAAAAAGCGGTATATCCAATGTGAAGAGAGTTTGAGTTGCAAGTAGTGGTTGAAGGCAATGTGTCACAGACTCTTACTCTAATACAAAATCGGTTATATATATATATATATATATATATATATATCCTTGAATTCAAACCATGCTGCCATTGCTAACATCAGCAATGTTGCTAAGGCATTCTATAAAAGAAAAAGAACTATGTTTTTTTTAATATGTTAAAAAAGCCTACAAACAAAACCTTACAATTTCCGACGATTACCACTATTTTTTAATGTAAATATATATATATTACTCAAATCATGAGATAAACATTAAATGCCAAAAGATCGTGCAAGAATTACCTATACGCTGTGAATCACGAAGTCTCGACTTCCGAGTTCCGAGTGTCAATTTCGAGTAATTTCCAACTTCAAGTCATTTAGTTAATGTAAGTAGCACTAGCACTAGAATCTTAATGTAAGTAGCACTAGCACTAGCACTAAAATTGGTAGTATCTAGATTCTCATTGTAATAATAGAAAAATAAAAAAAGTAATGAAAACATCATTGAGTTAAATGAGTTTTTATTTTTCTATGAAAAGTGAATGCAACCTCCAATGGAAAATAATAGAAATAATACTAATTTAATATATTTTTCTATTTATTAAGTGAAAGTATGGTTGAAATTTGGAAATTCTAATTTGGAAAATATAGTTTTATATAAGATCAAAGATATTTCATATTAATAATACTAGAAATATGATACTAGTATAATGACGTTTTATAAATTTTGCTACTCTTAAAAAATAGTAAATATAATGACGTTTTAGAAATTTTATTACCCTTAAAAAACACGTTTAAATGATAAATTTACACTTCACACAAGACAGTTAATGAAATGCCCGCACCTCAAACTCCGTCACTACTTTACCCTAAAACATAAGTGTTTATTATTTTATTATTTATGGTCGGTATCTCGGGGCCAATATGGTCGTCATACCCCTTTATGCAAGAGTGGGCTAAACTCTAGACCGAATGCACCTTTGCCGACGATTTTCATCGGAATCCGGCGAATGGTAAATTGCTGAAACTGCAATTTGGGTTGTTTGAATTGCAATTTTGGTTGCAGGAATGGCTTCAGCGACCTCGATTACCCCTGGGGCACCCCGATTATGCAATTCTAGCAACCCAAAACTGTCATTTAAACAATTTCAGCCGGATTTTCACCGGAAAAATCGCCGGATTCTTGGTGCATTCGGTCTAGATTTTAGCTTACTCTCCTTATGCAAGCTAGATTGCGTGCCAAATTATAGCTTTAAAAATAAAAATAAAAATGGAATCCCGATATATTATATTATTTTATTTTTCGATTTCAAATATTATTTTATTATATCATCTTAACAATTCTGGACTTTTTACCCTAAATCTGGATGGTTAACTTTCTTTAACATTATAAATATTCATTTCTTATATCTAAATATAGAATAAATAAAAAAATAAAAAAATTAATGATAGTTTATTCATAATTTTTTTACTAGATTTACAGGATCTCTACTAGAAGAGTAATTTCAAATATTTTGCTTAGTAAATAAAAGTTTATATTGTTGGAAAATAAAAATATAAAAAGGAAACCCAAATTGAACTTTAGTTAGTACAAGGAATCCGTAAACCTCGACTTTAATAAATTTTGATTAATTTAATTAGACCTAGATTGTAAATATTTAATGTAGAATTAGGGCCATTGAAAAAGGCCAAGGGCGCGGGTGTAGTTTAATTCCATGGGAGGGCGTCATTTCTCCCACAGCAGAAAGACAATAGGAGAAAATCAATGTATTGTAATAAAGACATTATAAATTAAATATATTCATTATATTTGTTTTCTTCTTTGTGACATATTTATCATGACAAGAAGAATGATTATTAAATAATGTGTGCTTTCATGGGTTGACATCTTAAAGAATGAGATGGAAAGTTGTGTAGATTGTTTGAAGCTTGACTTTTTGGGCTAAGCATTCAACCCGTCATGAGCCCATCATTAGAGGGAGACACGAGTGTTTCACCTAAGCTTTTTAATTAAAAAACTTTTATTTTCTTCTTATTATTTATTTAATATTTTTATGTTCAATTTTTATTTATAATTTTATTAATAACAGATATTCAAGTATTACTTAATTTCTCGCCATCATCTCTATTGATATTTTTGGGGTTTTTTCTATTCCAATTGCTTTTCTAATGTGCCTATTTTGTGTAGTGATAGAGGTTGAATGCTGATAATGGTTTTTCAATTTTTGTAATATCCCGAATTTTGCTGATTATATTGATGTTATATATTGGGAGGAAAGCCCTGATGCATATGATTTATTTTGGTATACTAGGCGTAATCCCGAATGCACATGTTTTACTTTTATTATATATGTTGGGCGTAAGCCCCGATGCACAGGGCGTATCTTAGTTACAGATATATGTATTTGGGCATGGACCCTGATAGATGCAAGTTGTTGTTATATACTAGGCAGAAATCCCCAATGTATTTGATTGATGTTTTATTATGAGATTGGGTACAAAACCCTAATATACTGAGATGATCTTTGTTATATACTGTGCAGAGTTATGATATGCATGACTAACTTTTATGATGTGTTGAGCATGGACTTTGGAGCACATAGATTACCTATGTACTAGGCATAAGCCCAGATGTACATAGAGGACTTTTATTATGTACTGGGCATAAGCCCCGATGTACATAGAGTGTTGGTCATAAGCACTGGAGCACTCCAAATTGATCTTGAGCATAAGCTCTGGAGCATCAGATCTTTGGCCATTGTATCCCTAGGTGTATCTTACAAATACATCCTAGCACTAGTGTTGAGCAAAGAGCTCTGGAATTGCACTAGCGTAATGCCCATGTAAAAGTGTTGAGCCTAAAATCTGAATAGCACTAGGGGTTACTTTACTTAAGAAGGTGTTGAGTTGAGGAAGTGTTTGAATAGCACCAGTCATTATACTTATTTTATTATGATTAATTGATTCATTACTCATCTCATCTAGGGAGGAGGAAACTACCGCGGAAAATGAGGTAATCCAACATGCAAAGGGACCTAGAGCTACCTAACCTCGTTGACCATCCGAACCTACCAAAGCTTTGTCAAAAGAGTGGACCTTAATTAAATAAAGCATCAAATTTATAATGCTATATACCTACTTAATTTAATTAAAGTGATTAAGTATAAAGAGCCTCACTCATGTACAACAGATATACATAAATATATGTATATGAAAAATATTAATTATAAGTAAAATATATTACTTATAAATAAAGATAGTAATATAAGTAAAAAATAGTAATTATAAATAAATATAATATTCATAAGCAAAAATATAATTATTATGTTAATATTAATTCAAACTGAAAATCAACTTAAGTTAATATTAAAGAAATTAATATTCTCAACTGCTATTTTCAAAAGTTCACCTATAAAAACTAGGACAATTCCCAAAGAGAGGGCATCTATATTTTTATCATTCTTTTATGGTAACAAGAGAGAATTCGTCCCATAGAACTGAAAGAGAAAATTATTCCAAGATTGAATTATCATGAGCTGTCTGCCCTAGATCCTCTAGTTTCCTATTGCATGTTGGATCCAACTAGGGGGGATACAGACAGAACCAGGAACGGTTCCGGGTCATGGTTGGGAGGAGCATGGTAGTTCCAAAGTCATTCGGTTACCATCCTACAGGTTAGATAAGCATAATTGTGCTCATTAATTAGTGTTTGAGGTGTGCAGGTCTATGCAGGGAGAGGATCCCAGTTGCAAATCTAGGTACGAACTACTTCTATGTTTCTAATATTTTACCAGTTGAAAGTTTAGAATTTCATTTCAATTACTGTAAACTTATTTCTAGTTAAACCCCAAGCATTGGGACCAAGGGCATATTGTATTCACTCCCCGGGTCAACCTATCAAAAGTTTAAATTCATGTTTAAATTTTCAAACCCTAGCGAAAACTGAAATAGTAATGAATCTACAAACATGATTAAATGAATTGTTACAACAGAATCATCTCCTCGAAGGAGATAGATTCGCTTGGATTTTTCCAAGCTTAGAATCCTAGGTTCCAAACTTAAAAATCAAACTCTATATTATGAAAATCTTCCAATTAAAATAATATATAAATCTCTGACAGAGATGCATAGAGTCTTGTTCAAAACCAATCTAAAAATCAATGCAGCATGAGCTTTGAATATACAGTTAAACCATCACCTATAAACTCATGTCTAACCGAGAAACCACTACAAATTTCTTTTCTTAAATCACCATTACAGGTTGATACATTTATGGCACGTTTTCAAATTTATATTTCTCCTATTGAAAGTCAAGACTTAGGATCGAGTCCTTTGCACAACACTTATAAAATCCTACGAATTACATAAGGGACCACGCTACAGTGTGGTTTGCCATTTAAACCGTAAAAACAAACGATAAATATGATTACGATTTTAACACTAGCGCTCTGCCCATAAAATCCACATAAGAATATTCAAAATAAGAAATTAACTCAGGAACATTCCTTCTTACAGCCAAATGCAGAGATAACAATTTACACAGTAATTTCATCTCCCAGCCAAAATGTTAGATACGATTTCTTTTCATAATGGTTGTAACTCCCCAAAATGCAATAGGGTTAGAATTGCACTGAAGCCCTGTTCCTAGCTTAAACATAAATACAGCCTTTTAATTTTAAAATCACACTGCATAAGCTAATCACCATACACAGAGGCAAAGCAAAATGCACAACCAGTTAGGGATTTTCCCATTAATAGAAGTTAACAACACTTTAACCATTCATTCCAGAGAGATTCAATTTCCAAATCAAAATGCCTAAGTTTAAATGACGAGAATAAAACTGAGAACACATTAAATTATAAATGCAGACGGGAGCTTCACACTCAGCCTTCACCCAACAAAATAGTAAGAAACATAGGTTAAGTATAAAAAAATTTCAAGAGTTAAAAGACATTATTACATTCCAGTTTTCCTCACTTAAAGAGTTACACAGGGCTAATGATTTTTCCACAGTAGCTGGGAACGAATAAAAATATATTCACAACTTTTCCTGAGATCATTTAAAAGACTTCATATTAACGATTAAATAGAATTTCCAAAAACACGAAAACCACATTCAATTGTACAGGATCCAAGTGAAGGCCTCCTCTAAACCCAAAACACCATAACAAGCTACAACTCAAATCAAAATTATGGATTACACATTTACAGAGCGTGCCACGAACTCTTGCCATGATTCCCATCCAAAACTTAGCATCACATTAAGATTCCAGATAATTCGAATGGGTTAACTATTCCCACAATTCTTACATACTGAGCAAACAAACAGTACAGGCAACCATTCGCATGAGAGGAGAAAATGGCCACAGAGGACAAGGCTTACCATGTCTATCATAGTTGCGAATACCCCATCACGACCAAGATCGAACTTCGAGTACTGTAATCCCTGTCAAAATTCCAAACTCAAACCTTTAGTTATAACATACAACAAATCAATTTGGGGAAACGAAGTCTAGAGCAAGTATTAAAGATGCAGGGGATACCTTAAACTGCTAGAGACACGCTCTGCTTCCCTTGTCATTTAAGTGGAGTAAAGGACTGAGCTACACTCATGGCCAACGCTAGCATCCATAGGCCACTTTCGCAAACCAGAGAGCTCTGCTCTCTCTTCTATGAAACTAAGAAACCCTGTAGAGCTCATTCCCAACAAACAACGAAAATGAACTACAATGAAGAACCACTAGGTGTTTGAGCTTTACTACACTCCAGCTTCATAGCACACGATGGATGCTTTAAATTCCAACCAAACCCCACTAACCATTGAATAATTTATCCACTCCCTATAGTGGAGTGATAGTCATTTGAGTTCGATTTCCTTAGTATGAACTTGGATCACATTCCAACTCTTTACCAAATTCCTTTTATGAATATTACAAATTTATGTAGCATTAGTTTAAACACCTACAAAGACAAAAGTAGAAATAGACTTTAGCATAAAACCTAAGTAAGCCAGGCCTTGCTACCAATTTCACAATTTCAAGATTTTAAAAGGGATTTACAAGTGACCAATACATTTTAAAAGAAGTTCTACCTCACGGGGAAACATAAAAACCATTAGATTTAAGCATGCACAACAAAATCAAAATATTTCCATTAATGCAATAGGGATCTTTTCCAATACATCGCTTCCGCTGAATTATAAGTTAAACCATCCACATCAATAAATCAAACATTCAATCATGAACAGAAGTATAAACTATGCATTTACATTGAATCGATAAGTCTAGCATTTATTTTCCCAGTACTAAAGTTAATTTACTAGAACATTTACTTAAATAGACGAAGTTAGTTGTACAGGAAAATTTTTAAATTTTTACAGTTTTAGGGACATTACAAGTGGTATTAGAGCCCAACGACAACACGAATAAAACTTTTGGGCTCACTCAACCAGAAATCCGTTATAGATACATATATTTCACAAAAAGTACTTATGAATTTTCTTTTCATATAAATATATATATAAACTAATAGAATTTTGTTCTTACCAATTGATGGAACAGTAGAGGTGTTAGCACCAGGATTGTGCTAAGCTTTGGGGGGGAGTTTTGGAGAGTGGGAAGGCTGAAAATTCATGAAATAACATTTAGAAGCCCTGCCCCTTATTTTTCACAGTTCTTAGATCAAGAAATCTAAGCTATGTGCGCCAGACTCGATCCAAATTTAGCATATTTCCATAAAGTCCAATGTTTGAAGGTGCCGAGAAGGCAAAAGGATAGAGAAAAACCCGCCCGCTGCACCTGAAAGAACTTGTAGATGGACGAGATCGAAAGGGATAAAAATTGAAGGTCGTAAGTGTGCATCGCAGAAGGAATTGGGGGTAGTTTAAGCGCAAACGAGGGATTAACCAGCGGAGAAGTCTGTGTTTGATCAACGGTGGATAGGGAAGATCGACGATTGACATTTTGTAAGCGATACAACTCACGCGAAAAGGGTCATTATTCAAATTTGCGAAGTTTGGTTGAAACTCCATATCTTCTAAGGGATCAGATCTCGCGAGGTGGCGATCTACGACTTAGGATAACTTCACAGATATTACTTGTGCGGAAAACCGATAGGTCCCAAATTTGTGAAGTTGGTAGAGGCAACATCGTTCAATGGTTTAGATGAAAGCATGGCCAAGATATACGGTCCTGGTTGGATCACAGATTTCGACAGATAAAAAGCATCTCCTCTGTAAACTAATGAGTGCCAAATGGACGGAGGCCACCTCAGTGCCATCGTATGTTTGTCCACCCATCACAAAGGCTTGGTTTGGCATGCTTTGACACCGGTACTGACTTCGGTCATCATACCCACTCATTCGGGGATCCAGTCAGTGAATCGTGGTGAAATGATTGCTTAGGAATGTCTTCATTGTCACGGTAGTTATAGGCATGGCTCCCATTGTCCATGGCTCACATCCATACTGGAAGGTTGGAGATCTTGACCGTTCAGGCATCTTTCAGTTGAGAGAAGGTTATGGAGAGTGGGCAGAGAGCCAAATTGGTTGTCATTCCAGAGCAGGTGTGGTCTGAGGTGAAGGAGAAGCATGTTCCCTCTTCTCTGATATCATTCGACCACATGGAAGAGAGCTCGACCAGCGAACCTGAGGAGTAAGCAGGCGAGCAAAGGGATAGGGATGTTCAATGTCAGTAAAAAGAGAAATGGACTAGAGAAGACAAGTGGGACGTTCATCGGGACATGGATATTGTCAAAGATTACACCATCCCCACCAAGGAAGTGACACCTCCTCTTGCAGCTAAATGAACACTGGTGGACAACCCCCTAAAGGTATACGACTTCTTCGATCTTTAGGGACAATTGAAAGTTTCAAAATGAGGTGGTGAGCTTTTCGAGCCATTTACTTGTCCCACCTAGAAAGTCTGTCCTTGGCTAAGAACGTGGTTGTTTGTTTACTCCATTTTTTAGGGCTATTAAAGTCCATAGGTCGTTTAAATTTTGTCATGGTCTATGCCCTATGAGGAACACCTGTAGAAAGTGGTCATGGTTAGTTAGCATTCCTTTCGTTTTGTGATTCGCTGTCAGAAGTGGCGAGCTGGGCCATATAGGTGGCAGTGTATTTTGTAAATTTTTCTTTTATGCTCGGTCCATGGCCAAGAGCCTATAAATACCATGTAATAGAAGATCAAAGGTTTGGAAAATAATTTGGCTGAGGCCTAGGGATCGATCCCTGTTTTGAAACATTCTCCTTAATATAAGTGTAGTGCCTATGGTAGATATTTGGAATAGATTCATGTGTTGCTTTACTTGTAGTATGTTTTTTCTTTCTTCTTTATGTGATCGTACTTCCTGTTACACATTTACATTATGTTTTCTCTTTCATATCTAAGATCAGTGTATAATAGCCTAGAATTCTTGGAATCAATCTATGGTTATTATATCATGTGTTCACTCAATAGTTCCACTAAAGTTGATATCGAATTCATCTTTGTTGGGTGCTCGTATTAATGGTCTGTTCTTTCTTTCTTCTTTTACCACCAGAAAATAGCATTGCGACGGCAAGAGGGTGACTATCTTACCTCTGTTTTAATATACTGTACTACAGCATTGCTGTCCGATTTACATGTAGTGTCTTAACTCCATCGTCCAATGTTTCCCCCCCATGATTATCCTGCCACACTTTAACAGTTCGTCCTGCCAAGAAATCTAACCTTCTGAGCATGCTTTGAATGAATATCATTAGTGAGAAGGCTGTGTGTTTATCATCAATTATTTTCAGTCTTTCATCAAATCTGTGTGTTCCTCATGGCTACGATTTTATTGATTATTTTCAGTCTGTTATAGATTTAAGAGAGATCCCTCTTAGGTTGTGCAGGGTCAGTAGCAAAAGTCTAAAGTGGTTTTGCTGTTACCCTAGATTTCCCTCTCCCACAGCCTAGGGTGTCAATTTGGGTGCTAAAAACAGGTATTAAAAATAGTTTATAGTATGAATGCAGAAGAGGACAATAGTAGACATGTGAACTTGAATTCCCCACCACGAGAACAAGAGGTTGTAGTAAAATTGAAGTCAGATCTAACGAAATCAATACAGAGTTTACAAGTAGAATTATAGAGTTTCATAGATGACAATATGCGGGAAAGACGAGAACAAGAAATAAATGAAGCTCTACTTCAGAGCTTAACAGGGGAAAACCCCATGGACAACCCACCTACTCAACAAACTTATCGAAAGAGAACAACTGTCACACCAAAAGATCCATTAGTCCTAAAGAGCATGAGTATGAAGAACACATACCTGATTTTATGGAAGAGGACTGTAATAGCTCTTCCAATGATGATGGTTCACCTTCTCCTTGCAAGAAAAGAAGGAAAAATGATGAGAGTTTGCAGGGAGAGTTCCGAAAAATTAAATCCCCAACTTATGATGGAGATATAAATACTGGGGAGAAAGATGAAGAGTGGTTGTTAGGAATGAAAAATTATTTTAAAGTCCACAATTATTCTAGTGAGATGAAAGCATAGCTAGCTAGTTACAACCTAAATGGAAAATCAGCTAGATGGTGGAGAAACCTAAAGCATACAAAAGGCCATGAATTAAAAGACATTAGATGGAGTGCTTTCAACAATTTGTTCCAAGACAAGTACATGTAAGAACGGTTCTTTGACAAAAAAATCAAAGAATTTCATGAACTGAAGATGGGTTCCCTAACTATGGAATCCTTCATCAACAGATTTATGGATCTATTACATTATGTACCATACATAAAAGAAGAAAAATTCAAGGTACAACAATTTTTAGGATGCTTACCTCCCAATTTTTGAGAGAAAATTGAGTTTGACATGCCTAAAACTTTAGACATGACTTTGCACAAAGCTAGACTATGTTATGAACATGGACAACCAAGAAATGAAAACATAAACAGAAACAGAGATAGGATCATAACTTTTTCAGACAATCGAAGTCCAGGTTTTAGGCCAGCACCTTACTGGAAACAAAACAATAGTTTCCCACCCAACAAAGGTTTCAACCGACCTCATGCACGGCCAAATGTTCCCGCACCACATAACAACAAACCAACTTTTAACAAAGGAGTAAAAGATGCCCCACCAACCATTACTTGCATGAAATACCAAGGACCCCACTATTTCAGAGATTGTCCCAACAAGATGGACAGGGTTTTACACAACATACAAAAAAACCCAATGGTAGGGGACATGGCAAGAAAACCAAGAATTTATGACACGATGGATGATCAACAAGCATATCACCAAGCAAATATTGTTGAGATTGAAGGTAAATTTCCAAACATAGCTATTTCAATTTTGATCGATCCTGGTGCATGCCGAAGCTATGTCTCCCCTAGGATAATTGATACTTGTAAGTTAAACTAAGAGAAACACAAGAAACCATGGATGGTACAGCTAGCCATTGGTACCAAACGGAAAGTCTTCGAACTAGTTAACGTTTGCGAGATAGATTTGAACAGGTTCCCAACTAACTTAGATTTAAATATCTTACCACTAGGATTGTATAACGTACTTATAGGCATGGACTGGTTGGAACAAAATCATGCCTTGCTTGACTGCTTGAACAAATCAATATTATGCACAGATAGCCAAGGGAATCAAAGAAAGATTGAAGGCATACCTAAGAAGGTTTCTGTTAGGTAGATATCCACCTTACAGGAAAAGAAGTGCATAAGGAAGGGTTGTAAACTCTTTGTAGTTAACTTTCAAACCATAGAATATGATAGGGAACAAAAGATCGATGAATTCCCAGTTCTCGTATAGTTCAAGGATATATTTCCCAAAGAAATACCAGGGTTACCACCAAAACGAGACATAGATTTTTCTATAGGATTGGCACTCGGGTCATAACCAGTTTCTAAAGCTCCTTACCGCATGAGCACACTAGAGTTGGTCGAGCTCAAGCTGCAACTGCAAGAGTTGATCGAAAAGGCATACATTCGGCCGAGTGTGTCTTCTTGGAGAGCACCGATACTCTTTGTCAAGAAGAAGGACGGGACGATGTAGATGTGCATCGATTACCCTAAACTCAACAAGTTGAACATCAAGAACCATTACCCACTCCTAAGGATTGATGAATTGTTTGATCAAGTCAGAGGAGTGAAGATCTTTTCGAAGATCGACCTATGATCTAGATATCACCAAGTAAGAATCTGTGACGAACACATCAGTAAGACCGCCTTTCAAACCCGATACAGTCATTACGAGTTTGTGGTAATGTCGTTCCAATTGACAAATGCACAGGAAAATTTCATGTGCATGATGAAAAACATCTTTATTTAATACCTAGACAAGTTCGTACTAGTCTTCATTGACGACATTTTGATCTACTCTGAGAGTGAGGAAGAACATGAAGAACATCTTCGAATAGTGTTGCGAGTGTTACGAGAACACCAACTTTATGCTAAGTTTAGCAAGTGTGATTTCTACAAACCACAGATACAGTACCTAGGTCACATCATTTATGAGAAGGGGATAGCGATCGACCCTGAAAAGATTAAAGCCATATAGGAATGACCTACACCTACTTGCGTGACCGACATAAGATCATTCTTAGGTTTAGCCGGATACTACCGAAAATTCATTGAGAACTTCTCGTGGATTGCCTGTCCTATGACTGCCTTGCAGAAAAAGGAAAAAAAGTTCCTTTGGATGACCAAGTGCGAAGAAATATTCCAAAAACTAAAACAACTTTTGACTAGTGTACCTATTTTACGGATTGTTGATCCTGAGGGGGACTTCGTTGTCTACACAGATGCAAGCAAAGAAGGACTTGGTGGATTTCTTATGCAGAATGACTTCACCATCTGCTACAAATCCAGAAAGTTAAAGGGACACGAACATAACTACCCCACCCACGATCTTGAACTAGCCTCCATCATCCACGCCTTAAAGATATGGAGGCATTACCTTATGGGAAAGAAGTTCCTATTAAAGACAAACAACGTGAGTTTGAAGTACTTATTTGACCAACTTGACCTAAATACTAGGAAGGCCATGTGATGCAGGGGCATCCAAGACCAAGAGAAACAGTTGGGCATGATCGACAAAAGATGCCCAGAGGACCATCGATGACCTCTAGTACAAAAGGCGATAGTCGACAATGTAGCGAGTTCTTGGGTGTCCGACCACTGGGGTTAATGGATGACAAATCAGACAGAGTGATTAAATGGTCGAAGGTGATATCGACCAAGCGGAGAAAGCAGTCGGGATTTGACACCGACGAAGACGGTTGGAAGACCGAAAGGGCAGTCGACAATAGATTGGGCCGACAAGTGAATGAATAGTCAGAGCAGGGAGATATGTTGGTGGGTTGAACCAACAATAAAATATCGACTAGGAGATAGTCAATATGGTCGTTGGTGTGAAATGATTCAGTGTTCATTCTATTCGAAGGGGATACCGACAAATGAACCGATTCGAGGTCAAGCCGAGGATTGTTGCAGGTTTGAGAGAATTCAGGTCGATGAGAATTCTGACGGATGAATATGAGGAACCAAAGGCGCAGGCTACATTGAGTTCAGTCCGATCGATGGGAATTCCGACAGATGAATGAAGTGTAGTGAGCACTCTAGTCGAAGGGGATGCCGGCAGAGGTGACTGACGAAACATTGCGAGGACTGGTGAGTTGAAGTCATAAAGTCGAGCAGGACCTGTCGAAAGTATAGTCAAGCAGAGAGAAGATAAGTTGGATGTTGACATGTCAAGGTCGATAGGAGACAGGAGTGTAGTGAAAGGAGTAACATGGTTGACATGTTGTCGAACCGCGATACCCATAGGTTTGGAGCGGAATCCCAGCGTGGAGGAAGAGCGGATTTGTGGCAAGTCACGGAAGTGAAGGGAACTAATAGGAGGTCGAGGTGCGACTGATGTACAATATGGTCGAGTGATGTGACCGATTATTGTAGCAGAGTCGACATGAAGTGAAAAAATTCGAGGGAGAGTACTTGGAAGCCGTTCGGGGTTGCTAAGGAATTTAATGGAAGTTAAGACGGTGGTTGGATCTATGCCATCGTAGAGGAGAGGTTGTGCAGTACGGCTAGGGGCACTAATAGCCACAAAGTTGTAGGTCCGACAGTGCAGAGACTGAACGGCGGATGCAGAGAGGAAGAGTGTCTCGGGTGTTGGAGTGGACATCGGGATGCGTAGCAGCAGGGTAGAAGAGTAGTGCGAAGGAACATAGGAAAGGATTGCTCATCACTCATAGCTCTTTTGTTCATGCGTTCTGTAGAAGTCTGAGAGGAGGAGAGGATCACACATAGTGAGAAGAAACACACTGAAGACAGATCATTTCTGTATATTGTAATAGGCTAAGGCCAACTTGTTGGATAGTTTACTTTGTATTTTAACATTGTAATATTCATTCAGTTTAATAGAAGAAGCTGACTTTAGGGCATTTCTAGTCCTCATTTTATCTATGTGAGCCCTTTGTGTTTTTGCTTTGTGTGTTATTCAATAAGCAAGAACCTCATCGAGGCACCTTGCGTCAAGTGGTATCAAAGCTATAGTATCCTGAGAGCCAAAGGATAGCTATATCAGAGCTGGTTGAGAATCCAGTGTTGTGGTTGAGTGCATAAAACAACTCCAGCTGTGATTGGGTAGAGTTTTGCATGACCTGTGAAATTTCGGTTGCGATTGGATGAAGGAAAATAGATGCAGCTACAGTTGGGTAGAGCTAAAGATCGGTAAAATATTAGTGAGGGGATAAATTCGACAGGAGGTCGGGTAATGTTTCCTAAATGGGTTGTAGAGACAAATTGTCGAAGCACACAAACATTGTAGCTCCATAGTTGTGGTTGTGGGTAGAGTTGCAGATGGCATGGATGGACAAATGGAGTCCTCCAGGAGGCTGCATAGAATGGTTGGATGTGAACCGACGCGGAGATCTGAGGAAGGGACAATTCTTGAAGGGTTTTTGAAGAACTTTAGGAAATTGGTAAGGAAAGTTGGAGCCATGGAGCTGGGCCAAGGGTGTGCAGAACCCATCCACCAGGACATATCTTTGAAAAAACTCCTAAAGAAGAAACGCCTCACAGTCGAGGAGGTGAGGACTATAAACGCACTAATTGAGCTAAAGGTGCAAGCACTCAAGGAATTGCAAGAGAAGTATTTTGTAAGAGCTGCGAAGGAGTCGGATGTGTGGAGAGCTAATAATTGCGAAGAGAGTGCCGCAAAGAGGGATCCCGTTGAGAACTCCCAAGAGAAGTCACATGCAGGAATTGTGGAAGAACTGTCGGACGAGAACAACACCGACGAGATGAAACGACAGTCAGGTGAAAGGACTATCGAAGTGGCCACGATTTCGGTCGAAGATGCAATCGACAAGGTGAAGGTAGGTGACCGTCACACAAGTGGATATGAAATAGACGTTGAAACTGTCGATAAAGCTATTGAAGACAATACCGACAAGGCTGAGGTAGGAAGCGGTAAGAGTATAACTGCCAACTTCAACGGAGATAGTGGAGCAGCCACTCTGGAGAAAAGAAGATGTGAAGAAAGTCTATCAGTGAGCCACATGGAGGAAAGAACGTTGACTGACAAGTCGGAAGGGTCCCTATGCATGGGCGCAGGCGAGAGGATTGGCAGTAGAGCCATGAATATCCTAGATGAGGAAGCAGTTGACATGCATGTGAGTCGACATCCATGGTTGGGAGAGGTGAATCAAGTCGAAGATAAACATGCTATGGAAAGTGATTCCATAAAAGAAGTAGTGAGTCTACTGCGGATGGAGAAAAAAATTGCAATCGATATGCGAGCCACCGAGTCCGATGCGACAGGTGAAGTAGGGAGAAATTATCAAATATTCGGGTTAGTCATGGAGATGCCGACAAAGTTACTGAGGAGTAGCAACACCCTAAACAAGTCAACTCAAGGAGTGGGTCTGAAGAATGAGTTGTCACAACAGACAATTTCAACCGCCACGATGGAATAGAATGGACAAGTTCTTGAAGAATTGGACATGAGTTTGATAGAGCTAAGAGAAGATGAGGAAAGACCAACTTGTTTCTGGTACCAAGTTCGACATCCAAGCCGACGCAAATGGAGAAAGGGGAATTCCGGATGGGAGATCAGAACCGAGGACGTAGTTCTTTTCGTACCCCGGGAGTCTGATGCAGGGGCATCCAAACCCAAGAGAAACAGTCGGGCATGACCGACAGAAGATGCTCAGAAGACCATCGACGACCTCTAGGACAAAAGGCGATAGTCAATAGTGTAGTGAGTTGTGGGATTTTCGACCAATGGGGTCGATGGACGACACCTCAGACAGAGTGATGAAATGGTCGAAGGTGATATCAACCAAGCAGAGAAAGCAGTTGGAAGTTGACACCGACAAAGATGGTTGGAAGACCACAACGACAGTCGACAACAGATCAGGCCAACAAGTGAATGAACAGTCAGAGCAGGGCGACTGGAAGAAGGATGATAAGTTGGTGGGTTGAACCAACAATAGAAGATCGACCGGGAGATAGTTGATATGGACATTGGTGCGAAACAATTCAGTGTTCAGTCTAGTCGAAGGGGATACTGACACATGAACGGACTCGAGGTCAAGCCGAGGATTGCTGGAGGTTTGAGAGTATTCCGATTGATAAGAATTCCGACGGATGAAGATGAGGAACCAAAGGCCCAGGCTACATCGAGTTCAGTCCGATCGATGGGAATTCCTATGGATGAATGAAATGTAGTGAGCACTCTAGTCGAAGGGGATGCCGACAGAGGTGACTGACAAGAAGCTGCGAGGACTTGTGAGTTGAGGCCAGAAAGGCGAGCAGGAGCTGTCAAAAGTATAGTCGAGACGAGAGCAGATAAGTTGGGAGTCGACATGTCAAGGTCGACAGGAGACAGGAGTGCAGTGGAAGGAGTCGGATGGTCAACATGTTGTCGAACCGCAATCCCCACAAGTTTGGAGCAGAATCCTAGTGTGGAGGAAGAGAGGATTTGTTGGTGTCCATTTTTGTTATCATTTTTTAACATCAATAACATTCTGATTGGCATCACTTTCACCATTTTTGATGTAATAAGTGATTCTGCTTTCCATTCATACCATCAAATAGATCAGGTCATGGCTCTCAAAGGAACCTTCACTCAGACGTGTATCTACACTGCAAATGATTAGGCGTATTCAGCCCGCCGTTCAGACCCATATTCAACAAGCGTGATCGTTAGTTGAGTTATTCTCGCGCTGTTGGGAAGTAAACCGTCATATGGGTTTTGTTTAGAATGTGGCCCCTATGGTGCGTGAGCTGGTGTTCTAGAAGATTCCATCTCCTTCACGCTCAAGCTCAACAATACATTTATTTGCCACGTCAAAGGAAGATCGACGTCTCAAAGATTGCATGAAGGAAACTGATGCTGAGGAACCTAGTGGATGCTCTGTATGCTATCTTAACTATTATGAGGCCGTTCCCTGGCCTATGTGTTGTCACGAGTTGTTAAGCAAAGCCATTTTGTGGCATTAAGATTCCCTATTATTAGAGCAGTCGACCACTAAAGGGTCGACTTTCTCCTCCAATTGTAACACTATATATATAGACGTCCTCATAGTAGAGACGAGTTAGTCAAGTCAGTTAGTGAGTCAGTCAGTCCTTTTTATCTTTAGACTTGTTAATCTTTTCTAGTTTCAAATGGATACAAAAACATTGTAGCTCTGTTCTTATTTAATACATCTCTGTTCTAGTTTTATAAATCATTATCAGCATGTGTGGTGATTGACTTATTAAGGCTCGGCCTCTGTTTGCTGAGAAGGGCCCCTCAACAATCAGTGGTCTTCCATCTATATAGATAATGTGTCTTTCTCTTCTTCAGATAAGTTGTGTTACTCATTCAAATTTTGTATTTGTCTTATATATGATGTTTTGATTTCATAACATATATGTTGTTTTGCTGTGTACATAAAGGATACCTCTATTTTATGTTATGTATATCTTGTTGTTGTTCATATTAATAACATTTCCAGAATATAATTGATGACCAATCATGTTTAGTCCATTTAGTTTGCTTAAATAGTTTAGTTCATCTAGTTTGCATAAATAGTTTAGTCCATTTAGTTTGCTTAAATAGTTTAGTTCATCTAGTTTGCATAAATAGGTTAGTCCATTTAGTTTGCTTAGTTTGCTTCAATGGTTTAGTCTGCTTAGTTGCTTAGAGTTTAGTTATCTTAACCTTCTAAGTTCACTTATAATTGATGTTAAGTTCAATAGCTTCTTTCCTATAGCAGAAGACTAGATTTATTTACATTTCACTCTTGTTTTAGGATGAAATAGAAATAGATAGTTTCCTAAATTTTGATTAACATAGATGGCTTTCCCTTATTCTAGCTCTTCAATAGCTTACTGTTGGCTGTAAATCACCTTCTTGAGGTTTCTCAATGTAGACCCAGGTTCTTTGTGGTTTTAGACTTAACCAACAAAACCCCTTTTCACTGGCCCTTTCGGCAACAACCTATGCGCAGGTTGAGGTCTCACCCCAGGCAAAGATATGGGGGTGCTGCAGAATCAAGTTTCCACAGCGTAAGTGATGAGTTGATGGTAGATGTACGTATGGCACAGCGCACTACCAGCTTGCGCTGCAGGTCGGATCTTGCACCACGACGGTCCTCTTCGCGCATTGCCACAACAGGGTATAAGGCCCACGCACCCCTTGTAATCCGGGCTGACGCAGTCTAGGGTTCTCCTCGCATTACGATGATAGGCTATAGGCATCTTATCTCGCAGTGACTCCCACGGCCTGGTGCATCAGCTAGACCGTGCAACCGCCTAAGATGCTCATCTCTAATTGATTTACTAAGTAACTGTATCTATTCGACTCATTCAGGCTCTTATCATTATTTTGTGAGCCAGTATGCAAACATGCAATACTGCGCTCTCCAATGCTGCGCTTAAACTCAGTGATCTACTGTGTGATTATTCATCATATTCATGCATTCATAGACTTATACTTGTTGAATACTTGACATTCGTCCCTGCATGTATCACTTAACATATTATTCCCATTCACTGCGGCAAATACATACAAAAGCAATCACACAACAGACATTGCAGCATCAACCTTCATATTTAAGCAAATGAATAGTCATAAAACATGACAATCACATAACACAGGATTTAACGTGGTTCACCCCCCGGATGGAGGCTACGTCGACAAGAACGGTTGTTAATATTGATCTTTAGGGGAAGGGTACAACTATTCTTAGTCTGGGCACTTAGCTGCAGACTCTCTTCTCTCTCAGATAGGTCTCTACACACTTAGCTACAGAGCCTTTACAATGGCTTTCAAGCTTAATATTCTTCAATAATCAACACTTAACAAAATGAAGAGTAACCCTTCCCTTACAAAATGATGCTTATTTATAGATTATGCCAGGAGGCATATCTTTACAATTCGCATGCAAAAACCCTTAGGTTTACAAAACTGGCGTGGCCAACTACCATCCTGACTTTCACCGTCAATATCTTATTCCTCCTTATTTAGGCCATCCAGCTATCCCACTAGTGACTCGCACACTTCTCTGACAGCTGTAGTTTTCAAAATGATTATACTGCATCATGGCCTATCCCGTTCCACTACTCTCTCCTTCCCCTCACTATCGACGTCATGGCCTAGCTTCTCAGCTTCTTGCCATGACTCTCTCTGACAAGTCCTTATGTCTTCCTTTGTCCTAATTCTTTACCAAAAGCAGGTTGCTTCCTTATCTGGCCTTTACTAATATCCCTCTACCAAACTTGCTACTACCCGAGTCCTACACATCGCATAGTTGCACACCAAAACTGTTATGCATGCTACGCACATACTGATGTTATGTTTCTCTATGGTGCGGCTAAAAATCATACTTCCGCAAAATTGTACCTACTTGGTCCATGCCCAACACTTACTCGCTGCTTTCCCTGCACTATAGGATCACATGCATCAGCCAACTGGTAGTTAATATCATCCAATCTTCTCTTTCCTTAGCTTAAATCGTTTTCTTCTATCCGGACTGACATTCGGACTATCGTTCGAACAACCATCCATCTATTCATTCATACCTCAACACTTTTTGCATTGTTTTCATGCTTATTTTTTAATCCAGTTTCTTAGGATTTTAATTGTAATATTTCTTGCTTTTAATTAACAGTTTTTGGTATAATAAAGATCTTGTTTTACATTGCATAGGGTTTTAACTAAGTTTCATCTCCATTCTTAGCTTTCAATTTATTTTCCCTTACTTTGCTTCAGTTGTTTTACAGGTTACATTTGAATACTTTCCTGTTACAGAATTTATCAGTTTCATTCTTAGGATGGTTTATTATGTGTTGTTAAGATTTATTTCCAATTGAGAGTTAATAATTTAATTCTCCCACTTACTCGCTGCTTTCCCTGCACTATAGGATCACATGCATCAGCCAACTGGTAGTTAATATCATCCAATCTTCTCTTTCCTTAGCTTAAATCGTTTTCTTCTATCCGGACTGACATTCGGACTATCGTTCGAACAACCATCCATCTATTCATTCATACCTCAACACTTTTTGCATTGTTTTCATGCTTATTTTTTAATCCAGTTTCTTAGGATTTTAATTGTAATATTTCTTGCTTTTAATTAACAGTTTTTGGTATAATAAAGATCTTGTTTTACATTGCATAGGGTTTTAACTAAGTTTCATCTCCATTCTTAGCTTTCAATTTATTTTCCCTTACTTTGCTTCAGTTGTTTTACAGGTTACATTTGAATACTTTCCTGTTACAGAATTTATCAGTTTCATTCTTAGGATGGTTTATTATGTGTTGTTAAGATTTATTTCCAATTGAGAGTTAATAATTTAATTCTCCCACTTACTCGCTGCTTTCCCTGCACTATAGGATCACATGCATCAGCCAACTGGTAGTTAATATCATCCAATCTTCTCTTTCCTTAGCTTAAATCGTTTTCTTCTATCCGGACTGACATTCGGACTATCGTTCGAACAACCATCCATCTATTCATTCATACCTCAACACTTTTTGCATTGTTTTCATGCTTATTTTTTAATCCAGTTTCTTAGGATTTTAATTGTAATATTTCTTGCTTTTAATTAACAGTTTTTGGTATAATAAAGATCTTGTTTTACATTGCATAGGGTTTTAACTAAGTTTCATCTCCATTCTTAGCTTTCAATTTATTTTCCCTTACTTTGCTTCAGTTGTTTTACAGGTTACATTTGAATACTTTCCTGTTACAGAATTTATCAGTTTCATTCTTAGGATGGTTTATTATGTGTTGTTAAGATTTATTTCCAATTGAGAGTTAATAATTTAATTCTCCAAGTATCTTAGTTCTGATTATTTCCTTGCTAAAGCACAAGATCAGTTTCCCATTCACACAAATAATGAGGATGTTCATAAGAAAAAATTTGGTTCGGACATAAATATCTTTATCAAGTTTTCTACTTGCTTGTATATAAACATATTTTTATCAAGTTTTCTACTTGCTCCCTGGTAAAATTCAATCTTAGTAAATTTCTTTATTAAGTTTTTGCTTATTTCTAAGTTACATTAGTCTTACATCATTTTGTTTATAGATAGGAAATAGATCCCAATGTTTAAATTTAATTGTACTTGGATAATCTTTAGTTTATATTTGCTTGTAGAGGTTAAATTAGACTTGTTTCCCTTTTGCTTCTTTTGTACATTTGAAAGTCACTTTGACACTCTTCCTCAGAATCCCCAAGGAGAATGCAATTAAGTAGTTTAGTGTAATCTTGGATATTAATGCATGAATCATTGTTGAATTTATTAAGTAGTTTGTAGTCTTATTTTGAGTTAAAATAGTTCCTTGTTTTCATAATTAGTTGTCATAAATAGGTTTTTCAAATTCACTTATAGCTATTTCTAATTTCTAGATTAGATCTTTTTATCAGCAGTTTTCAATTTCATCAAAGTAGCCTTGTTTTAGTTTTTCTTTCCAGAGTAATTCTTATATCTTTCAGTCATAATCCATAAAATAGAGTAGTGTAGCTTTCTACTATCCTCATCAGTTAATTTAATCAGGTTTGATTAGTTCCTTTGTTGTCTTTCTGAAGTTTGACTCAATTTTTCATTTTGAAAGATCTTTCGATCCTTTCTTTATTAAATATTTCTAAGGTCCGACAAGCCGAAATTTAGATGCCATTCTACCTCAACATATACTGTGCCTCAACTCTAAGATTACCAACACTGGTCAATAATTAAATATTACGTGATTCTTTGAGATAGCTCACACACCCAACATTTTGGTGGCATTGCCGGGGAGTTGTAGATAGATAGGTAGGACCTTCTCTGAAAAACTTCGGGATAGATTTGAATTCTCCTCTTTTGAAATTTAGAAATAGGATGGTGGCGGGTGAGCGGTAAGACGAGAGGTAAGAACATGCGCATCTATTATAACAGGCATCCCCAAAACCCAGCACTAGTAGTGATGAAGTTAGAATTTATTTCAGTTATAGTTTTCTTTTCATGAATAAGTCTAAAGACTCGCAAGGTAGATTTATTAGAACTAAAATTCCTACTCTAACTCAGCAGAAGGTATCAGAAGACACCTAAAGGGGATAGTCCTACATGGAAAGAAAAGGAAATCCTTTTGGAAATCATTTGGGGGAAATTATAGGGAAATAAGAACAGTCTGTTCATAAAAATATTCCATTAGAAGAACCTCAAGCTCATACTAAGACTAAACTAAGGCAAGAGGAAACTTAAAAGGATAACATTTCAGTACCTCTCAGCCCTCCATTAATCCAACAAACCTAAAGACATTACTTTTTCAATAGTAGGTGGTCCAAACTTAGTCCTCTTTGGCAATCAAATCTTCATGGGTGATGAAAATGAAGATCATGACCGAAAAGATGAAGGGGAGGTTAGAACTGAAGGAACCCTTGAGTTCCCTATTCTAGACAGTGCACAAGGTGTAACTATAAAAAACATCCCTCCCTCCTCACTATCGACCTTCTATGGGAAAAGTAGTGAGGATGTAGATACATTCTTATTTGAGGTTGATAATTTTTTGTAGAAGTTATAATCACCTAAAAGATGGCCAAAAGCTAAAACTCTTTCCTGCCACAATGAAAGACTCTGCTCTTCAATGGTTTATGGGATTGGGAGGATCTAGTATCGGAACTTGGGAAGATATGAAGAAAACATTTCTACAGAAATATCGGGATTACTGTAAACCTAAGGACTCTCGCAAAGATATTTTCAAATTTCAACAACTTGAAGATGAGAGCCTAGAAGACTATCTCGAAAGATTTAACTATGTGTTACACAAATCTAAATATAGTGATCTTCAGGAGGATGCAATAAGAACACTCTTCCTTAAGGGAATCTTAGAAGAACTCTTAGCAAACCTTAATCTCATGGCAGTAGGAGATATTTTTCATAAGTCTTTTGCACAGATTTGTGAATTGTATTCCTATAGAGATGTTATTATTCCTCTATACGGAAGTGGTTGTATTCCTATATAGATGTTATTATCCCTCTATATGGAAGTGTCGTCATTTATATTGTAAGTGTCGTAACTTATACTTGATGGGTTATTAGACCACCTTGTTGGGGTCAGCCCTGTATAAGTCATGTGGGTCAAAGGGTTATTAGACCACCCTATTGGGGGTCGTCCATGTGGGTCAAAGGGTTATTAGACCAACCTAGTGGGGGTCATCCCAATCGGCATTATGTTAAGTCGTTAAGTTGAGGCCGACCTAGTTGAGTAAAGGTCAAGTCAAGTTAGTCTATAAATAGAGAGTGTGTCTCTCTCATTTTAAACATTCTATTCTCTCACTCACACTTGGGAGAGTGGAGCACTTGTGGAGGAGGAGGCTTTGCTGCTAGGAGAAGACTATCTCTTCTATTCTGGTTGTATCATTGCTCTATCTATCTCTGAGGAAGTTATTGGGGTTTTTCACCTTTATGGTTTTCCCCAAGTAAACTCGGTGTCTCTTGTGTGCTTGCATTATTGTGTCCATGATTGATATGTTGTAGATTTGCTGTACGAGTTGTTCTCTCATTTAATATACTACATTATATTGAAGTAAATTATCAAAATTTAACATGGTATCAGAGCTAGCCTGAAAGAAGGCATGATATGGCATGTATGACACTTGTTGCACTTACGATGCTAGGGCTTGATATAGCAAAAACCAGTCATCCTAGCACTTTCTCTATAAATCCATTTTGGAAAAGTTTGTGGATCTAAAAATTGTATAGGTCGAAGATCAGATCCCCATTTACCTTGTGTCCAAAGGAAAACCTCTAGTTTGTTGTACTATGTGATTTATGATCTATACAATATAGGGTTTCTGCCTCTTCCAGATCTGAGTCAAAATCAGGTGACCTTGGGAAAAAGGTCATAACTTGGGATAGGAAACTCCAAATGAAATTTCTTAAACTGTAACAGGTAGTACATAGACAGTACTATCTCAAAAAACGTTTTCAGGGGTAGACGTTGAACCAGTGACACGTGGCACACTGTACAAGTTTGCTCTCCTGTATTATCCCATAAACATGTCACGTTGCGACACTTGGAATAAATCTCTCTCAAAGAATCCAATTGAGGTCAGACCAATCGATATGGAAAGACGATAGGTCCGGATATCTCAGGAAATGTTTTCAGACCCTTTGAATTGAAAAGTTTAAAGTTACATGAGAAACAATCAGGTAAATATTTATGTCAAAACATAATTATTTTTTAGCACCTTCATTCATGGCTTCCAGAATTTAGGGCTTCGGAGAAATTTGGAATTTCTCTAATCGGAGACCACGGCTGGATGTTACTCATCAAAATCAATATTTAGAGGTCAAGATCATATTTTTTGGTTGGGTAGAAGGTCGGGCTTGATCAAACCCCAGTTCGGGACTTTGACTGGAAAGATGGAAAATTAGGGCTTCTGCAAAACTTCGAATTTTAGAAATCTGTGACCACGGCTGGAAGCTCCTCAGAAAAATAGAAGCTTAGAGCTTCGAATCAAATCATTTGGTTGGGTGAAGCTCCGGGAAACTCAAACCCTAATTCAGGGTCCTCCCTAGTGAATCCAGAAATCTAAAAGGCAATTTCGATTGGTGAAACTTTGCAGTTTTCAAATTCTGAATAGACTAGCTTGATTAGCTCATCAACGCGCATATTTCTATCCTTTCGGAAGTTTGAAATTCAAAGTTTGAATTTTTGGAGTTTCTCTAACAAACCCTATTACAGCTCTAGATCCATTTCGTGCAAATCAAGTGGATTGGGTTAATCCTAGAAGAGGATGGATTGGTCACCTACATAAGTGAAGAAGTTCCTGTTTCAGAGGGAGATGAGGCTAAGGCCTTCCATAAGAAGATTACAAGCAATCTTGACAGGTATGGCTTACAGGTATGTTTTGAATTCTATTCATGGTTAAGTTTATGACATGTTTGTCTTGATATCATTATAGTACAATCCTGATTAATTACTAGACTTGTCGTATTACCTTAATAGAAGATATTCATTGATTAAGGTTTTGACACTTATGATTGCACTAATGCATTGTGATGTTGTATGAGGTTTATGTTGTTCGCTAACATAAAAGGTACACCAAGAAAGACAAATCATGTTCTACTTCAACAACATATGATCATGGTGACATGAAGACAAAGATTCATCCATTGTCATGGATCACATAGAAGATCTACTTACGAGGTATGTATAACTTGGTTCTACAATGGTTAACTTATGAGACATGCAGGTTACTAGCACAAGTCACTGAAGAGAACTAGAAGACATTATGCAGGTATGTTAGACATAACTAGCTAGCATGCTAATCCATGTATGTTTTCCTATATCAAGCTAGAATCTTACCTTGTGTTAGGATCTTATACTGTTGTGTTGTTGATAATGATTATTCATGAAGTCATAGGTTTGAATAGTCATGGTTGTATGCATATTATGTTTCTTACCATAATTGATGATATGACTAACCAGAAGAATCATGAAGGTATAGGTTTTAGTCATCACGGGTTTATGCATTGATGATTTAACTAATCAGAAGAGTCCTATGATCAAATAAGAATATGCATGAGTAAAAGAATACTTCCTTGAAACCTTGAATACTAATGTTTATTATCTGTGAATGATCATGACTATACATGTTTAAGATTATTATGTTTTGATAGTATTAAGATTATACTAATAAATGTGTGATTATGTATCAGACCTCAAGGATAACACAATGATGATACTAATAAGCATGCATAGTGATTAAGGATGGATGTAAGTTCAAGGGCAGGTAATCTAGGAAGCAACGATCAAGAGGGAGCACACTCTAGTTGTTCCTGCAAGAAAGCAAAGGAGCACACTTCAGTAGTTTCTGAAAGGATGCAGATATTCAGAGGGAGTTGACCATCTTTCTACATTCCACAACAGAAAGGTGTAGAAGAAGCTACTTCAACAGCTCCTGCAAGGAAGCAAAGACTCAGAGGGAGTCCACCCAACAACCAAACAAAGATAAGTATTTTTAATTATCATTTCTTGCATATTTGTTTGTTTAAATAAAATTGTTCAATGATGTATATGCTCATGTTCCTAGACTTCGGATATGTATTGTGCATATTAGAATGATTGCATTAATGAACAATATACTACTAATATACATGGATAAGTGGCCTATGGCACTGTACAACATTCCATTGCTACTTATCTAGAATGAAACCTCTTTGCTGACATGTTAGGAGTTGTGCACACTCTTAACAATGTTCCGGTAGAGATTGGAAGGCATCTAGAAAGTTACGGAATATGGATAAATGTTGTATTGAAGCATTGGCTAAGATAATTGCATGACTGTATGACATATTTCTTTATGTGTAAGAATTTGTTCTGAAAACTATGAGATGTTTTCTAATCATGCAATTTAACTTGTTGTGTAGGAAAGATCGTATACCATCACCTAGAAAAGAAGGACTACAACATTTGTTCAGCAACAAAGTTATATATTGAAAATATTGAAGATATTGAAGTTCCCAGGATTTGGGAAGAATGCCATGATCGAGGAGTACCAGTCGATCATGAAGATGTTTGGGATGCAGTCCCAAGACCTGAAGGGGAGTCTGTAGTGACTTCCAAGAGGATCTACAAGAGAAAGCATGCTGCAGGTGGTAGCATAGAGACTTTTGCACCTATAGCCAAATACACTTCCATTAAATTAGTACTTGCTCTGGTTGTAGTAATGAAGAGGAAGATACACTTTATTAAATGGTGTAGTTGAAGAAGAAGTGTATGTGGTACAGCTACTTGGTTCTGAGACACATGATAGGGACTCATATATGTGTAGAACTTGGTATGGTAGGATAGATAACTTTCTATCCAGATTGGGCTTTACCAAGAGTAAAGCGGATTCCAACCTTTACTACAAGGTTGAGGAAGGCAATCCAGTGATACTACTTTTGTATATGGATGACCTGTTTGTAACAGGTGAGGATAGATTGATTGTCGACATGTAGAGGAAGCTTGCTGCCGAGTTCTAGTTGAAGAACTTGGGGATGATGCACTATTTTTTTTTGGCATGGAGGTGTGGCAGAGTGCAGATGGAATCTTCCTTGGAAAAGGGAAGTATGCAGTAGATATACTAAAGAGGTTCAGGATGATGGACTGCAAGGATATGGCCACACCTATGGCATCGAACCTGAAGCCTCTATGTGATGCTTCATCTGATCCGGTTGATGTCACTGTGTATTGTCAGATGATTGGGTCCTTGATGTACTTGAAGAACACGAGACCAGATATTTGCTTTGTGGTGAACACATTGAGCTAGTTCCTGACAGATCCGAGGAGTGTTCACCTGGTTGTTGTAAATCATATTCTGAGGTACTTGAAGGGTATGGTTGACTATGGGCTCAAGTATGACGTGAATCAAAAGTTTAACCCGTAGGGTTATGCTGATTCAGACTTGGTAGGCAGTGCTGTAGATAAGAAGAGCACTCCTGGGTGCTGCTTCAGTATGGGATCAGGTGTGATCTCTTGGTTTAGCAGGAATCAATCCTACGTAGCACTGAGTAGAGCCGAGGCAAAGTATGTTGCAGCATGTTAAGCTAGTTGTGAGCCAGTATGGCTACGGAAGCTACTGTCTGAGTTATTTGATCTCCCGCTAGAGGCTACTGGTATCTTTTGTGGCAACCAGATTTGTGTGAAGTTGTCCGAGAACCCAGTGTTCCATGACAAGTCGAAACACATAGAGATTAAATATCACTATATCAGGGATATGGTACACAGAGGAGCGGTGAAGCTCCTGTATGTTGCGACGGACAAGCAGATTGCAGATGTGCTGACGAAGACACTAGCCAGAGTGAAGTTCAAGTACTTCAGAGAGAGGCTTGGTGTTATTCAGATCGACGACACTTCGAGGAAGAAGTGATGGACACATTTGCTAAAGCCATTCCAAGCATGTTGGAAGGAGGATCCTTCACATGGCTGTGGATGTAAGCGCGGGATGACGAGCATCGGGATGATGTTGTAGTTTCTGCTTTGTATGATCAGTTGGATCATTTATATGTATATGTATGTACGCATCATGTTGGATGTTGGATATGATCAGTTGGATCATTTATATGTATATGTATGTACGCATCATGTTGGATGCTAGATATGATCGGTTGGATCATTTGTATGTATTTTGTATATGCATCATGTCGAATGCTTGGACCATGTATCTGTATATGTATCAGGTGGATACATTGTATGATCAGGTAGATACTTGGTATGCATCAGGTGGATGCATTGTATGATTAGGATGATCATGATGACGAGCTCCAGGGCGTTGCTCCAGATGATATGTATCAGAATGGTACAGTGATGATGATCAGTGTGATCATGAGCATCAGGATGATGCTTTGTGTGATGATGATCCATTGGATCATGAGTATCAGGTTGATACTTGGAAGTCAGAGATGATATGTGGCAGGTTGTGCAAATAGCATGCAATTAGTCCTGGGAGATCTTACTGGTCGTGCTGTGGCACATAAATGTTCCTGGGATACTCTTTCCGGTATTGCTATGTAGTATGCAATCAGTCCTTAGATATCCGATAGGTTGAGCTGTGTGCTCGTAATCAGTCCTGGGATGAGGTATTACTATGGAGACATGTAATCAGTCCTGGAGATCTGAGAGGTTGAGCTATGTGCTCGTAATTAGTCCTGGGATGCTCTTTAGATATCTTGTCGATCGTGATGTGGCACATAAATGTTCCTCGGATGCTCTTTAAAGGTTTTGTCTATCCACATGTAATCAGTCCTGGGATGAGGTATTACTACAGAGACATGTAATCAGTCCTGGAGATCTGAGAGGTTGAGCTGTGTGCTCGTAATTAGTCCTGGGACGCTCTTTAGATATCTTGTCGGTTGTGATGCGGCACATAAATGTTCCTGGGATTCTGTTTAAAGGTTTTTTCTATCCACATGTAATCAGTCCTGGAGATCCGAGAGGTTGAGCTGTGTGCTTGTAATAAGTCCTAGGATGCTCTTTAGAGATCTTGCCGGTTGTGCTGCGGCACATAAATGTTCCTGGGATGCTCTTTAAAGGTATTGTGGAGGAGATGCATGCAATCAGTCCTAGGAGATCTTGCCGATCGTGCTTAGGCACATCAATGTTCCTGGGATACTCTTTTCGGTATTGCATCCGCACATAAAATTAGTCTTGAGAGGCCACCTCTATCAGACCGTTCGCACAGATGATGAAGACCTACAGGTGGTGGGCCTACATCCAGTATGAAAAAGGACTGGCTCTATAGAACTTCCTATGACGAGTAGATTCAGAGATTGATTAAGATAGCAGCAGCAGTGACGATGAAGATGACTTGTGCTAGAAGAACTGTGTCGAGAAATACCTTCCTAGTTAAGAGGGAGTGTTGATGTATATGTAACTTCAGAATGTATTTCACATATATGTATATTGTATTCCTATAGAGATGTTATTATTCCTCTATACGGAAGTGGTTGTATTCCTATAGAGATGTTATTATTCCTCTATACGGAAGTGTCATCATTTATATTGTAAGTGTCGTAACTTATACTTGATGGGTTATTAGACCACCTTGTTGGGGTCGGCCATGTATAAGTCATGTGGGTCAAAGGGTTACTAGACCACCCTATTGGGGGTCGGCCATGTGGGTCAAAGGGCTATTAGACCACCCTAGTGGGGGTTGGCCTAGTCAGCATTATGTTAAGTGGTTAAGTTGAGGCTGACCTAGTTGAGTAAAGGTCAAGTCAAGTTAGTGTATAAATAGAAAGTGTGTCTCTCTCATTTTATACATTCTATTCTCTCACTCACACTTGGGAGAGTGGCGCACTTGTCGAGGAGGAGGCTCTGCTACTAGGAGAAGACTATCTCTTGTATTCTGGTTGTCTCATTACTCTATCTATCTCTGAGGAAGTTATTGGGGTTTTTCACCTTTATGGTTTTCCCCAAGTAAACTCTGTGTCTCTTGTGTGCTTGCATTATTGTGTCCATGATTGATATGCTGTAGATTTGTTGTACATGTTGTTCTCTCAATTAAGATCCTAGATCAGATTGAAGTAAATTTTGAAAATTTAACAACAATCAATCCCAATTATTTCAATCATGCTTATCAGAGATAGCTTCATCCGGTTAGTCTGCAGTTAGGGCTTGACTATTATTTGCGGTTAGTGTGTGTAGGGTTGGACTATGGTCATGATTAAGTTATTTCATTTAACACAAACCCTTTTAATGGTCCATGGTCCCTGAATGTTGCACACATCGGTGTAGTTATGACCTGTGCATTAACTGTCATTATTAGCTTGAAGCAGTGGATACGATTTTAGTAGCCAGTGAAGAGGATCGTCATTCTAGAACCTGACTATTGTATTTTATTTTTTTCTTTTCGTTAGTGAAACACCTTTGTTCAGACAAAGGCACCATTAAACTCTAGAATGTTGTACACAACAACTGCATAAACATGATCCCCTCTTTGCTCTAATGTATCATTTTATTGGTTGGGGTATGCCCATCAGGATTTGAACTTGGATCATATGGTTAGTAGACTCCCACACTTACCATTATATCATAGCTCAATGCACATCTAGCCGTTGGAATTGTTCTTTTCCAGGTATCTGCAATCAACATCATTTTAATCACAGTTTATTTTTATTGGCATGTGGTTGCTTGTTAGTTGATCTGAGAAGCACAGTAGAATTAAATGAGTGCTTTTATGCTAAGTTTACATAGGAGTTGTAATAACATGATTCATGAAACTGATGTTGGTTAGCGTAATTCCTACCATCCATATTTTCATTTACAGGTGACAGTTTGATATCAAGCTATGATGGAGTCTTACATATCCACCAATTGCATTCATACTTTGACACAATTTGCGTTAAAGATAAAATACCATGTGGCAAGGAAAATTCGAATCAGTGGTTGTTGAAATATCGGAGATTGTGATTAAGAAGAAGATTGTCTTCTTCATGTTGTTAAGCTTTCCGCATCCACTTAAAGGGATAGATCTTGATATTCTATGTTGTTACTTCACTGTTTATTGGTGCAATTTTAAATCTTTGAAAGTGTCTTTTGACCATGGTACTGATCCATCTTATCGTATAGGGTTGGGTCACTGAAGATGTCTATTTATTCCATACACTACATAACCTTTAGTTCATATATTGATGGTAGGAAGGATTTCAATTATCGACCAAGGGCCAACTTGCAAAAGTGATTATTGAGGCCGGCCTATCACAGAGAAGAAGCTAGGGCCAACTTGTGTGAGGGAAATTCTAGGGCCGACCTATGATTAATCAGGTGATATGGAGGGAAAATTAGTATAAATCAATGTGCCATTAGTAAAATTTTGAAGTTCCATTGCATACTCATGAAGTTGCAGTAGATTGATGGCATATTCAAACCATCAAGACTGAGATCTTTATGGGTTTTTTTTGTTGAGAAAGGGTTTTGGTTGAGGGTATGTAGGCTAAATCGACATTCTGGGCATGTCTCAGCCTCCCAACAACACTGAATCTCATATCTGGCCATATCTAGGCATAATAAAGCCTTAAATATTCACTTATGGGCATGTTTTTGTTAGCAACAAGACTCATTAGCAAGTTTGGGCTAATTCCTGAAGATTATTGGCAACCTGGAGCGAAATTGGGTCCGTTCTTCATTCCCTACAGCAATAAAAATTGTCATTCAAAGAATTTTTTGAATCATCTCATCCATTTATTGAGAAGCACCCCACTTTAAAAATATGAAATCTCATCTTGATGAGAAATGTGAGAAAGTAATCAACCCTTTCCCAAATATCTATGAGATCCACTTTGTGGGAGGTTTTTCTCATAACCAATTTTGCACACAATCCAATGGAGATCCCCATATCAAGAATTTAACTATTGATCCAACACATTCGTTGGAGAACCTTAATGAAGTGAACTCTTCATTCAAATGCCAAGAATATAATTATTGAAATGACCAGAAAATTGGATTATAGTTTTACAAGTAGATTTAGTTAATTTCCACATTTGCAGTGATTCTAGAAAATATATGAAGGCTCTGCTACTATCTTTGACAACAATTTTTCATCTACAGTTGCCACACATTATGGTATTGTCCAATATGGGTCCTATTGAAAGTTATGGAAGGGTTGCTTTCAATTCTATAAGGGAGTGCAAGACTTGTTGTATTTACAAAAATATCTAGATCCTTGTTCTACTAAGTACAAAAAAGTTACCAAGCCATTGTACAAGGTGATTTGAATTATCTTCCTTGGTTACTTTTGTAGCTATGGAAACGAGAGTATTGGGAATCTTGTTGGGCTCATCGATAAATCCAATGGATGTGTTGTTACTCGTATTAAAGAATATATTGTCAAATTTTGTAAAATTGTAGTTAGGCTCTTAGAAAGGATTATTACATAACCACAATTGTGTAGCAAAGTATATGTATCACGTGGTTAAAGGTTGGAAACTATGAAATATATGGTTGCATGCTCAACAATTGGTATAATAAAGTACCAGTAATTTTATTTCAAGCCAATTACATATACTTCTCTACACAATTATGAGAAGTGTATATGGTGTTTGTCTCTAAGACAACATGTCACATCCTTTTTAAAACATGCTAGAGATACAAATATAAAATTTTGGATTATTCCCCATCTCAAGAACACCTGATGGAAAACAATGATAATTGATTTTCCATCACTGGTTGTTATGGTTGTTGTGCTTGAAATGTGTGTTTTTGCATGTCATTAGCATTGATTCCAACGAGCAAGACATAGATGCCTGGGGATGGACCAGTTAATTGGTATGATTTGACAGCAAGTGAAAGCATTTCCAAGAATTATATTTATTCAATCATGTTCTGGCAACAATTGCACATCATAAACTTGTGTTATATATTTTGAAGAGTATATAGCTGGGAAAAATTATGGATCCTTCCTTGCCTCCATATATTTCATGCCCTTTGGAAGGTAGTTGGAAGTAATGTCTTCTTTCAGTTCATAAATCTATCTCCTCTATTCCAGAACTATGCCAGCCGAAGTTCATGTTGTGAATTAAGAAATTTGTTTTACAGGTGCATGCATAGTGTGTTATCAGATTGCATGTGACATGCATGCAATTTTGTGATACTTATTTTTTTATCAAGTGATGCTACAAAGCTTGCATGTTGGATTGGATTGGATGGAATATATTTGATATTTACCATCACATGAATCCAATAAGTACATTTTTAGCAATATGTGTAACAATTCGAGATACTATTTTTTTTGCAATTGGAGTTAGAGGTCTTGCATTGGAAAATAGACAATACGTTATTGTTCCTTATAGGAATATGAGTTAGATAAGCATATTTTGTGACATGTGAGATGGTGTTATTCTAGCATCATAAATTTTTAATCATGTTATTTATAGTAAGTGTTCTCAGGGGTAGTAGTCTAGCATTTTGAGTTGAGTGGAAAACCTACTATTTTTAGTAAATTATAATTTTAGCAGGTGTTATTTTTAGTAGGTGTTGTTTTAAACACACAAGTTGGTTAGCAGTATTTGACATTTGGTTGTGGAGACACACTACAAATTTCAATTCCTTCATTTTACGCAAGTACTAGTATTTTTAGCAGTGGGAGATGGCAGCTATGTAGATAGAATAAGCATGTCCAATATAAGAACACTGGTGTAGACAGGATAAGCCTGTGCATGTTTAAATCCTGCTACAGCCAATAATACAGTTCAATCACAGTGGTGGATTGTGAACAAAAAAAATGACTCTCTGATGATAGCCACAAAAATAGCTAAAGGAATTGAAACATAAATTTTCTGAGTGATAGATGAGGTTGAACAAGACTTATTTGTAGAACATCCATTGAATTGAGGCTAGTTTCTTTATTATAAGTGGAAGGTTTTGATAGATCCAATGTTGCACTAGATTGCCTCAAGATCATAGTTGATAAATTTTGACCTAAAGATGTATGTATTGGATCAAACCTTGCATAAATAGCACTTAATGACAATACATATTCCACTAAAACTGATGTATTTAGCTGTTGATGTAGATTAATTGAGTTGCCACATGATCCTGCCGATATTGTTGGGTTAAAATTCAGCTTGTGAGGACTGTTGATTGCCGTAGGAAGACCTTATTGGGGAGCTTTATAAGTTGAATATCTTCCATACAAAGTATTAGTGTCAGAAGTTAATTTAACAGTCCCAATATATGTGTGTGAATCCATCTTTGTGCCTTTTGGACCAAATTTTAATTCTTCATTAGTCTCTAGATGAGTGATCTTGACAACACTGCTGGCACGTTGAGGAGTACGGTGATTAGCTGTTGGAAGAGATGTTCCCATTGAAACATAAAAGGGCCTATGAGAAAATTGTTGTGATGGAAAGCCACAAATTTCAATTACATGGATGCCTCTTCAAGGAGTTCCAAAGGCTTCTTCTCAAAGAAAGCAATTTTGCGAGGATCAACTTGCCAAAATGTCTTCCATCATATTTAAGGCAAATTTGAAAGCAACGACAATGAAAGGCTTGACCCCTCACCATGTTACTTATGATGCAGTAATTGACAGTGATTGCAGAGTTCATATTTAGAACAACATATGATTGGAAAAATAGATGTTGTGTTTCTTGATGAAGGTGAATATCGTTGTGTCTTGCGTGGATGAACTGCATTCCTTGTCAAAATTGCAATGACGAGGTTATTAAGACCTCCAATTTTATTGGCTTCATCATTTTGGAATTAATTCACAAGCTTCCTCTGCCTTCTTCATTCCTTGCATTAGCATCTCCCCTTAATGATTTTATTGGGATGTATTTTTTTATTTGCAAGGGTCAACATCTGAAAAGTATAAGTATTTATGTCGATCTTGATCTAAGGAATGTTGCAAAGGAAATATCTAGAGCTTTCTCATAAGTAGAGAGGATTTTCCACACTCACAAATATTTTAGGAAATTTTGAAGTCATGTAGCTAGAAATTTTGTTCCAATGTCTACCAATCATTCCCGAGTTTTGTGAGGTATGATCCGTAGGTTTTGAGTGAAGGAGAGACAAAGATTACAACAAGAATTATCCTTGGGTAATTTCAAGAAAAGGATTTAACTTGTCATTTCTCCATGTGGGATATGTTGGTCTCTAAGAGAAAGATCCTTGAATCTTAAAGTGATGCTAGTATTCAAAAAGTCAAATTAACTCAAATATGGTGTCTTCTTAGACATGGTTTCTATGGGTCATAATAGACATTGCATACCTTCTTGCTGCCTATGTTAGGTTCTATGCCTCCTAAATTTTCAGCAGGACAATTCTATATTGATTTCTTTTGAAACCTCCAGGCAAGGAATTTCATGTATCTTACTTCACTGGATGATGAATCTGCTCTTTATAGATACTTCAAAGAATGCTTTATGTGGACTATAAATAATGCATCAAGTTATGTCAGAGAAAGGGTAAGCCCCGTTGAAACTTTCATGTTAGAATTATTGAATGCATTATTTTTAAATTTTCGTGCTGGGATAATGGAGCACCGATTAATAAATATATAGCACCAGTTAATATATGATAATGGAGCATCACTTAATGGAGCACTAGTTAATATATGATAATGGAGCATCGATTAATAAAGATGGTGCTTTAGTCACAAAGAGCACCTAAAATACAATAACAATCTGTCCCAATGAAGGAAGGGAACTTGTAAAAAACATGCTCAGTTCCCTAGCACTAACATCTAGTGTAAAAGTGTCCCAGTCAAAGATGAAGTGTCTCATACACATAATTTGAGAACAGTGGATAGAGGAGATTGGGTAGGGAATCCTAGAGGATAGTGGGAATAATCATATTTGTTTAGTTTTCATACCAATACACATTGCATGGTTGAGCATAGAGTCTATTTCAACCTTTCTTTAGCACGATATGAAAAATTAAGCACAATGAGAGAAACAAAAAAGACAAAAAGTAAATACTGATAACAGATCGATCCTCGAAACCCTTACCATGAGTGGTTTTGGTTCGCTAGGTGGTGTGATATATGTGGCTCAGTGGTGTTAGTTGGAATGGTCAATAGTGGAATGTAAAAGAGCGGAGGTAGACAAATGACCGCCTATTTTCTCTTGCTACTATGTTTCCCAACCCCTCAAAGCCCAAGCTTGATATAAAGTAACTTCATTCGGTGGCAAGTTAAAGCTAAATGGGTTGCAATAAAAAAAATAAGCAACCTATTTATTCCTACCGAAACCCAATAGTAGTAGTTCCAAAGTGTGTAGTTGATCCATCATTTATTGAATCCCAAGTACCGTAAGGACCTTAGACACCTTCACATTATACAACTTCAACCCTCCCATCTCAGGCATGGATCCACAATTACTTATGTATCGCTTAAGGCTGCCTAAATCCTTCATAAGAAACGCAGAGAGAAAAGGTGTAGTCTTAATGATTATTAATTCATTTGCAACAAAGTAATATGGTCACACTCCAAAAAGTTGTCCTATTCTACAAAAATATTCTTTAGTGCCTAACAATGTTCATTGTGAATTTTGTGGAACCAGTACACATAATATAGATAATTATTGGGCTCTGCATATATGTTCTAATTTCTTCCTAGAAGAATGAGTAGTTGTACCAGTAGATCCATCTAATATTGTAACTATTGTGTATCTAAAACCTGCATAACAATGGACCCAATGGTTTAATAATAGTATTAGCCATCGGTACACTCGATGTAACATGCTTCTCCTCTTCATCAAAGAGTCTATAGAACATGTTATTTGACAATGGTTCATTGGCTTGGGAAACATCTAAGACATGCAAGTCAAAATAAGTCATTGTTTGTGATTTTATATCAAATTTTTTCCAAGTTAACGGATTCAAAATTAAGATTTCACTTATGTTGCTAATGATCGAGTGGAAAGTCATTAGGTTGTAACAAGTTTTGTAGAACTATCTCTTGAGTTAATTGCATTTATCATTTACCAATTGATCTAGAGGTAAATATGGGCATTATGAGAGTATTTTCGTGGGTAACTATTACCTGATAATTTATATCATAATCATAAGAACCTTCTACCAATATTATTTTGACGACATCGGTTATACCTCTATATTTCACAGTGTCGCATCTTCACAATAAAAACATTTGACGACATTTCCCCTGCTGCTTAAAACACCCAGAAGGGAAAAGCAATGAATGACCCATAAAGACAAATCCTTCATGTCACCTGACAAACCCAACTGAGACCTATTTATCAACACTACCGCTCCTTGCTCAAGCTTAGGGGTGCGGTAGTCCATACTACTCTGTTATGCTTCTTTCCTAGAGTGCGGTACTACCGCCCTATGCTCCGATCTAGGGGCGTGGTAGTCTCTTTTTAGCCTTTTTTTCGATGACTTGTGGGATCTTGATCTTCGAGAGATTTTTAAGGATTGACACCTATGTTTCAATCCTAACACACCTTCTCAGATTAGTGGGTCTGATCCACTAAACATTCCCAAGATCCATTCTTCTGTCTTGTTGGTTAATCTTCCTACACACTATAAGAGAAAGGCCTTCCATGAGAAAAGGGGAGGACTCTTTGAGATATCAAACCTATGGTCTTAGATCTTTGTGGATATAGCTAGAGGAGAAAGAACTTGGAGCTGGGAGTTGGCTTGGACATCAAGCAACTGTTGTAAGTCACTTCAAGCTTTCAATACAAATATAACTTGACTTGTTTCCCAAACGGTGTGTGTTGATGTTGTTTCAATTTACATAATTTGTTTCTATGATAGACTTAGATTCTAACATATATTTCAAGTTGCTAGAAATATTGTATGTGCTTGTACTCTAATTCATCCCAACAGGTTCATTCGCGAGGACTTGAGGATTGGAACAATAACTAGGACGAGCGACTAAATCAAAGGTCAGTTAAACCTCTTCCATTTCTTTCAGCAGTATAATCCTGAAGCATTTGTTTGAATCTAGGAATTCAAGGTAGCATTTGTTATCTTTTTGTCTTAGTTTAAAGTTAGTCGAGCCTACTTTAACCTAAGAGAGTTTCTACCTATCCGTAGGGAGAAATATCTACAACAAAAACTGTCGAATCCGCTGGTTTGAAGCCCATTTGATTGATTGATTTCACTTTCAGCCATTCTTGATTGTGATTCTTCTTTATTTTCAAACCAGTACTAGATTTTGGTCTTTTCGACCTCTCTTCACCCCTCCTCTCTACATCTTTTCTCTCTCTGTGATCAGCAAGTCTCCTGGGCCTGCAGCACCCCTGGAAAATTCAAAAAATTTCTCAAAAGTTGCACTTTTTGCACCCTTTGCAGCAGTAACGTGCCCCTACCATTCCCTATAGAGTGGTAGTACCACGCCCAGTGCACTCTTTACAGCGCAGTAGTGCACCAGTACCGCGTATCATCCTGTAGTCACCACGCAGTAGTGCCTGCATTTTTTTATTTTTTATTTCTTGTTTGGTTTTCATAGGTCATCCCTGACCTTCTCTCCCTCAGATTGGTCTTTTCTGTTGCTCACTAGCATCCTGTCCCTTGCACAGTCATTTGTGGTTTGTTTATCTCTTGGTGTGAACTTGATTATTTTTGAGTTAGTTGCATTATTTTTATACTTGGTCACCCCTTCACTTTGATTGCATTGGCTTGATCCTTTCATCATAACCCAAGTTGTTATTACCATCCTCATTCACTAGATTATGTAATTTTTTTAAAAATCACATTGTTCTTATACATATTATCTTTTCCATTATCGTTATTAAAATCCATATTGGAAATTGTCATTTGAGAACGTTTGTATTGCTTTGGTTGAAATGATCTAGCTATATTGTTGTGCACTAGGAAGTAAACCATTCAAATTTGCCACATAAATTCTCATTTTGAAGCATTATAGTTGTAGATCAGTGAAATTTGAAAGAAGTGTTTATTTCAATTTGGCTTTATTTAGAAAAAGAAAACAAAAAGTTTGTTTTGATGTGGTCTTTCATTGTTTTTGAAAATTTCATGCATGGTGATTGAAGAACTCTCTCTCTTTTGTAGCTAGATTTCATCGAATAAAAGGCTCATTTCGATTCATTCTCATTTGCATGGTTTGATTCGTCACAACATCACCAAGTTTCACATCCATTTACCCAATTGAGTAATACAACCACTAAAATTTACACCCCCTAACTAAACACACCATAACCTCACTTGAGGAGAAAAAGAATTTGTTAGTTAGGTAGGACACTAGGGATAGGCATCCAAATAATTCCCCCTTGTCATTATCATTTGAGACATAGTTGTTGTCCTCTAGGGTACCAAAATCCTCTAGTATTTGTTGACACAGTCATACACCAGTTTGTGGAGGGGCCTCCTATTGTTTCATGCGTTAAACCATCACGAGATTGAGAACCAGACGGACTCTATGGAATGCCGCACTCAACTTATCCCTAAGGCAACATCGACCATTGTCTTCCTTGTATTCTCCGGCCACCATACTGGTGATACAAGGGTGATAAGGGAGAAGCGCCAAAAACCTTATCCAACATGTCATGAACGAGGTAGCTTAGTGACTTTTCTACTAGGTATTTTTTACCTAGGATCCCTTTCAGTAGAGGGATATCCTTCTCTTATTGGTCTCTCACGATTGTATTGTTCGACTTGGATTTCATCACCTTGCAAAGGATACAACTTGTTGAGGTCTCCAGATCTTAGTTAGGAGGTTTTGCTTGTTATCTCATCTTCATAGAGGGTCATTTTTTCTTTTAGTGATTGCTTGTTGGAATTATGGCCATTGTTATTCTTAGCTCACTTACTGCGACCCTAGTATCAGTATAGTTTTTAGAGCTTTCTTTTCGTCCTGAGAGCCTTGCTTTTTCTAGCTCCCCTTTTGCACACTCGACTACATTAGGGTTTTTGAGTTCTTTTTTACGAGACTGCCCCCGGAATTCGTATTCCTACCAGTATGTTCGACCCAAGGAGATCACAAAGAATACAGGGACGAATCCCACCACCACCACCACGGACCTCTGGTCCACCTACATCACATATTCCGCCCCTCCCGGCCGTGGTGCCGGCCGAGGGAACGTTCCACTGCTGATCCACACTACATCTTCATTTCCACCTGTAACTGTTACTCACAGTACGGTCTTAGAACCCCTTGCATTTTTTGCAACCACTAATACACCCGAGAATCCCACTGTCACTTCACCCACTGTTATTCCAGATATATCTGCCACAGTGGACAACATTACAGCGGCCGAAAATAGTACTGCCCAAGATACTAGACCCAAGGCCATCATCCTCCCCGATGTCAGCACTACCCTTCCGCCAGATACTTTCTACGATGTTCTGGAAGGATCTGTTGGCAACACCGAAGGATCCGACCAAGATATATCTGACTTGATTACAGTCCTGGATGGATACGTCGAACTTATCAAAGAAACCCAACTTCCTGATACACCTTTTGAACCTGACTATGGCTTTCTCGCTTCCCAGGAGGAACCTTCGCCTGCTACCACTGCACCATCAAGCATTCATCCAAAGGAAACCGGTTCTTCTAGTAACATACCTCGTATGGTATCCCTCCCTAATCTCCCTTCAGGACATGAGATCATGGCCTCGATCCAATTAGTATGGTTAGTCTAGCTAACTCCCCTTTAGCATCATCACACTTTAAACGTGATACAGAGAAAATGCTCTTGACGGCTTCTAGATATGCCCCTACTACCCGTCCTCCCGACTATCAGGCTCCCAACGTCCTATCTAGCACAGAGTTTCATCACTCCTATGCAGACGGTTTCAGACGTTTAGATATCACTGTACCTCAGTTCCCTCCGGACCCCAAAAACCCTTTTCAGGATACGAACCCGGACCCAGTCCTCGATGGTCCTCCTATTGTTCAAGAAATTATGGATGAAACTCCCGACACCCCTTAGTTAAATTCCCCCCATTTACTACCGTCAAGTATGTTTGGCACACATTCTATGAGGGATAACCCAGTATTTTCTCCGTCCCCACTTGTCACATATGGAAGACCCCCTCCACAAATCGCCACCTTTGTCGCCGTTGGCCAATTGACACTATCTCACCTTTCTAGTGTCGGGAGAACATCAAGTCATACCGCTGGATCAACCATACTGACTGGAGGTTCACCTTTGGCCACTATCTACACCATTTCAGGAGGTGGACAACCAACTATTGGAACCACTAATCCCAACAACCAACCCCCTCCTGGCGGGCCATCAACCCAGCCTATAGGAGGACAACCTCTTAACACCTAATGTTTACACCTCATAAATATCAAGAGTGAAAGGAATAGGGTTGGAGAAACGTACCTGATAAAGGCTTGAAACCCCAATCTTCCTCCATAGTTGAGGGATAGAATAGGGAAAATTAATATATAAAGGGCCAAGAGGGAATACCCCGTAAGAAATTCACAAAGAAGTATGGGAAAGAGCCTTCTAGGCGAATAAATAACCCTAAAATCCTAAGTCCGACAACCTAAAGTAATATGAGGTTTAAGTCTCAGCAAGAGAACTGCCGTGGATTGAAAGCGAAGCCAGATCCACAGTCCAAGATCCATCTCATCGAGAAGCTACGTGATGGATAACCAAAAAGGTGGTAGCGATGGGTGATACCGCCAGATAGATGGCACCTGGAGGGCTCGTCACGAGGAGAAGAGCTGTAAATAAAACCACCACAAGGGCATGAGAAATCGGGGTGGTAGAATCATAAAGCAATCCACAGTGTGGAGAGTGGGTAGCCCAGATCAACAATGTGGAGATTAAGGAAGATGCACGAAAGAATGGACAGTGGGCCCTGTCGTCGGGGAAAGGTGGAACTTTCTCATCTCTACCATAGATGCAAATTTGAATAAGATCTACGGTCCAATATTGATCTCGTCAAGAAGTAGCATGATAGATACCTAAGAAGGCGGTCGTGATGGATAAAACCGTTGGACAGGTGTCAACACCACAGATGATCGCGGGGAAGGGAAGTGGTATCTAAAACCACGCTGGGAAAACATCAATGATGCTCCGTGGACATGTGGTAATAGTGGAATGATGTAGAGTGGTTCCTACCTAGGATCCGACAGAGGGCAGGCATAAAATTTCACATCAGAAGATTAAATAAAGGTCTAGATCCGATGGCCGAAAATCACCCGTGAAAAATCAGTGGTCGCCATCGTCAGATAAGTGGCAGATAAGTCCAAGGGTTAAGTAAAGAAGATTTATATATATAACCCTCAGTGGATGTAGTAGGAATTTGTTTATTTGGAAAACTGTCAAGGTCTGGAAGCTTCTCAGTGGGTGGAACAATGCAAGGGTTTCCTGGCTTTCGACAGGAGCATTCCAGAAGATTTGCTGGCAATAGGTAGGCCTTTCCAACTAAGACTTGTCAGTAAAGTAGATAATTCAGTAGAACCATGGAAGAAGGTTCCACCATGAGCACAAGTAGAGTTAAGAAAGCCATGGAAGACAGGGATGGTAGCATTTTAGACAGAGTTACCTGTTTTCCCATGATTGACCTTTTCCGAGGCTCATCTGAACGGAAAGGGTTTTTGCATAAAAAAAGTGATGTTCTAGTGCTGGTACAGGGGTTCGATGGTTGGTCGCCAAGCAATTAGGTCGAAACGCGAAGGTTATGCGGTCGCGCCCTAGAAGGGAAAGTCTCTACAAGACCCTGTATCATTTTCGGTCTGGGCTATAGTGGCCTGCGAAGAATCTATCCTCCAAGACCTCAGCCTTGTGGGCCCAAAGGTCATCTCAAGAATAACAGTGGTTGCCTTGTTTTGTTAAAGTTCATCCAAATTTCGCTTGGGACTTTGTAATTCCCTGCCACGGGTCCACCTGCGCATTAGGGATAATTTCCACGATTTCCCGAACATCCAAAGTGGCAGTTGGTCTATCCGAAAACATAGGTGGGTCGAGATTAAACCTCAATATGCTAGAAATTCCGGCTAAAGGCATCCTTCCATAGGTAACATTTTTCCCTGGTATTAATATCTTTGGGCCCAATTTCCAGATAAAAGGGAAGGGTTGGAATGAGTAGGAAGAGAAGATCTAGATCCCAACCTTACTAAGATGAATATTGAAGTTTTCAAAGGATTATATGCGTCATAAAGGTGCTGGATGCTTATGACTGAGAAATTGGAAAACAGGAGGAGACCAGAGAAAGTTGTAAAGGACGAGTGAAAAGGGAAAAAGTCCCTTGCATAGATTGGAGGTTGGCTCGGAAGATGATAGAGGTAATGTGACCCACGTCTTTCAGAGCGTGTGGGAAAGCATGAGATTAAGTGTTGTTACACGAGAGATGTTAGAAGGAAGGACCCACAAAGCTAATTGATATCCTTTTTAATTACCGGCATGATGGATAGCACCTTTTGCATCATCATTGGCTACACCGTCTATCTGGGACGACGTCGCTAAGCATGTGGAAGTTTTTATCATCATCACAGCAATTATGGATAAGGTTTTTACGTCTTTTATCTACAGTTGGTACAACAGAAAGATGGTGCACCTGGCGGTTCGACCATCTTCTCAGTTACTATTGGCTGATGGAGAGAAGATGGAAAAGTGAAGTGGCATTCATTCCAGAGCAAGTGTGGGATGAGATGGAGGAAAATTATACTCCTCCGCCTCTTATAGTATTGGACCTCATAGAATCCAATTCTTCCAAAGAAGATGAGTAGCCTGATGGACGACAAGTGTCCAAAGGATACCGACAAAGAACGAAGAAAGAGAAACATGAAATCAAGCAGAGCGGCCAACCAGGTGCGGAAATAATTCACAATTTTGTACTCTCCACTAAGGAAATGACACCTATCCTGCTAGAGGACGCATGAAAGGTCGATAGATCATTGAAAGTAGAAGATTTATTTGACTCGCAAGGACATTTGCGAACCCCAGGTTAAAACAATCCTCTGTCTATAATATTATGTTCCTTATCTTAATCAGTCTGTTTGAGACGTGAGTAATTTGTAATATTTTTGAGGCAGCTAAATGGATAGCCAACTGGAACTTTTATAATTACTATGTTTACTTTACTAGGATGTTAATTTCATTCGGTAATAATACCGGCAAATGTGAAAAATAATTGAGACGGCTCTACCTACTTTTTTGTTTGAAAACGGTTATGGCAAACTAATTTTTTATGAGATGGCATATGGTTGTAAGTATTTTCTGTTCAGAAGGAGCCGAGCCTAGAGCTCGAAGATATCTATATATACATTTGTAATCGAAGGCACAAGGGTTGGAAATATTATGAAAAAACTATTTGTGTTTTGATGATCAGTTTGTAAGACTTTTTTCTTTGAGTTGTTTAATAGAAATTGTAGAGCTGAAGCCTACATTTTGACAAGGATTCTTGTGTAATCGGTCTAGTCGTTTGTATCTTTCTTTTCCCATGTGCAAATGTGTTTCTCTCTTTGTTATTCTATTCTGTTTTATTTCCTTCATGCTTGGATCAGGGTAACAGTTAAGTAGAATTCATAGAGATTATGCTCTGCTTAGCTTATTCCAAGTATTTCACCAAATATATTCTGCTAAAGTTGATGTAGGATTCATCCTTGATAGATGCCTTACATTGATGGACTATTTCTTTTCTCTTATGTTCCACAAATTAAATCTCTTTGACTACTAGCTGCTTGCTACCTCACCCTTGTGAATGCGTTTGCAGAATCTTTGTAAATATTGTTTTCAGAACTTGTTAAATGTGACTCCATTTCCCAAATGAAATTCATGTGTTTTCAACCAAACATTTTGTGAATCCTTTTCATTCTTAAAACAAAAAATCTGATCTTCTATATAATTGTTGTAATTGAATATCTTAGCTGTGAATGCTGGTGTTCCTTTTTCATTATTGACAATCTTGATTATTCCAGTCCTTTCACGAGGCCATAGAGAGAGCCCTCTCCGTTTATGTTTGATCAGAAGCGTAAACCAAAGTTTGGTTTGTGGTTACCCGATATTACCCTCTTTCAGCCTTGGGGGTCAGTTTTGGTGTTAAAAAATTGGCGACGTTGCTGAGGAGGAGATTGTTTCACAGTCCCTGGAAGAACGACATATACGTCCGAATTTCAAAGAATAAAAGAAATCCCTATGGGCAAACAGAGGGTTCCGCAGTTTCAAGAAGGTTGAAGAATTTTTGTCCTGGTGACTTCACTTACCGAGATCAAACAATTTAAGAAGACTCCACTGGAGAAAGATCAATATACCAAAGTATACTATTGAAGAAATTCCAAATGCATCCTGGCCTCAAGAAAGATCGATACGATAGGTAACCCTTTCCCTGAAATCTTGTTAGAAGTAGATAACCTTGAAAGTTTACTCAAACGAACAACTGTGAAAGATCGGGCTAGTGCTCCTAGCATCGAGACTGTTTCTTTTTTAGAAGATACATCCACCTTTTAGGAATTGGATTTAGAGATTGATATTAGAAAACCATTGCCAAGAACCAAATCTGAATCTTACCTAAGCCTGGGTGAAGGAACTCTGAATAATCTTGAATCATATCTCTTAGACCCTATGTGGTTGGATTTTAAAATCCTTGCTAGAGCTAAAGGAAATAAGCCCATTTCTCAGATTCCCCAAGCTCACATCATAGTCCCAGTCAGTAATCCTGCTCAGAATATTCCCCCCACAAGCTTTGAATCCACCTAGACCCATGGCTACCAGATACGCGCCTTTGGTCCTGCCTGCTTCCTTGAATGACCTCCCTCAGAATTACACTCAGAGAATTGTCTCTTATAATGGAGAGGGAGTCCGGTCATCCAAACAACATGTTGATAGATTTGAAGATTTTTTAGACCTGAAGGAAGTGGACCACGATGATGCTAAAATGAGATTGTTTGCTCAAAGCCTATTTGTAGAACCTAAGAAATGCTTCATACATCTACCTAATGCATCCATAGCCGATTTTGCAGCTTTTAAAGTATTGTTTCTAGAAAGATGGGAAACCATGGGCAGTCCTGCTATAGTCTTGTCCCACTATAATAACTTAAAGAAAGGCAGGTTTGAATCAGTCCATGAGGTTTCTGCCAGATTCATGAAAGCCTACAATTCTATTCCCAATGATCTAAAACCTTCGGTAGGCGCTGCAAAGCTCCACTATGTAGATTCCTTTGATGGAGACTTCTCGTGCACATTGAGAGAAAGAAAATCCGCCTCACTGCCTGCCATGCTGAAGGATGCCTTGGAGGTTGAGGCTAACATGATGGCTTTTGGGAAAATGAAGGGAAAACTGAAGCAGACAAGAAGAAGCAAGAAAACCAAGCCTCTTCTAGTGATGCTAAATTCGATACCATGATGAGAACTATGGAGAAATTACTGGATAGGTTAGCCATAGAGAATAAGCCTCCTGCTAGGGAACAACCTGAAAATTAGATAAGGAACCCTAATTTTAGAAGGCCGACCCCTCCAATAAATCCAAGAAACCAAGAAGATCATCAGATAAGACCTCCTTTCCTTGAGAATTTGGTAGACGAAGAAGGACCTGAAAACTCTATTGCTGACCAAATACATCTCTTTGATACCCTTGAACACACAATCCATTTGACTGAGAAGGAGCACAATTGTTTCACCAAGGGGAATGCTGATAAGGCCGCAAAGTTCGATTCTGAACAATATCAAATGGGTTACATGAATGCTGTGGATGGCATCCAGAGAAAAATGAGGTTGAGAAACAGAGAAATACCAATAACGAAAGGGCATTCTACACAGAGTCATCCCCCTAAGACTGAACAGAATACAGATAAACTGAAGGGGAAACAACTAGTGGGTCCTGTACAGAAAGTCTCAGAAGATGGGAGGAAACATTCTAAAGAGGGTAGGCAACCAGAAGTAACCGAAGTAGGGAAGTCGGCACCAATATTCAACTTGAAGGCTGAACTGTCTAAGGTAAATATCTCTATCCCCCTGAATGAGCTATTGAGAGTAAATTAATATAGGGAAGAGATAAATAGCCTAGTAAATGGGTAGGATGGAAATACACAAGATATGTTGGAAGTGAGGGATGATGCCCCCACCATAATATTTGGTTCCAGAATGGAGGAACCAAATGATGAAGAAGTCCCTCCCTTCTATTTGAGCCTGGATATCCACAATAAGTTATTACACAATGCCTTGATAGATTCTGGAGCTTTGCATAACTTGATGCCAAAGCTAGTAGTAGACTTATTGGGGTTGGAGGTCACTAGACCCTACAAAGACCTATATTCTTCTGATTCTAGAAGGGTACCCTATTTGGGGCTGATTAAAGACATGGTGGTAACCCTCGCCCAGATTCCAATGAAGAGCGTCATGATGGACATAGTGGTAGCTGATCTACCTGCTAAGTTTGGGATGTTGTTATCAAGATCCTGGTTAAAGAAGCTAAAGGGAACCATGCAGATGGATTTATCTTATGCTACTATACCACTAATCGGAAGCAATAGGAAGTTATACAGAGAAAAAAGGATGGCTTATGTAGTCAGCAGTGATGACAAGCCTGAGAATCACCTTATTTCAGCTGTGGACACAGACATGGGTTCCTCCATCCTTTTCAATGATGGTCCACATATTGATCCTAGACCCCTGTTTTTCATGAAGTAGAAGAAGACAAAGAGTTTGCAGCAAGGCATGAGGCATAAGAGAGGCGAAAAAGCGAAGAAGGATTGTGGAAGATGTACTTTGATGGTTCACTAAGCAAAAATGGAGCTGGGGCTGGGGTTTGGATCATACCTCCAGACCAAGAATCTAGGGACCTATCCTATAAATTGACTTTTGAATGCACAAACAATGTGGCTGAATATGAAGCTCTACTATTAGGACTGAGAGATCTGAAAGACCTGGGAGCCAGGAGAGTACATGTATTTGGAGATTTAGAACTAGTGGTGAACCAGGTAAACGATAGTTATCAGGAAAAGCACCCCAGGGTGAGAGCTTATAGAAACGAAGTCTGGGACATGTTCGGAAATTTTTTCAATGAACATAAGATCTGGGAAATCCCAAGATGTGACAATCAAGTGGCTGACTCCTTGGCCAATACTACAGGTGGTTTTAATACACCCATTTTTTCCCAAGAAAAATACGAGGTCGAAGTGATAAACAGACCATCCATCCCAGACAATTCCAATTATTGGAAAGTGTTTGAAGATGACCTACAAATTAGGAGATTTTTAGAACTATCTCATGAGTTTGCTAATGTTAAGATCGATACCGAGAATGAGAATGTAGAAGGTCTAGCGGACCAAGAGCAGTCAGAAAGCGAAGAGAATGGAAATAGGGGTTGGAAGAACACTCTAGGAGGCAAAGACATTGTCCAGTTAAAAAGAAACTATATTCCCAAAGGACTAATACCTCTAGAAAAGCTCTTTGACCAAAACGATGTGGGAAAGAATCCCAAATTTGAACCTCCCAGGGATACAGTAGAAGATCAGAATTTAGGTTATGTTGGGGAACCTCGGATGGTAAAGTTGTCCAAAAATTGGAGACTAGGAGGAAAAAGCAGCATGTTGATCTGATGAAAAAATATGGTGTTGCCTTCGCCTGGAGCTATGAAGAGTTAAAGGAGTATGATACTTCAATAATCAAGCATTCCATCCCAATTCGACCTGGCGAAAAACCTTTCAAACAGAAGTTGAGAAGAATAAATCCCAGGTTGGTACCGGTGGTAGAAAAGGAGATCAAGAGGCTGTTCAATGCAAAGATTATTGTCACTTTGAGATTCTCTCAATGGGTGGCTAACCTAGTTCCTCTAAGAAAAAAGAATGGGGAAATTAGAATATGTATAGACTTCAGGAATTTGAACAGAGCATCCTTAAAGGACAATTACCCTCTTCCCAAAATGGAGCACATCCTGCAGAAGGTAGTAGGGGCAGAAAGGATTTCTACAATGGATGGTTTCTCAGGGTATAATCAGATCAAAGTCAGTCCAGAAGATCAAGAAAAGACTGCTTTCACCACTCCATGGGGTACTTTCATGTATGCTAAGATGCCTTTTGGATTGATGAACACTAGAGCTACCTTCGAGAGAGCGATGGACATTACCCTTGCTGAAGAGAAAGATAAGTTTCTGGTGGTGTACATGGATGATATAACAGTATATTCAAAGTCTGATGATGAGCATCTCAAACACCTAGAATAGGTTTTTAAGAAGTGCATAAAATATGGCATCTCCCTCAACCCAAAGAAATCCCACTTTGCTTTAGAAGAGGCTAAACTCCTGGGACATATTATTTCTAAGGAAGGTATTAGGATTGACCCTGCGATGGTTAGTGCGATCTAGAAAGTTGGAGAGCCCTGAAGTAAAAAGGAAGTGCAATCTTTTATTGGACAAGTGGGTTTTTTTAGAAGGTTCATACCTAGCTTTGCTGAGATTATGATGAGCATTACCAATATGCTAAGAAAGGAAACCAGATAACGTGGACGGAGGAAACAAGAGACTCTTTCAAGGGAATTAAAAATGCTATTTCTGAGGCCCCTGTATTAGCAAGCCCTGATGTTTCTAAAGATTTCCTGATTTTTTCTTATGCTTCTAAGCATACAGTAGCAGGAGTGTTGCTGCAGAAGAATGAGCAGAATGTCGAACAGGCAATTTCTTTTTTTAGCAGAGTATTGAGAGATGCAGAATTAAAATACGATATCATGGAGAAATAGGCTTATGCTTTAATCAAGTCATTGAAAGATTTTAGGGTCTATATTCTCCATTCACACATCATTTCCCATGTCCCAAACAATGCAGTAAAAGGTATCCTCACCCAGGCTGATCTAGAAGGAAGAAGAGAAAAATGGATCGTTGTGCTGCTAGAATATGACCTGGAAATAAAGCCTACCAAACTGATAAAGGGGCAAGGGTTAGCAAAATTGATGACCAGATCTAACTATGACTCTTTGCAACTAAATTTTTTGCAAGACTCTTTATGTCAGCTAGACGTAGGATTACAAATAAAGCCCGAATTTTCTATGTCTCCCTGGTACTCTGACAGTGTTTATGTATTGCAAAATCTACAGGCTCCAGTAGGATTAGGTAAGAGCAGGGCCAGAGCTGTAAAATTGAAGGTCGCAAAATAATGTATCATGAATCAGTTCTTGTACTGGAAGGATCCTAGAGGCGTATTGCTAAATTTCCTGTTAGAGGAAGAAGCCAAACATACCAAGAGAGAATTTCATAAGGGAGATTGTGGTGGTCACCATTCTTGGAAGGTCACAGTGAACAAGATCCTGAGGGCTGGTCTATATTGGCCCACCATGTTCACAAATGTGTATAAAGAAACAGTAACCTATCACCAGTGTCAAATTTTTGAAGGAAAGAGGAAAGTCGTATCACTACCCCTTCACCCAGTCATAGTAGAAGCTCCTTTTCAACAATGGGAACTAGATTTCATTGGGGAGATAAACACTAACACTTATGGGAAGCACAGGTGGATAATAACGGCCACGGATTACTTCACTAAGTGGATAGAAGCTATACCTACCAGGAATGCAACATAAAATGTTATTATAGACTTTCTGGAGGATAATATCCTATCTAGGTTTGGCTGCCCCAAAAGTATTGTGACTGATAATGCACCTACAGTCTGTTCTATGAAGATGGTTAATTTCAGCCACAAATATCATATCAGTCTGAACCACTCTACGGCCTACTACCCCTAAGGAAACTGTCTGGCAGAATCCTCCAATAAAATCTTAGTAAAGATCATAAAGAGATTATTTGAAGAGAATAAGAGGGCATGGCACACTAAGCTGAAGTATGCCCTGTGGGATGATATAATAAGCACTAAAAGGGCCATTGGAATGTCTACATTCCAGTTGGTGTATGGAGCATAAGTGGTTTTTCCAACTTCTTTGGTGTTACCAGTTATGAGGTTGCTGCAAAGGTTAGAAGAAGAACCGAATCATATGAAAAGGAGAGTGAACCAGATAATTGAGTTAAATGAGTTGAGAACTAAAGCCTATGATAGAGTACAAGGACACTAGGAAAAGATGAAAGAGGCATTTGATAAGAAGACCAAGGAAGATAAATTTCAGGTGAATGACCTGGTTCTGAAATGGGACTTCCCAAGAGAAGACATACACGTTAAATTTGACCACATGTGGATGGGTCCATACATCATTGTTGCACCCGAAGGAACCAACTCTTTTATACTGGAAGAGCAAGATGGGTATGCCTGGTCGGGAGGACCAGTCAATGACAGCTTTTTAAAGCATTATCTATCCTAGAAGAGCCAGTTAGTTCATGTACCATAACTTGTACATATTTTTTTCCTTTTTTCAGTTGTTTGAAGGTTTAATGGAAAACCAAAAGACTTGAAGCCCGAAGTGAAGGCCCTAAGGTATGAAAGGGGAGGCCATGCAATTTGTGTTGTCTTTTTGTTTTTCTTTAAGTATTCTACCCGGAGGTGAAGGCAAGCGCAGTTCACAGCGTCAAGTTCTGAGAAACTTTTTCAGTCTAAGGACACAAGGAAAACTGCCCAATGGTTAGGCACTTAGTCTACGGGTGTTCTTTGCTACCTCAAAGGGAGGATATCATCCCCAAGTTAGAGCTAGTTGTTAACACCTAATTTTTACACCTCATAAATATCAAGTGTGAAACGAATAGGGTTGGAGAAATGTACCTGATAAATGCTTGAATCACCAGTCTTCCTCCATGGTTGAGGGCAAGAATAGGGAAAATTAATATATAAAGGGCCAAGAGGGAATACCCGATAATAAATTCACAAAGAAGTATGGGAAAGAGCCTTCTAAGCAAATAAATAACCCCAAAATCCTAAGTTCGACAACCTAAAGTATAATGAGGGTTAGGTCTCAACAAGAGAACTACCATGGATGCAAAGTGAAGTCAGATCCATGGTCCAAGATCCATCTCGTCGAGAAGTTGTGTGATGGATAACCAAAAGGGTGGTAGCGATGGGTGATACTGCCGGACAGATGGCAGCTGAAGGGCTTGTCGCGGGGAGAAGAGCAGTAAACAGAACCACCACAAGGGCACGAGAAATCGGGGTGGTAGAATCGTAAATCAATCCACGGTGTGGAGAGTGGGTAGCCTAGATCGACGGTGCGGAGATGAAGGAAGATGCGCAAAAGAATGGAAAATGGGCCCCATCGTCGGGGAAAGGTGGAACATTAAATATGTCTCTCATCTCTACCGTAGAAGCAAAGTGGAATAAGATCTACGGTCCAAGATTGATCTCATCAAGAAGTAGCACAATAGATACCAAAGAAGGCGGTCACAATGGATAAAACTGTTGGACAGGTGTTAACGCCACAGATGATCGCGGGGAAGGGAAGTGGTATCTAAAACCACTCTGGGAAAACATCGATGATGCTCCGTGGACACGTGGTAACAGTGGAATGACGTAGAGTGGGTCCTACCTGGGATCCGATGGAGGGAAGGCATAAAATGTCACATCAGAAGATTAAATAAAGGTCTAGATCCGACGGCCAAAAATCACCCATGAAAAATTAGCGGCCGCGATCGTCAGATAAGTGGCGGATAAGACCGAGGGTTAAGTAAAGAAGATTTATATATAAAAACCTCAACGGATGTAGTAGGAATTTGTTTATTTGGAAAACTGTCAAGGTCTGGAAGCTTCTCGGTGGGTGGGAGATGGTGAGGGCGACCGGGCTTTCGAGAGGAGCATTCCAAAAGATTTGCTGGCAACAGGTAGGCCCTTCCGACTGAGACTTGTCAGTAAAGTAGATAATTTAGTAGAACCATGGAAGAAGGCTCCTCCGTGAGCACAAGTAGAGTTAATAATGCCTTGGAAGACAAGGATGGTAGTCTTTTAGACATAGTTACCCACCTTCCCATGATTGACCTTTTCCGAGGCCCGTCTGAATGGAAGGGGTTTTTTCCAGAAAAAGTGATGTTCTAGTGCCCGTACAAGGGTTCGATGGCTGGTCACCGTGTAGTTGGGTCGGAACACGAAGGTTGTGTTGTTGCGGCCTAGTAGGGAACGTCTCCGGAAGACCCTGTATCAGTTTCGGTCCAGGCTATAATGTCCTGCGAAGAAGCTATCCTCCAAGACCTTAGCCTTGTGGGCTCGGAGGTCATCTCCGGAATAACAGTGGTTGCCTTGTTTTGCAAAAGTTCATCCAAAGGTCTCTTGGGTCTTTGTAATTCCCTGCCATGGGTCCGACCTGGGCATTAGGGATAATTTCCATGATTTCCCGAACGTCCAAAGTAGCAGTTGGTCTGTTTGAAAACATAGGTGGGTCGAGATTAAACCCCAATATGGTAGAATTTCCAGCCAAAGGTATCCTTCCACAGGTAACATTTTTCCCTGGTATTAATAGCTTCGGGCCCAGTTTCCAGATAAAAGGGAAGGGTTGGAACAAGCAGGCGGAGAAGATCTAGATCCGAACCTTACTAAGATGAAGACTGAAGTTTTCAAAGGCTTATATGCATCACAAAGGTGCTAGACGCTTATGATTGAGAAGTTGGAAAATAGGAGGAGACCAGAGAAAGTTTGTAAAGGAGGAGTGAAAACGGAAAACGTCCCTTTCATAGATTAGAGGTTGGCTCGGAAGATGATAGATGTAATGTGACCCACGTCTTTTAGAGCTTGTGGGAAAGCATGAGATTAAGTTTTGTCACACGAGAGACCTAAGAAGGAAGGACCCACAAAGCTAAGAGATATCCTTTTTAATTACCGGTATGATGGATAACACTTTTTGCATCATCATTGGCTATGTCGTCTATCTTGGACGACGTCGTTGAGCATGCGGAAGTTTCCGTCATCATCACAACATTTTTGGATAAGGTTTTTACGTCTTTTATCTACAGTTGGTACAAAATAAAGGTGGTGCACCTGGCGGTTCGACCATCTTCTCAGTTACTATTGGCTCATGGAGAGAAGACGTAAAAGTGAAGTGGTATTCATGCCAGAGCAAGTGTGGGATGAGATGGAGGAAAATTCTACTCCTCCGCCTCTTATAGTATTGGACCTCATAGAATCCAATTCTGCCAACGAAGATGAGCAGCCTGATGGACGACAAGTGTCCAAAGGAGACCAGCAAAGAATGAAGAAAGAGAAACACAAAATCAAGCAGAGCGGCCAACCAGGTGTGGAAATAATTCACGATTTTGTACTCTCCACTAAGGAAACGACACCTATCCTGCTAGAGGGCGCATCAAAGGTTGACAACTCATTGAAAGTAGAAGATTTCTTTGACTCTCAAGGACATTTGTGAACCCCGGGTTAAAACAATCCTCTCTCTATAATATTTCGTTCCTTATCTTAATCAGTCTGTTTGAGACATGAGTAATTTGTAATATTTTTGAGGTGGCTAAATGGATAGCCTGCCAGAACTTTTATACTTACTATGTTTACTTTACTAGGATGTTAATTTCATTCAGTAATAATACCGACAAATGTGAAAAATAGTTGGGACGACTCTAGCTGTTTTTTTGTTTGAAAACGGTTATGGCAAACCAATTTTTGATGAGATGGCATATGGTTGTAAGTATTTTCTGTTCAGAAGGAGCCGAGCCTAGAGCTCGAAGATATCTATATATACATTTGTAATCGAAGGCATAAGGGTTGGAAATCTTATGAAAAAACTATTTGTGTTTTGATGATCAGTTTGTAAGACTTTTTTCTTTGAGTTGTTTAATATAAATTGCAGAGCTGAAGCCTGCGTTTTGACAAGGATTCTTGTGGAATCAGTCTGGTAGTTTGTATCTTTCTTTTCCCATGTGCAAATTTGTTTCTCTCTTTGTTATTCCATTCTGTGTTATTTCCTTCATGCTTGGATCAGGGTAACAGTTAAGTAGAATTCATAGAGATTATGCTCTGCTTAGCTTATTCCAAGTATTTCACCAAATATATTCTACTAAAGTTGATGTAGGATTCATCCTTGATAGATTCCTTACATTGATGGATTTTTTCTTTTCTCTCTGTTCCACAAATTAAAGCTCTTTGACTACTAGCTGCTTGCTACCTCGCCCTTGTGAATGCGTTTCCAGAATCTTTGTAAATATTGTTTTCAGAACTTGTTAAATGTGACTCCATTTCCCAAATGAAATTCATGTGTTTTCAACCAAACATTTTGTGAATCCTTTTCATTCCTAAAACATAAATCTGATCTTCTGTATAATTGTTGTATTTGAATATCTTAGCTGTGAATGCTGGTGTTCCTTTTTCATTATTGACAATATTTATTATTCCAGTCCTTTCATGAGATCACAGAGAGAGCTCTCTCCCTTTATGTTTGATCAGAAGCATACTCCAAAGGTTGGTTAGTGGTTACTCGAGATTACCCTCTTTCAGCCTTGGGGGTCAGCTTTGGTGTTAACAAAACCCTTTGTTGGGAACCCCGCTCCTAGTCACCAACCTCCTCCCATCGGGCCATCAACCCAGCCTACAGGAGGACAACCCTTTGTTGGGAACCCCGCTCCTAGTCACCTACCTCCTCCCATAGGACCATCCAATCCACCTACTGGAGGGAAACCCACCGGCACCATCAAACAACCCTCCCAACCAGTAGCATTTGCTCAGTTCGGTATGTACAACACACTTGATAGCGGACAACCTTATACTGGTTTTCCAACCGGGCCTCATCTTCAACATCTCTCATCAGGCACGCTTCCTTCTTGGGGATCTCAAATCCCACAGAGCGGGAGCTACTCATTGTTTCGAAACTGGAACCCAGCTGGGGGGCAACCTCAAATTCCCCCCAACTTGAATTCCAGCTTCCCCTACCCTTCGACTGCAACAACGCCATGGAACCCATCCCTTAAACCTCCACCTCTTCATCAGGGTGGAACCCATATTCCATGGACACCATTCTTGCAGCCACCCCCTAACCTTGGTACGGGAAATCCTCCACCTACTCAAGGTAGTGGTACCATTCCTGGAACTCAACAACCCCAGGGAACTATTCCCCAAAAAAGATCAGCAACCATTCCTGGGACACAGCAACCCCAAGGTATAATACCCACTATCCCCACTCAGCAGAACGTCCAACAACCAGTTACCACTGTGATTCCCAGTCATGTAATAACTTCCAACACACAATTGGTTAACCAGATGGCCTACTACCCCCAGAACTTCCAGCAGTACCCTGCAGGAAACATGTATGGGACAACACGTAGCAATATGTTGTGCAAGGCCCCTCAGGCATCCCTGCGCCGTACATCTACTACTCATACCCGCATCCCAACCGTCAACTTCCTTTGTTGGCCACTCTAGATTTACCTATTTTGTCGAGGCTCATTAATGATCCTATATGGCATGAACCTCACTGGCCACCTATCCCAGCCAAACTTCCATCGGACATTCCTAAGTTTGACGCCAAGCCCAGGGAAGACCCCAAGAATGATGTGATGACCTTCCATCTTTGGTTCTCCTCCAACTCATTAATGGACGACTCCATTCGGCTACATCTCTTCCAGTGCACGCTTACTAGCACGGCAGCAAAATGGTACATCGAGCTGCGACAGCACTCCCTTCATGATTTTAACACCTTGGCTATGCAGTTTCTGACCCATTTCCAGCTCCCCATCCAGTATGAGGTTGGAACAGAACTGTTAACCTCGTTGCATCAAACCACTTCTACTCATGTCTCAGACAACATCCATGAGTGGCATCGATGCCGTAGGCTAATCAAGGCACCCATTCCGGATCAGCTACTTGCTGATTGGTTCACAAAATCATTCTTTCCTCCCATAGCCAGGGACATTGCTATGTGCAGGCCAGTCATGGAGGAACAAGCCATCTCGGCTACCCAGCACATGGATTTGGTATATACCCAATCTGGCACTTTACTTGAACTTCTTCGCTACGCCACCCGCATCACTACTAATCCAACTAAGCCTGCCATTGAACCCCCTATCGATGGTATTGTCAGTTCAGTCAAGGCCCATCCTACCACCAAACTGACGGGGCAACAAGGTCCTGCTTCCCCCACTCCACCCTAAGCTGCTCCAAAAGCTTCTACTTCTCCTGCTATCTCCTCAAAAGTGAACGCAGTTCAGTCTACGTCACAACCATCCGGAGGAAAGAAAAAGAACAATCATGGAAAATCCAAGAAGACTTCTAACCAGCAGGAGAATCCCAAGCCACAACCCACCCATAACGACCCGAAACCACGTCGGAAGGCTAAGTTTCCTTGCCTCATTTGTCAAGAAAATCACTATATGCGTGACTTTCCCTACAAGGATGAAGTCAACAAATTCGTTAAAGGATCCTCTCGTCCGGCAGTGTTAACCGACCCTTTCCCTCAACAGCAACAAAAAATGGTTGCCCAAGAATCCGCACAAGGGGGCAACCCGAACAACCCACCTCGCGGAGAGACGTCCACAAACCACGAAATCCTAATGACGAGTAATGAAGAGATTCACATAACCACTCGTTCAAAGACGTACGAAAATCTCCCAAGTTCAAACAAGAAGTTAGAGACAGCCAAAGGAAAGTCTCCTCTTGAAGATCCTTCTCCCATCCCTCCCCCTAATGGCCATCTCCACATCGAGAGACCGCTTACAGATACAGTGCTACGCCCACCCAAGGGAACCATATGAAAGGCGACATTTAATCCCAATGCGTGAGCTACCCAAAATAACAACATTGTTGAGGATTTAGCTCAAGCACCATGGGCCATGTCGACTCTCGAGGCTCTCCAACACTGCCCTATGCAGCATAGAACCTTACTTTCAGCACAGGGGGCAGTGTACCTGGATACTTCAAACACCATCATGTTTAACTTGGAGCTCGGCTTTCCCACCAGTTAGCCTTCCAAGTTCATACAAAAATCCATGGAAATAGCATCCATCACACTGTCTTAGATGAGGGTGCCTCCACGTCGATTATGTCTTTGCATTGTCGGAGAGCCTTAAGCTCACCCGAAGTCACAACATCTCCCACTACTCTCAGAGCATTTGACGGACACGGTTTTCAACCTTATGGACTCATTCCTGCAATTGGTGTTGAACTGGGGGGGAAAACAGTATCTGTACACATCGAAGTCGTGGATGCGCCATTAGATTACAATCTTCGACTTTGTCGAAACTGGTTTTATGCCATGACCGCCATAGCATCTGCTGTCTTTCAAATCATACAATTTCCTCATGAAGGGAAGATTGTCACCATAGATCAGCTAGACTACTCTATCCGAGACTCTCATCCGAACTCCGCCAACACCGTCTCGTTATTGGATCAACCTTGGTACCGTTTCCAAGACGTTGGTGTTGGTATTATGAAGGATTCCTCCGTTATTGGAGTTTTCCTAGAGCTGGGGTCCCCCGTTTTGCCAGTCAACATGATATCATCGAATATCACCCCTTTCAATGATTATTGGGTGATACCGAGTCCCACTGAGATTGAAAACTATGGCAACTCCATGCCATTAAATGGGAACCTCACACAATATGAAGCGATCCAGTCAGCCACTGATTGGGTCGATCCTACTACCCATCACATAGTGGCACAACTCTCATCTTAGACTCATTCATCCCCACCACTTATCGATCCTCTTACATTGATTTTTCCCACTGACAAATAAATTATGGAGGTTATGTGTGGTGATGAACCACCATGGGGAAATTTCCATCATTAATCTTCTTTCCCCACCATCCATACGATTGAGCTCGATACAAAATCCAGCACTTCACTTGGAATGGTTCAAATCAACTTTCGCACTTCGCTCGTTGAAGTATTTTCCAAAGGAAACTTGGCCAACCTTATGGCAACCACACCCATTGACATTTCAGTGAAGCCTGGTGTCATGGAAAACATTCATATTGGCAACACATGCACTCCCATTGAAATGGAGTTCTACACTGCCTACTTTAAAACTTTCCGCGACGTTTTTGCCTGGAGTTATGAAGAAATGCCAGGAATAGACCCATCTATAGTGGTCCACGAGATTCCAACCTTTCCTGGTGCCCAACCTGTTCGGCGAAAACTCCGACCCGTCCACCCCCGTAAGTGTAACAAATAAAAATATTAAAATAATATGAATAATATATAATAATATAAATAATAAAATAAAATATAATGTTAATTATATTAACTAAGAGACATAACCCTTAGTCAGTAGTCACCATATAAGCCCTATATATGCGGCTACATCCCCATTGTAAAATCACCTTATCTTATCAATTTATATACCATTTTTATATCTACGGATATGTGGGTTATTTCAGAAATTATGGATTCATTCCGAGTTTATTGAGAATATCCAACTATGGATATTACATTGGTATCAGAGCCTTGTAGCCACCAATCTAGGACCTTGTCAAAAACCAGGCCCTTGGCCCAAAGAAGTAAAAAAGAAAAAAGAGAAAGAAAGAAAAAGGAAAAAGTAAAAGAAAACAAAAAGAAGAAAAGAAAGACAAGTAAAGAAGAAGAAAAAGGAAAAAAAAGTAAAAGTAAAGTTTAGAAGTGAGTAGAAGTAAAAAGTAAGAAGTAAGAAGTAAAACCACACATGGTTTTAAGGTGCACGTGTTTTTTTGAAAAGTGGGTTTGGTTTAATTCCCTGACAACAAACCAAAAGTGAGATTTGAACCTAGGTGGGGAAGGTAACAATCATTCCTCCCAACCACCCAATCTACACCATTTTACATATATTAAGGGGAAAATAATATTAGAAGAAGAATCATATTGAATATTGTTTATTATAAAATAGAAGGAGATATTGAATAAATTTCAAAGAAAACTCAAGAATATGGGTTTTAATGTTGAAAAGAAGGGAAGGTTTCTTAGAACCTCACTGATGAATGCCTCAATATTATTTAGAGTTAAAAGGACACTTGCAGGGAAGGTTTTCACCATTTCTATTGCCCCTGGTGAAATAAATAATTATATTAGTGTTGAATTTTCTAACTATTTAGTGATTCCTGAATCAAATATAAGTGAAAGGCTAAACCTTTGGGACAGAAAGCAATTTCAAATAAGTGGATTAGAATTGAATGTTTGATATTATATGGTCATATCTGAATTTACTGTTAGTTCCTTATGGAGTTTTGATGGTGACATAGTTTTGGGGTTACCTTGGGTTAAAACATTGGGGACCTTCATTTTAAATGCTGAAAAGAAGTTTCTTACTTTTTCCTATAAGCAGAAGAGAATCACATTTCAAGACACTACAATAAAGTCAAATTTAGAAGATCCAACATCTAAAGACTTCAAGGATATATCAAATATGATTTCACAGTGCAATCAGAAGTCAAAACAAAAGACACAGAAAGAAGTTGAAAAGATTGTCATGGACAAAGAAGAAGAGATCTCCCATTTAAGAGATCATAATCAGAAATTGCTTCTTCAAATAAAAAAATTGAAGGATAAAGCACAACATAATCAAAATCTAGAAGAGGAGAATCGAGATCTTCATAAGAAACTATTAGAAAACATTGACGAAAATAGTCACCTCAAGAAGCACAAACAAGATCTAATGGATCAAATTCAGAAGCTTAAAGATGATAAGAAAGCGCAAGAAGAAATGACCCAAAATATTAAAGAATAAAAAGGCTCGTTATACAATAAGTTGGAGCAAATTCAAAAGAAGACATCAAAGCCCTTGGACTCAAAAATCTATGTTGAGAAAAAAGAAGCAAATACAAATTCAGTCCCCGTCACAATTCAGAAAGACGACAATCTGGTAAAAAAACAAACAACAATAACTCCCTATCGACACCCCAACCATATAAACCAGTATCCTAAAAAGTGAGAATTGTCGAAAGATAATGGTACTAATGTGCTCAAAGATCATGACGACAAATCAATAGAGAATCCCACCAGTCAGCAACAAATCAATTTTGGATGGATTGATCCGTCAACATATCGGAAGTTATGCTTTACACTTAGAAGTTCATATCAACATGTTTCATCAGCTACGACATCACAAGGAATGATTCAACAACATTATAAGGCTTTGAGGACAAAGCCTTTCTAAGAGAGAGGCAATGTAAAAAAATAAAAATATTAAAATAATATGAATAATATATAATAATATAAATAATAAAATAAAACATAATGTTAATTATATTAACTAAGACACATAACCCTTGGTTAGTAGTCACCATATAAGCCCTATATATGCAGCTACATCCTCATTGTAAAATCATCTTATCTTATCAATTTATATAACATTTTTATATCTATGGATATGTGGGTTATTTCAAAAATTATGGATTCATTCAGAGTTTATTGAGAATATCCAAATATGGATATTACAGTAAGGAAGCCGCTATCGAAGCAAAAGTTGAAAAACGTTTGCATGTTGGTTTTATCTATCCTATCCCACTGACAGAATCGGTATCCAATATCGTTCCCGTAGCCAAGAAACAAGGTACGATTAGAGTCTGTGTCGATTACCGTGACCTGGAAAAAGCTTGTCCAAAGGACAACTACCCAACTCCATTCATCGACCGGATCATCGACAACTACGCCGAGAGTGTCATCTTTTCATTCATGGATGGATTTTTCGGCTATAATCAGATTGAGATACTCCCAGCGAACCAGCATAAAACAACCTTCATCTACCCATGGGGAATATTTGCATATCGAAAGCTACCTTTCGGCCTGAAAAATGTCGGGGCTACTTTCCAACGGGCGATGTCGTACGCATTTCACGATATCAAACATATTGCAGAGCCGTATCTTGATGACCTTCTCGCTCATTCTCATACTAGGAAAGATCATCCTGATCACTTAGGCACCGTTTTTTGCAAGGTGTCGTCGCTACAATATTCATTTGAATCTGCACAAATGCATCGTTTGCGTTGATTCCAGAAAACTTTTAGGATTCATAATATCCAAAAGAAGTATACGATTGGAACCTACGAAGGAAGAGGCTATTCTAGCCCTGCCTTCCCCCACGAACATACCGGAACTTCAAAGTTTGCAAGGGCATGAGAAATTTCTACACCGTTTTATTTGCAATTTCGCCGAGATAACAAAAGGCTATATGAGGATTCTAAAGAAGAATGCCCCCTTCTTGTGGGATGACAAATCCCAATGCTCATTTAATCATCTAAAGGTAGCCTTAACTAAGGATCCTGTGATTCAACCCCCCAACTACACACGGGCTTACATTCTTTATCTCGCAACTTCGATTTCCACCATCGGTATGGTGTTAGTCCAAGAAGATACTAACGGCATAGAACATGTGGTAGACTATCTTAGCAAGAGTCTTCTTGACTTCGAAACTCGATACTCACATGTTGAAAAATTGGCTCTGGAAACAGTCTTTGCTGTCTAGAGGTTTTGTCATTAAATTATGCTTCCCCAGACCACTGTCATAGCGGATTTCAATCCAATGTACTATATCCTCACATGTCAAGTGCTTGGGGGTGAATATTCCCATTGGATTGTCATCCTACAAGAGTTTGAATTGGAATTTTTCAAAGCCACATCCAAGAAATCTTTGGTCTTTGCCGAGTTGATTTGTAACCTTCCCCGTGCTACTGAGCAACCTGAGCCCATCGATTCTCTTGCCGATGAATCGTTGTTCCTCATTAGCATGTCTGACCCATGGTACGGGGATATTTTACTATATCTGCAAACACAACGTTTCCACCCCGACCTCAATCGCGATGAATGTCAACGTATCCGACATCATGCCAAGTACTACCTTATAGTCAATGATACCCTTTACCGTCATTGTCTTGATAATGTTCTTCGACATTGTTTGACTTTAGACGAGGCCGAACACGTTCTTAATGACTACCATGCTGGAGCATGTGGTGGTCATCTCTCTGGGATGGCTACGGCCCAGAAGATACTGCGAGTGGGATATTTCTGGCCCTCGATTTTCAAAGACTGCATTGAAATGGTTAAGAAATATCCACCCTGTCAATTCTTTCATAGTAAGACATGCTCGCACCCTGCTCCACTTCATCTTGTTATTGCCGTCGACCATTTTTCCAAATGGGGCATAGATTTCATGCACTGTAAGCCCACTTCAGCTGGGGGGCATAGCTATGTCATAGTAGCTGTGGAATATTTCAAAAAATGGGCTGAAGCGATGCCTACTTATGTTGAAGATGGAAAAACAGCAGCACAGTTCATATTCAACCACATCATAGCTAGGTTCGGAGTCCCACAATCCATCGTGACCGATCATGGCTCCCATTTCAGGAACCATAAGATTGAAGAACTGAGTGCCAACTTGGGTTTTCGTCATGAAAACTCAACCCTGTACTACCCACAGGCTAATGGCCAAGTCGAAGCCATTAACAAAGTTCTGAAACGTATGATTCAGCGCATTATGGGTACCCATAAGTCCAGTTGGCACTCAACTCTTTTCTCAGCATAATGGGCATACCGATCATCAGTGAAAAGTGCTATTGGGCTCACACCATTCCAACTGGTGTATGGCTTGGAAGCAATTTTACCAATTGAATGTGAAATCATGTCACTTAATATAGCCATAGAGCTACTTCCCCATACCACTTCCGAAGAGGAACGGTTTCTATACCTAGCCAATCTAGATGAAACTCGTCGAGACGCTGGTTTAGCCAATAAAGCTCATAAAAAACACGTCAAAGCACAGCATGAAAAATCCATTCAACCTCAGGTTTTCAACGAAGGTGACCTCATACTCACACACGACCAAATGCATGACAAACTTGGAAAAGGAAAGCTAGAGTCTATGTGGTACCACCCCTTCCTTGTAAAACGTGTTTTGGAGAAAGGAGCCTATGAACTTGTCGATTGTGACGGCACACCGTTGGCACGGCCCCACAACGGGCTGTACCTCAAACATTTCTACGCGTAGGTTCATCCTGTGCGAGATACTTTTTGTACATAATGTAACTAGTTTGTTTTCATTTATCTTTTTGTATGCACGCATGGATCTCACGTATCCATACTTACCTTGACTTGTGCTTTTATGCGCAGATGTCTGCCTGTTACGGATTCGCCGACGGTGCAAGCCGACACACCCGGAACCTCGCTTCCGCAACATGGGTAATTTTTTATCCCACTAGTGATTTGTTATCCTCAGGAGCCACCTTCCTGGATCCCGCAACCAACAATACTGCAGAGTACCATGCAGTCATTGGAATCTTGACAGAGGTTGCTTCCCTTGGAATTGACTCCCTATCGGTCTTTCTAGACTCCCAACTCGTGGTTTCCCATTTGAATCGCATCTACGCAGTTCGTGATCCTATATTACATTGCTTATTTTGAAGGGTATGCCTCTTGGAACGATCTTTTAATTATATTTCATATCAACACATACCAAAGGAATTCAATTGTGTAGCTGATTCATTAGCTAACTACATTTTGGATTGGCATCTAGCCCATACATAAAGAATACATCATGAAATAAATACACAAGTCATTGTAAATAAATATATCATAAAAGTAGGTCCATGTATATATATCACTACATATAAAAATGTTTTTCTCAAATACATAAAGTTTGTGTTCAAAAGAAAAAATTTGGGACCCAATCCCATACAAAAATTTGGCTCTCAAGCCTACATATCGTGTACATGTGGCAAAAAGTAAAATACTATTATCTAAGGAGACCTAGGAGATCTATCACAATCCTCCTCAGATTCCTCGCACTACTGACGGTAGTAGACTATGGCTCTGGCCACCCTATGGAGGAGAAGATCAATACGTCTAGGCACACCTACGGTATGCCACTAAAGATGCAGAGGAACATCATCCATCCTCATAGCTGGAACCTCGTGGGTCAAACACTGTAGGTTCCGCTCCATGTCTTGAACCCCTCCCGGTTCTTCTTCCTCTTCTTCTTCCCCCTTCAAAACAACTTAGCGCTCGACATTGCCTCAGCGTAATGGAAAATAGCCTATAGGTCTCTGTGGTCCACGATCTGCAACATGCACATATACACATTAAATATTTTTTACACATTCTAAAAAACAATTAAAAATAATATATTCAAAATTTTAAAAAATACATTAATGAAGGTCATACCTGAGTTATCCCAATCCTCATCCTCCGACAGTGCCAATTCAATATCGTCGAGGAAGTCCACCCTGCATAGGGGTATTCCTCGATCATCACTATCTATTCCTCAAGCCATGAAAATAAGTCCTCACCAAAATCTAAATGCTATGGCCCCCCGAGTTGTCCTACATACTCACTCCATCGAGCCATATGTGGCTTGGTGGGTGGATGGGTGGGCATGGTCAGCTGTGGATGCAATAGTGGCACCCTCCCCAAGAAGAAGGTGAGCAAAATGCTCCCGTATCCAAATTGGTGGTTCTCTCCAGTTCTACACTTGTTCACTTGCTCCTTGAGGTTGGATAACAATGCTTCGCACCAGTTGAACAGTGTTGGCACCATACAGTCCACGGTAAGATTCATTTGCGTAAGAGATGCCTGATCGGACTCGTACTACCTGCTACATGTGTGATGGTAAACAACACAGTTTTCAAAGGAAGTTCCACAACATCCTTGATGACCACCTTACCGCTTTTCTTCCCGGAACCTTAACGATAGTAATGAGCAATTAAAGCATCAGTGCTCACTTCCGAGGTCGTGAACCCTCTCAAGTTCACCTGGGCCCCTCTCTTTGAGAGACCCGTGAGGAAATAAATGTCCTCAAGCTCAATCTCAAGGGTATGCACTCGAACTCGAAAGGCTTGAATGTCAGGGTCCCACATTTGTATAATGTGAGTGAGAAGTTTTGCTTGCTTTCGGATACCTTTGGTTTTGAAAAATTTCAATAAACCACATTCCCGCAATACAGTCATGGTCTCTTGGTCATTTTCAGCCAATAAATCATCCTCTTCATGCTCCCTTTCTTTCCAGCTGACCATTTTGCCTCGAACAAGTTGTAAACACCTGCAAAAAGTCACAAGAAGCATTCATTACCAAATTAATAACCTGATCTCAGCAAAAATTTGAGGAAAAATCACATTTTTTTCCCTTAATGATCGCCACTACCACGCCTGGGAGAAACCTAACTGCGCAGTAGTCCAGACTACCGCGCCCCTGTTTAACCCTACAGGGCGGTAGTTCCTGATAGTATTGCACATCTCGATTAAGAGAGCGCGCGGTAGTTGGAGGCGCGAAAACAACGTCTTAGGGCCTGCCAAAAAATTGATTTTTACCTACTGAAATCAAGTTTTTAACCTATGAAATGAAAGAGGAGCTTGAAAGCTCTTACCTAGCACAGATGGCTATTGAAACAGATCTCCAGATCTCCAGATATGGACTCTTGAATTTTTTCCCTCCAATGGATGAAATTTCCTCTTTTAGCAAATGAATAAGTGAAATGGTAACTTTCCATATTTACCCCTTGTTTATATAACTTTTTCATTTAATTTTTACTCATTATTTTATCCTGTTAGGTTAAAACTCATTTCACATTGCTAATATATGGTTCCATGAGCCTTTTTTGACAGGATCTCCTTGAAATGTTCACACTGGCATCTATTTATTTATTTTGACCATCATTTTGAGCCTACTTTATCTTTTTCGTGCTCTGGATTAAAACTTGAAAAAGATTCCAAGAACTTTTCACACCCATGTCGTGCTTGTCAAAATCAAGAAATGGTGTTGAGCTTAGTCAACTTTACTCGTGCTCATTAAACGATGAGGAAAGTATTATTTTGGTTGTATTTTTTTTTTTTCAGACCAGAATAATTAAAAATTACGAAAAATACCATTGGAGTTTTCTTTAAGCTCTTTTCAGACTCCCTTGTTTTGAAAAGATTGCCAAGTGATCTTGTCTCTTTCACACTTGTAAAAGTATTTGAAAGGTCGTCTATTCGGTGATAGGTTACCCCTTTTTTAGCCCGTCTAGACTATTTATGAGAAAGGTATACCTTAGTCAATTTTTGACTGGGAGAGTTCTCTCGGGAATTGTTTTACACTTTGCCAGGACCGAGGGACTAAATTTACAAAAAAGTACACTTTCGAGCCTTCTTTAAGTTTTTTAGGCTCTCTAAATGTGAAAAAATACCGAGTTTTCCTTCTTTGGACTTGTTAAAATTTGACATCAAAGGACCCACCTTGGGACGAACCCCTCCTTTCTCAAGTTCGTAAAACATGTGAGATCGGACTCATCTATGAGATGAGCTATACCGACCATCTATTATCCTCTTCAAGCTCATAAAACAACAAAGAGGTACTCGTCCATCATGTAAGGGGAAAATGGGAAACAAGTCAAGTTTATTTTGTTGGCAGCTTGTCAGTCGTCACCTTTGAACATGGCATGCGTCTGTCCCTTGTCTATTTTTGGGTATCTATTCTTTCTAAGTTATGATCATCATCCCGAGTCATCTCTCTGGCCATGAGCCTACTCGTTCGGTGTCTATCCTCTGCTACCAATAATCCCTGTTGCTAGGTCCTGCTTCATGTCGTTATATATTCAAAGGGTTGCATTGTTCAGAGTCATTCATCATGTCAGATTTCCGCTGTGTCAGTACATGTCCTGTTGTTTCATCGTTCAATACTATCTTTCATTCCGGTTTTGTGTCAATGATGTGGGAATCAACCCCAAATCACTATCCAGGAATCAAACTTAGGAATCAACCACTAGTACCTTGGTACCTGCATGCCTCAATGGCAGGTTTCCTCGTGTTCGACAGTAGGTCTACATCATTAACCTCTAATCAAATGATCTCTCGGATGCTCGACATCAACTCCTTTATTCACATTTCATTGATATGTACTATAAATACCTTGGGGATCATCATCATCATTGGTGATTTCCCTCGCATTTGTTAACGGTTTGCATCATTGACTGGTAATCAAATGGTTTCTACCATGTTCGACTTCAACACCTTGTAATCAAATGTCTAGATTCGTATCACTTACGATCGGGTAGAAGACCCTGGACATTCTTTTGTATTATGACTATGTCCAGGTTGCGATGGAAATCTCACTTGTATTGTCACATAGATCCATTTATGTATTGGTCATGGCTATGTCATTACTATTTCATGGATCTACGCTTGTCCATAGTAGCCATGATTTGTCTGCAGTTTATATATCATCTCAGTACTCATGGATCTGCAATGTATTGGTCAGCAGCCATGCTTTGAGTCAATTGTTTTCGAGCATGAGGATTCCCGCCTCGGTGGTATATCTGACATTTTGTTTCTGTTTCAGATCCTCGTTGCTCTCCTCAATGCTATCTCTGCACAGTATTTGTAAAGTATTTCGGCCATCAGTCTCTTCTGACCTCACACTTTAGAGGGCATCTGTTATACCTCTATATTTCACAGTGTCGCATCTTCACAATAAAAAAATTTGACGACATTTCCCCTGCTGCTTAAAACACCTAGAAGGGAAAAGTAATGAATGACCCATAAAGAAAAATCCTTCATGTCACGTGACAAACCCAACTGAGACCTATTTATCAACACTACCACTCCTTTCTCAGGTTTAGGGGTGCGGTAGTCCGTACTACCATGTTATGCTTCTTGCCTAGAGCGGTACTACTACCCTATCCTCAGGTCTACGGGTGCGGTAGTCTCTTTTTATCCTTTTTTCCATGACTTGTGGGATCTTGATCTTCGAGAAATGTTTAAGGATTGACACCTCTATTTCGATCCTAACACACCTTCTTAGATTAGTGGGTCTGATCCACTAAACACTCCCAAGATCCATTCTTCTCTCTTGTTGGTTAATCTTCCTACACACTATAAGAGAGTGGCCTTCCATGAGCAAAGGGGAGGACTCTTTGAGATATCAAACCTATGGTCTTAGATCTTTGTGGATATAGCTACAAGAGAAAGCACTTGGAGATGGGATTTGGCTTGGACATCAAGCAACTGTTGTAAGTCACTTCAAGTTTGCAATACAAATATAACTTGTCTTATTTCCCAAATTGTGTGTGTTGATGTTATTTCAATTACATAATTTGTTTCTATGATAGACTTAGATTCTAACATATATTTCAAGTTGCTAGAAAGATTGTATGTTCTTGTACTCTGATTCATCCCAACAGGTTCATTCGCAAGGACTTGAGGATTGGAACAATAACTAGGACGAGCTACCAAATCAAAGGTCAGTTAAACCTCTTCCATTTCTTTCAGCAGTATAATCCTGAAGCATTTGTTGGAATCTAGGAATTAAAGGTAGTATTTGTTATCTTTTTGTCTTAGTTTAAAGTGAGTCGATTCTACTTTAACCTAAGAGAGTTTCGACCTATCCGTAGGGAGAAATATCTACAACAATGTCCTCCATCAATGCCTAGACTCAAAAGAATCCAAGACTAGTCTTTGACAATGTCACTAGTGCATCTACTATAGTCATTTCTATGGTAACACCATCTCCCAAAAGATTATTTGTGTGTGGGATACTACTGACCTACTTTGATGCATGATTCTTTGTCTTTATTTGCAAAATTCATTAACACCAAATGCATGAAATTGAGATCCATGCCCCAATTATCTCTCAGCACCTTGTATGGCACCTTCAGATAAACATTTTGGGGACCCATTATTGGTCCTTATTTAAGTAGTAGAATATTCAAAAGAATGTTTCTCACCTCATCCTATGTAGTTTGTCCTAAATACAAAAGACATTGATGGAAACATTAGATCATTTCAAGGGAAAAATAAACAAAAATTCTTGGTGTGGAAATTTCTTTGTAGAATTCTGCTGAAATGACCATATTTTTTATGATAATAGGAATTTAAAACACACAGATGTGGTCACAATACTTGCTAATGCTCCCATAATTAAGCAATTTGGAGAAAAAACATCCAGTGTAACCGTAGATGATTCTTCTATTTCTATCAAGGGAGTAAGCATGTATACTACATTTATGTCCTCTACTGTAGGAGGAAATTAAGTGTTTTTGGCTCTTTCCCATAAATATTTTAATGGACATTTTGAGTTTAATGTCATTGCATTGTCTATAGTGATTATAACACAAATTCATATAGTGACAAATACCCAATAGATATTAATGAAAATGCAGTAGTTCCTTCTAATTGATCTTGATACCATGGGTTTCTACCAGAGGGAACTAAGCTTTGTGAACCTAGTGTTCTTAAAATATCACTAGGTCATTTTAGTATCATTACAGATTTATATAAGTGCATTTAAAGTGGGTTGATTCAATGGAGGTGGAGAGGATGGTAAAGGTTTTGAAATATGATTACTCACTTTGGAATTATCAATTAGGGGAATCTCTTTCATGGGTAGATTCTTCATCCTCTAATTTAGTACAGTATCTACTACATTTATTTGTATCTATACAATGCGAGGTTTTGAGGGAATGTTCTCTAAGTTTTTCAAGTGAGTTCAACCACTTGCAATCCTATGTATGTGAGTTCAACCACTGGTAATCCTGCTCAATAAAACACCTACATACAATTTACTTAACATTGCTAAAAAAATTATTGTCCTGATTAAATCAAAAAGGAATTCTTGATTAATTTAATTCAATTAATTTTTACAGTCCTAATTAATTCACTATCTATCTTATTTTCTCACTAATTTCAATAGTATTATAAGACTCTGTCTAGCACTCAAACTGTTGTTGCTTTTGAAACATGCCCTTGAACATCTTGTCATGCTTTTCTCTTACATATTGACCATAGGTTCCTCCTGAATGATGCTATTTCATGGTTATTATGGGAATATTGGCTGATTTAGTTGCAAGTCTTCACTACCCACAAGATCCTTCTTATTTACTAGTTCAGGGCTTCTTATTTTTCATACACTCATTTGTGCATTTTTAACCAATTATCATTTCAAGAAGAACATCTCTAAAGTTGTAGACAACACTCCTAGATATTGAATGCTTAGTCATCACATAAGTTGGAGCTGTATATTTATAAGTTTCCATAGATTCAAGCAGAACATGAGTTTTGTCTCATTTAAGTCCATCTCATGACTATCAAAATCCTTGTGTTGCACAAGCCTCCTCAGAGACACAACTATGATTTTTTGAATTTGCAAGTACATAATTTGTGTGCCAAATAATTTCTTTAAAATACAGCGATTGTATTGCTTCAAATTTAACGGATACCTCAATACAGAATATACCTTTTTCCAAAGATGCTCGCAATCCTACTATTAAATCACTAGACTCTACAACCACACGTGTTAGATTTCATCCATGGTGCAATGTATCTGATGGCAATGTGCTTGTGCTAAAATTAAAACTAACATGTGTTAGATTTCGTTCGCTGTGCAATGTTGTTGTTAGAAATTCCCTCATGCTTGCGCTGGAAGGAAAGCTAAAACACGTTAAATTTCCTTGATAGTGAAATCTATTTAATGGCATTGTTGTTGTGCCAGTAGGAAATCTAGCACGCATTAGCTTTTATTCACTATGCAATGTTGTTTTTAGAAATGCCCTTGTTCTCTTTCTAGAAGGAAATCTAACATGTGTTAGATTTCATTCATCGTGCAATGTATTTGATGGTAATGTGGTTATGCTAGTAGGAAATCTAACAGGCGTTATCTTTCATTCACCATGTAGTGTGGTTTTCAGAAACACCCTTCTTCTTGTGTTAGAAGGAAAGCTAACATGAGTTAGATTTACTTCATGGTGCAATGTATTTGATGCTAATGTGGTTGTGCGAGTAGGAAGGCTATCACACTATAGATTTCATTCACGATGAAATGTTGTTGTTATAAATACAGCTTAAAAAACTCAAATGCCCATAATTGGTGGTGCTTGAGAGATCGCTCATCCTAGGCACATAAAATATGCTTTCTTGGTGAGTTGATTAGTTTGTTCTACATCTATTCATATACTTTTCTTGCATGGGAAACATTTAAATAGATGTGTTTAGATCCAAGCAATATTTAAAAATTACTTTCATTTGACAAGAAATCCTTCAAAAATTTAATAATGCTCGATTTCCATGCGTGCACTCTATGTAGTATTTGAGAGCTTCCTATGTTGAAATGATATCGAGGGTTTATTCCAACAATAGTTCACATTCAAATCTTTGGTTTATCCGAACCTTTAGCGAGAAAACCTTCAAGAATCAACATTATTGATGACAACATTGCAACCGGCACAACTTCAAGGCTTGTATCATTACCTTGGCTCTCTCTTCAGCATTTAATACTTGGACTTGTAATTTAAAGAATGTCCCAAACCTATTGACGAACTTCATCGAATAATCAGTGTGAGTTCTCTTCTTAACACCTATGTACTTGAGCATTTGCATGCTCGTTGGTAATGATTCTCGACACCTGCGTGTGCTCGAAACTTGAACTCTTGGGAATTTGATGGAATCCTCAACCATTTGGCATTGGCACTGTTAGCACCCAAAATGACCCCCCACGGTTGTGGAAGAGGTCAAGCTGGGGTAACAACAAAACCACATTAGACTGGTGCAAATTACCCAGCATAGTCAGAGACGGATCTCTCATAAACTTCATAAAAGATTGAAAATAATCAATAAAATTGCAGCCATGAGGAGCACACAAACTTGATAGAAGACTGAAAATAATTGATGACAAACGCACAACCTTCTCACTATTGATATTCATTCGAAGCATGCTCGAAAGATCAGATTTCTTGATAGGACAAATTGTGTAGAAGTGTGGCGGGATAATCATAGGGGAAAAACGTTGGGCAATGGAGTCAGGATGCTACATGTAAATCAGACAGCAGTGCTGCAGTACAGACTATTAGAAAAGAGGCAAGGTAGCTACCCTCTTGCCGTCGTAATGCTATTTTATGGTGATAAAAGAAGAAAGAAAGAACAAAGCATTGATACGAGCACCCAACATGGATGAATTCGATATCAACTTTAGTGCTAGTATTGAGTGAACACCTGAGATAATAACCATAGCTTTTTTCCAAGAATTCTAAGCTATTAGACACTAATCTCAGATATGAAAGAGAAAACATAATGTAAATGTGTAACAGGAAGCATGATCACATGAAGAAGAAAGAAAAAAACAAACTACAAGTAAAGCAACACATGAATCTCTGCCAATCTGCCATAGGCACTGATATTCTATTCAAGACCATGCTTCAAAACAAAGCTTAATCACCCCAAGGTCTTAGCCTAAAATTATTTTCCAACCTCTTTATCTCCTATTACATATGTATTTATAGGGTCTTGGCCCTGGACCGAGCATCAAAAATAGTTACAAAACAAGTTGTGACTATGCTACCACCTACACAATTCAGTTCGCTACCGTTGACAACAAATTACAAAAATGACAATGATGACTATTAGACGAGCCGTGGCTGACTATATAGGTATCCTTTGCAGGGTACAGGCCACCCTGGCTTCAAACAACAGACGAACCTAAATTGACCTCAAAATGAAGGAAAAGATACCCACATACTTGGCCAGAGATAGACTTGCTGGGAAGGGAAAAAGAACACCGTGAACAGGATGCCACCTCATTCTGGAGCCTTCAATTTTCCCTACAGATCGAAGAAATCTTCTACTTTCAGGGGGTCTCCTACCAGAGTTCTTTCAGCTACAGGAGGAGGTGTTTCTTCCTCGGTGGGGATGATGTAGTCTTTGACAATCTCCATGTCCCAATGAACATCCCACTTGTATTCTCTGGTCCTTTTCTTCTTCAACCGACATCGAACCTGCCTGTCCCTTTGTTGGCCTCCATGTTCCTCAGGTTCACTGGATGAGCTCTTTTCCACATGGTCGAATGCTATTGGAGAGGAGGTAAAATGCTCCTCCTCCACCTTAGACCACATTAACTTAGGCATGACAACCACTTCGACTTTATGCCCACTCTCCATAACTTTCTCTCAACTGAAATATGCCCGACTGGTCGAACTCACCACCTTCCGGTATGGACGTGAGCAGTACACCATGGGAGCCATTCCTATAACTACTGTGACAATGACTCCAGTACTAAGCAATCATTTCTCCATGATTCGCTGATTGGACCCCTTAATGAGTGGGTATGATGACTGAAGTCAGTACTGGCGTCATAACGTGCCAAGCCATGCCTTCATGGTGGGTGGACAAACATACGATGGCACTGAGGTGGCCTCCGTCCATTTGGAACTCATTAGTTTGCAAAGGAGATTCTTTTTATCTATCAAAACCTATGATCAAACAAGGACCGTAGATCTTGGCCATGCTTTCATCTGAACCGTCGAACGACGTTGCCTCTACCAACTTCGCAAATTTGGGACCTATTGGTTTCCTGCACAAGTAATATCTGTGAAGTTATCCTCAACCGTAGATCGCCACCTTGCGAGATCTGAGCTATTAGAAGATGTGGAGCTTTACCCAAAATTCACAAATTTCAATAATGACCTTTTCCACGCGATTCGTATCGCGAAAAAAACATGGATCGTCGATCTACCCTATCCACCATTGATCAAACTTAGACTTGTCCATTGGTTAATCCCTCGTTTGCACTTAAACTAACCCCAATTCCTTCCGCGATGCGTGCTTATGACCCTCTATTTGTATCGCTTCTGATCTCGGCCATCTATAAGTGCCTTCAGGTGCAGCTAGCGGGTTTCTCTCTATCCTTTAGCCTTCTCGGCACCTTCAAATGTTGGACTTTTTATCAAGTCTGGCGCACATAGATTGGATTTCTTGATCTAGGAGCTGTGTAAAATAAGGGACAGGGATTCTAAATGTTATTTCATGAAGTTTGAGCCTTCCCACTCTCCAAAACTCCGTCTAAAATCTTAGCACAATCCTGGTGCTAAAAGGTGCTTCACTCTTAGCACTTAACAGTTGGAAATCAATCTACTTTGCATTTCAACTCGAACTTCAGGATCTGGTGCTCTGTCTTGAATGTAGTGCTTTATATGTTGTTATGCATGGGATGTATCCGACATATAAACTACCATGCAAATTTTTTTCACTTTATATTGATAATTGTTTAATAATACCTTTGAAGCATAGTGCATGGCTTTTTGGCCCCTCCACTTAGCTGGCACTCCATTTGTGCACTATCTAGGATACTTGGCATGTGACATAAATTTGGTCATGGTCTTGGTGATAGTTCTCTAGCACTCATTGACAGGCCCAACACTTTCTAAATGAGCGTAATGAGACTCTTGGGCATATCCTTGGAATTCATGGTTAACTCTTGGGGTTGTAGACTTGGTTCTCAGTCCTTGTGGTGTTTGCAATATGAACTTGGCCATTGGTCTTAGGTGCTCGCTGACATATGATCTTAAATTGGACTTAAAGGCCATATATTTTTTTTAAAAAAAATTAAAAAATCGATCACATATAATCTCAAATTGGCCTTAAAGGCCATATATTTTTTATAAAAACATTAAAAACCTCAACATTTAAATAGTACCATATATCCCAAGAGAAGTAATATCAAAATTTTACAAAAAATCATCAAAATTGGTAGATGCTAACACCTAATGGACCAAGCTTCTAGCACTTTGTCACAGGTTAGATATTGCGTCATGGCGTGCGAACAAATTTATGGACTACAAAAATGGCATGCACTGCATAAATCCACTGCAAACTAAAAGGGCTTTCATTGCCGATATTTTCCGCAACAAACACTTTTGAATATTTTGCTGCTAGAAGCTAAAATTTTTGATCAGGTAATTATTTGTACCAGCATGAACAATGTAAGAGAAAGTTTCAGTTTGTGTGAATTATGTGAAAGTTTTGATGTATTTTGTCAAGTTTGTCACTTCAATTTTTACCTCTACAGTATTGCAAGATGGGGTTCTTATACTTTCTTAATAAATATGAGAAAATGTGGATGCCCAAGATCAGGAAAAGACAATTGTGATTCTTTATTTGGAACCACTGGGAGAAAAAGTTTACAATACAACCGCATTCTTGATTTTATAGAGATTTTGGAAAAAGAAGGGTATCATTAACATGATCCTTCTTGGTGAGTATTGGGTAATATTTGTTTCTTACCTAGGTATGTGACCATTTTCCAGAATTTGGCAAGATGGTGTTAACCATGGGAAATTTTATTCTCATATCAATCCATAAGGAATTCCATTTAAGGGTGTTAGCTCAATCATAGAGCACCTGCCTTATAGGCAAGAGATTTGTGGTTCGATTCCTCTATGCCCTATATATATTCTGAAACTACTTAAAAGAGATAAATGGCTAAAATTTGCATATAAGAGACCACCAGTACAACATGAGAGATAACTAACCAAAAAAATGACCAAAATATGCATATAAATGACCACTTTTGAGTTGGTGATCTTTCGTAACAAAATAACGGTCATTTATCAGGTGACACAAAATATGGTCATAAATTTGATCATTAATTGTGACAATTAATGACCAAATATATGACCAAATTAATGACCAAATATATAACCAAATATATGACCACAAGATAAGCTATAAATGACCAAGCTAAATATGACCACATTTTTTGTCACGTGATAAATGAACGCTAATTTGCTACCAGTGGTCACCAACACAAAAGTGGTCATTTATATGCGGATTTTGGTCATTTTTTTCGTCATTTATCTCTCATTGTGTACAGTGATCATTGCATCAAATTGTGGCATCTTTGACAAAGAGAGGCATTGTAATGTCCCCATTCAAATAATTGTATACCAGACAATCCCCGTCAATCCTACCAAGTTCCCTAGGTTGAATGGGTACATTGGGAATTGTAATAAGGGAGCAAAGGAATAATGTTTATACATTAGAATAGTCCAATTATTTAATAAATAAGTTGAATAAATGAATCCAAGAGGAATTATAGGTGGCAAATGGTTTTGAGGACATTTGTAAGATGTGGGACCCACATTAGCTTGGTTTCTCACTGCCACATGGCAAATCTCACTTGGCATTTCGATTCCATGGCAAGGAAAACATTATTGGGTGATTTTGTAAGGCATACACATGGAATTGAGAATATTAGGTCGAAATGGGATGGAATAGTAACCTCCATGGAAGAGGAAGAGTCAAATTGGAGACTAGTGGACACTTGGGCTAGATTCCCTAGTCTTATGACAACAATGATGAAGCATCTATGAAATCTATGACAAAATTCAGATATGACTTCTGACATATGCCCATTATGACATGTCAGCCCCAAAAATAGGATCAAGGAAGGCGCTCATGGAGTTGGGGGAAGCCAAAGAGACTGCTACTTGAATTTGGGAGAAGATGGAGGGTTGGAAACTAGGAGACAAGTAGCAAATGTCGAATATTTCCTAAGTGGAAATCTCTAGAAGATAATGAGAGGATTTCGACCCTTAGAAGAATAATGTTGGTTATAAAATGTAGAAATCAAGTATGAGAATGGATTTTGATGATTTGAGAAAAATTGCATTTGTGAAGAGAGAGCTAGTGGATGACTAGTTTCTTGCCTTAGCCAATTTCGAGGGTGAAAGATTCCCATCCAAGTTGGTGTCTGGAGATGCCACTCAGGTCTTTCATGGTGCTTTAATGGAGTTTGTAATTTCAGGTAGAAGCTACAGGAAGGTTCATGGTTTGGTTTAGTGTAGCACTTTCTCTCCACCATTTCTAGTTTGGAATGCATATTCGTGCTCCTTGAGGGATTGTGTTTTGGGTGAGCACTTGTACTAATTGGGAGAGATTCATATAATATATTCCTAATTGTAATAGTTTCATATCCTCTTTTATTCATATTCATAAAGTCTCAGGTCGAAATACCCACTGAATGTATGCAAAAATGTTGATTAATGAACAAACAATGTCCATTTCCCCACTACATTGATGTATAGCATGGTAATGCTGATGATTTCCACTGAATGGATGATTATATGATAAATTTATGATTAATAGAATTCCATGGATGTATTTTACAAGTTTAATGTAATGTACTTGAGCATTTAAAGTATTTTTACTCAGTTTAATTGCATTGGGAGAAGAAATACTGCCATTTCCCCAAGGGTCGAATTGATGATTTTTGCAGATGAATGGGGGAGGGTTGGAACAGAGATAAAAATCAATTAATGATACACATAATACCTTAATAACATCCTTAATACAGTACCTACCTTTTTTCATATATTCGAAGGAGTTTGGAAGCATTTGGGAGGTCATTTTCATTGTTTATCCAGGGGGGATTTGATGCATAAATTGCTAGTTAAAATACCATACATTGACCATAATACAAATCAAATTTGCAAAAGTATTTTGAGGGTTATAAATCATCCCTAAAATTAATATTCAAGTCTAAATATAATTCATACACCCTTACAGAATATTTGGGAGCATTTGGGTTAATTTGGAGGCCAAAATAGTAAAACTAGTCAAAGTTCGAAATTGGGGAAAAATTGGAAAATTGGGCATTTTCATAATTTTTTGAAAAAGGGACATTACAATTAGTATCAGAGCATGGTATTGGCACCTGATAGTATTAAAAAGAAGCCAAAAAATAAACCACCACCCTTTGAACCAGTAGTTGAAGAAGTTTTGGTTGAAGAAGAGATAGTAGGAGAAAAATAGTTTTTTTCTAAAATAATGGGTAGAGAGGAGGATGAAGAATTAAAACAGTAGGAGAAACTTATTGCAACCTTAGAACCATGTTTCTCTAAACTTTCCACTAGCATGGAAAGAATGGGTAACAAAATTATGCAAGAATTGGAATTGTTGATCAGCCAACTTGGAAGCAAAGGGGTGATAGGAGATAACAGTGGTTCACACTCAGGGGAAAAGATAAAGGGGAGTGAGCATTTTTTTTCAAGCACATGACCACATAATAGACCTGATGAATTCCAAAGCACACAAAGGCATACTGATAGTATTAAACTAGCACTTGATTGGAATGGGTTGATTGAAGAGTTTAAAAGAGGTTCACCATTTAGTGACTATATTGATGCTATACATAAAATGAAAAGGAGGGAAGACAATAGGAGTCCATTGCAAAACAAAGAATTAAATAGTGCTATTGGAAAAATGTCACTTCCTACTTTTGATGGTTCTTGTCAAAATTCTACTAACACTTGGGTGCAAAGATTGGATCTGTATTTTCAACTGAATCCTATGCTCGAAAAGGATGCATTAAAAATGGCCATTTTGTATTTTCAAGGACATGACAATGAATGGTGGTTTCATGGGATGAAAACCTTGGGTCATAATCAGGTTAAAACATATGGATAATTTATTGATAGGGTACTAGAAAGATTTGAACAAAAAGATCCAGAATTGCCTTTCAAGGAACTAGCTCAATTGAAGCAAACTAGGACCCCTACTGAATATATGTTGGAATTTCAAAAGATATCAGTTAAGGTGGATGATGTCTCTATGCGAAGGTTAGTATTGATGTTCACTGAAGGTTTGGATGAACCCTTAAAAGGTTTGGTCAAATCCCACAAGCCAACTACATTAGAAGATGTAATGAGCTTGACTAGGGATCTCCAAAATGTGCTTCCTAGAATAAGATTTCCTCCCAATCCTAGCTACAAATTTGAAAAGAAACCTTGGAAAAGGGATGGATATGATAAGAAACATTGGCAAAGAGAGTCATTCGAAAGGAATAAAAAAGAAGGACTAAACAGGGATGAACTTTGAAAAAAGAAACTATGCTTCACATGCTTCCAACCATGGACATCGAGGCACAAATGTACTAAAAGGAAAGGTTCAATACATAGAAGTATTTTCTGATAATGAGGGATATGATGGGGGCATAGATGAAGATGGACATATTTCAGATCAAGAAAATTCATATGATACAGCAGTAGAAGAGGAAAGACAAGAAGAAAATCATCCTTCACCGGACAAAGCAAGAATGGCAGTACTTTCAGTAGTACCTCGCTATCATGCTATCCGATGCAAGGGTGTGGTACAAGGACAAAGCATTTCAGTTTTGGTAGATGGAGGAGCCACCCATAAATTCATTGATGCAAAGATTGTGGAGAAAATAAAGATACCTATTGAACCATTTGATGGCTTCATGGTGGTCATTCCTGGTTACAACACAATGCAATGCAAAACATGGGTTCCAAAGCTGCAAGTCACCGTAGGTAACTATAATTTTGTTGGTAGTTTTTATGTGGTTTAAGTTGCTGATAGTAATGTGGTTTTGGGAGTGCAATGTATGTATTCAATAGGAGAGCATACAGTAAATTATCAAATTCTTGAAATGAAATTCCAAGATTCAAAAGGGGTACAAAGAGCTATGAGAGGGCAGCACACTTATCCAAATCAAGTAGTGAATTGCAATAGTATGAGATCTATATTGAGACATGGGGACATAGAATGGGCTGTTGAATGTCATATTACATCTCCCAATCCAAATATAAATATTTTTGAACACCCAAAGGAGATAGAGAGACTTTTGCAAAAATATGAAAAAGATTTTAGAGACCTTCCACATGGTAGACCACTGGATAGGGGGGGTTGAGCACAACATCATTTTGGAGGAGGGTACTTCACCCATTCAGATACCACCTTATAGACATCCTAAAAATTTCATAGATGAGATTGAAAAAGCCATTCAAGACCTCCTACAGTTGGGACTCATTAGACCAAGATCTAGCCCTTATGCTTCTTCCATAGTGCTATTGAAGAAAAAAGATGGAAGATTGAGAATGTGCATAGATTTTAGAGCCTTGAAAAAAAAGACTATCAAAAATAGGTATCCTATTCCTAGGATTGATGAGCTCATGGATGAGCTACATGGGGCCAAATACTTCTCCAAAATTGTCCTTAGATCACAATACCATCAAATTCGAATGAAAGATGAAGATGTGCAAAAGACCGCTTTTTGATGTCATTATGGTCACTTTGAATTTCTTGTCATGCCTTTTGGGTTAACTAATGCTCCAGCCACATTTCAAGCATGCATGAATATGATCTTTTTCAAGCAACTAATCAGGTTTTTTTTGTTTTCTTTGATGACATTCTCATAATTTACAGTAAAACATGGAAAGAGCATTTGCAGCAATTAGAGATTGTGTTGAAAGTTTTGAAAGAAAAGTCCTTATTTGCTAAGTTGTCAAAGTACGAATTTGGGATGAAAGAGTTACTATATCTTGCACACATTATTGGGAAAGAAGGAGTGAAGGTACACATGGAAAAAATCAGGGCTATGCACCTACTACAGAAAATTTGTGAATGGATTCTCCAAGTTGACTTCTTCACTCACTGATTTGACTAAGAAGGATGCTTTCAAGCGGGATGAAGAGGCTGAAAAGGCCTTTCACAAGATGAAAGAGGTAATGAGTAGTTGTCCCATACTTGCAATTCCTGATTTTACTATTCCTTTTGTTGTGGAATGTGATGCTTTAGGTGGAGGAATAGGGGCTATCCTAAAGCAAGGCCAACATCCCATAGCCTTTGAGAGAAGAAAGTTGCAGCCTCATGAAAAACTTTACTCCATCTATGATAAATAAATGCTGGCCATTATGTATGCATTGGCCAAATTTAGACAATACTTGGTGGGAAGCAAGTTTGTGGTGAAAACTGACGACAATAGTCTAAGACATTTTATCACCCAAAAAGATCTAAAAGAAAGGAAACAAAAGTGGGTAAGAAAAATCCAAGCTTATGATTTGATATTGAATATGTCAAGGGAAAGAATAATATAGTAGCAGATTCTTTGTCAAGAAGACCTTCTTTTTCTCTCATGGACATTGCCAAGGATTGGAAAAACATGCTACTAGTTGAATATGCTAAAGACAAATTTGCTTGTAATGTATTGGATGGAATCAAAGGGGATGATAACTACAGGATTTTGAATGGGCTGATATATTATTAGGATATAATTTATTTAGTTCAGAACTCAAAGCTCAAGTACCGAATTTTGCAAGAAGCACATGATTCCCCACTAGAGGGCCATCCGAGGATCTTCAAAACTAATAGACAGTTGAGGAAAATGTTTTTTTGGAAAGGGTTGAAGGAAGATGTTCAGAAATATGTGAATTAATGCAAAATATGTCAACAAAACAAATCAGAACTCACATGTCCAGCTGGGATAGATCTTTATGGATTTCATCACCGGTTTGCCAAAATATTTGGGTAAGGATTGAATCTATGTGGTAGTGGATAGGTTGAAAAAATTTGCTCATTTCTTTGTTGTTACATCATATTTTAGTGCTACACAAGTGGCTGATATATTTTTCAAATAAATCTTCAGATTGCATGGGCTCCCCAAGAGCATTGTGAGTGATAGAGATAGTAGATTCATGGGTGCCTTTTGGAAAGAGCGTTTTAGTTTGGTGGGCACTAAATTGACTCCAAGTACCAGCTATCATCCACAAACTGATGGACAAACAGAGAGGGTGAATCAATCATTTGAAGGGTACCTAAGAAACTATGTGGGAGGGCAACAAAAAACATGGGAAAAATGGCTACACTTGGTTGAGTTTTGCTACAACACCACTTATCATATGTCAATAGGGATGTCTCCTTTCAAAGAATTATATGGTTATGATGCACTCACATTTTTTGAAATCATATTTGGTGATAGTAGAGCCCCAAAGGCTAAAGATTGGGTGGAAGAAAGCCATGATATTTTAAAGCTCTTGAAAGACAATTTGCAAGTTGCTCAAAATCAGCAAAAACAATATGTTGATATACATAGAGAAGAAAGAACCTTTGAAGTCAATGATTTAGTATATTTAAGGTTGTAGCCATATAAGAAAACATCTCTCAAAAATAATGGAGCAGAAAAATTAAAACCTAGGTAGTATGGGCCATACAAGGTAGTGCGGAAGATTGGAGAGTTAGCATATGAACTAGAACTTCCGCAAGGGAGTAAAATCCATAATGTATTTCATGTTTCTTGTCTCAAGAAATCCATTGGTCAGCAAATCATCATTTCAGAAATACTTCCTCCCTTGGATGATGAAGGTCAGATCACACTTGTTCTGGAAAATATTTTGAAGACACAGAAAAGGAGGTTGAGGAGCAGAATTATCAAAGAATATTTAATACAATGGAAGGACCTACCAAACGAAGATGCCACATGGGAAGAGGAGAATATTTTGTTTCATCATAATTTTCAATTGTTTGAGGACAAGCAATCTTAGGTGGGGAGGACTGTAATGTCCCCATTCTGTTAGAACAGTAATCCACACTTAGTACCATAGTCCATTAATTTTTATTGCTCATGTGCTTAATTAAACCATAGTTTGGGCTGGGTGACTATAGTTGGTCAAATACCCACTTTTGAGAGTGTTCACACCTCCAAGCAAACCAGTTCACCCAGCCTCCTATTTTGTCAACAAATGCACCCTCATTAATTGCTGGAGTGCCCTCTCTCCTTGATTTGGGGAATTTTAGTTGACTAGGGGCGTTAGGGTGGATTTTGCCCATTTTTTGCTAGATTTGGAGCATTTAATGCTCCCTTGGTCCCCCCAAACTCCTCTACTTTCTCACCCATTCTTGCCTTGGCCTCATTAATGACCCAACATGATTCAGCCACCTCCACACCAGAATTCGTGACTGTTTGGGATGATTGGGATTGAGTTGGACCCACCTAGGGGGGATTGAGGCCCATTTGGCATTTTTAACTTGTACACTCAGCTTGAGCTCGCTAATGCTCTCGAATTTCTCATGGATGTAATAAAAACCTGTTACTAACATTTTCACATGTTAGACAGTCAGTTAATGAAGATATTCAGCTTACATTGTGTGTAAAATTATCCCCTTTTTCAAGTTTTTCCACTGTTTTTGCAAATTAATTCGATTTTGTGAGGTTATCCATAGCTCCTAGATCTTCTGTGATCAAAATAATCACATGATATCAGAGCCATCATGGAGTTAGTGAGTTGCAGGTCAATATTGAGCATTGAACTGCATTCTAGAGAGGATTTCCAGATAAAAATTGAGTGTTTTTTGCAGGTGTTTCAGCAGTTTTCTCACCATTAACGCAGCAGTCATGGAAGCAAACCAAATGTTGCTCACACCCTTCAATTTTTTCAATTGGAAGGCTGAGATGTTTATCAAGCTGAGATCTAAGGGTCTCTATAGAGTAACCATGAGCACAGAAGTGGAGCCAAATTCTGCTGTGGAGAAAGCAAAGTACTACAATCAACTTGATGAAGCTTATGGATTGCTATGCCTGAGCATTTCGAGGGAGCTCTTGTTTCATACAGACAGTTTGACAACCCCCAACGAAGTATGGGTGAAGCTAGAATCACTCTTTGGGAAAACTGATGAACTGAGAGGCCACCAGCTTGAAAACGAGCTCATTAGCTTGAGCCCACCACATTTTGAAACCATCCAGGAGTTCTTCATGAAGTTCAAGTCACTAGTGCTTCAACTGCAACAATGTGGAATTGTTAAGAAGGAGGAACAACTAATTTTGTCCATCCTTTCGAAGCTAGGCCCATAATTCTCTGTATTTGTTAGCACATTTCACTCAGCCAAAATGACCCTTCGAAATTGGCAAATGCCATCACTAGCTACCTTCATGGAGTGTCTCACTCAGGAGAAGGACAAACTAGTTCAGATGGGTACCATAAAATCAAAGGACCAAGCACTGGAAATGGGTGTTTCAAATGCCAACAAAGGAAAGCAGAAAGCCAAGAATTTGAAGCAGCAAGAGAAGAGGAAGTTTGACAAGACCAAGTCTGCAGATGGGGGTTCGAATCTGTCAAAGGAGAAGGACAAGAAGGGAAAGGAAAAGACCAAATGCACCTATTGTCATAGGGGATGGCATCCAGAGAGCTCATGCATGAAGAAAACCATTGACTCAATGGCGCAGCTGCTGGAGAAGAACAACATCCCAGTCCCTGACGGCGCAAGGAAGAAAGAGAGCACCTCAAATCCTGACAATAAGGAGAAGTGTCATGCTTTGGTAGCAGGTATTTTGAATCCATCATATTTTATCATTGATTCAGGAGCTTGCAGAGATATGGTTTCATCCAGAGAGCTCTTCTCCTCTATGCATTCGAATGGTGGCCCAACAGTTCGAATGGGAGATGATTAAGAAATCCAGACCAAGGGGATTGGTAGGATTGACATGGAGCATGGCTATTTCAGTGATGTGCTCTATGTACCTTCATTGGCTGCAAATTTGCTATCAGTTTATCAAATGACCCATACAGGAGAAGCCAAGAGAGTAACATTTACACCAGATTTGGTAGAAATCTCAGAAATTTCTTCAAATCAAGTTGTGGCTGTAGGGTATGCTGATCATGATGAGAGAATGTACAAGTTCTCCAATTTCATTCCACACTCTAGTGACCATGCTCTTGTCTCTCATGCCAACAATACCTCCAAGTTGTGGCATGAAAGGTTTGGCCACATGAACTACAAATATCTCCAAACATTGCACAAGGACGAGATGGTGGAAGTGCTTCCAGAAATCAGATCTTCAAATGGTGCATGCATTGGGTGTGTAGTTGGAAAGCATCCTGAGCGCAACTATGAGAAGGGAATGGCAAGGAGAGCCACTCAACCACTTGGCTTGGTACATTCAGACCTCATTGGTCCTCTTCCCACTCCATCATATGGAGGATCAATGTATGTACTCACATTCATAGATGACTACTCTCGATTCTGCTGGGTTTACTTCCTTAAATTGAAGTCATAAGTGTTTGAGAAATTGAAGATTTGGAAAGCCCTAGTGGAGAATCATAGTGGTCATAAGATAAAGATCCTTAGGACTGATAATGGAAAGGAGTATGTGAATAATAACATTCAGCATCTTTGTGAGGAATGTGGCATCCAAATGCAACATTCAATCCCCTACACACCTCAGCAAAATGGTGTGGCAGAGAGGAAAAAAAGATCTCTCAAAGAGATGGCTACTTGCATGATTGAAGCTAGGGATCTAAGCCCTAAGCTATGGGATGAAGCCATCAATTGTGCTGCTCATATTCAGAACAGATCCTTTCACAAATCAGTCAAAGGAAAAACCCCCTATGAGGCATGGTTTGGCCAAAAACCAAATGTGTCAAATTTCAGGAATTTTGGGTCTAGAGCAGGGGCTCGAATTCCATCAGAAAAGAGGAAGGATTTGGAGCCACAGAGTAGAGAATGTATCATGGTTGGATATGGTGAGGACACAAAGGGATACAATATCTTTGACACATCCACATTCAAATTTTCATTGAGAGAAGTGTGCAATTCGAAGAAGAACCAATTCCAGATTTTGAGCTTGCACCGAGGGAAAGCTCCTCTCCTCCACACCTTAATGAAATTAGTGATGATTCCACTTCTGATTTTTCTAATATTGCTGAAGATGACATGGCTGAAGATGACATTGCTGTACATGAGTCACCATCAAGGCCCAAGTGGGCTGAAAAAATCATACAAGCTGCAGGTGAATTGGCAGGCAATCCCCAAGAGCCTAGGAAGACTAGATCTCAAACAATCAATGCTTCCTTTGCAAATGAAAGTGAACTTGCTGATCACTGTTATATGATGATTGGATCTGATCCAACATCATATCAGGAAGCTCATCATGATCCAAGGTGGAGAGCAACAATGCAAGAAGAATTCCAATCTCTCCAAGAGAACAAAACATGGGATTTGGTGCCTCTTCCTCCCAAGAGGAAACTTGTGCAATGTAAGTGGATTTTACGAACCAAACCTGTTGCTGATGGTTCTGATCTAAAGTACAAGGCTAGGTTAGTGGCTAAGGGCTACTCACAAATCCATGGTGTGGATTATACAGAGACCTTTGCACCGGTTGCAAAGATGGACTCAATTAGACTAGCTCTAGCCATGGCAGCTAGTAAAGGTTGGGAAGTTCACCACATGGATGTCAAAAGTGCATTCTTGCATGGTGAGATACAGGAAGAGATATATATGCAGCAACCTGAAGGATTCCAAGAGGATCCCACACTTGTATGCAGGTTGAAGAACTCACTCTATGGACTCAAGCAAGCCCCCAGGGCTTGGTATGCCAAAATGGATGCTTTTTTGCTCTCGATTGGTTTCTGTCGATGCAAGTCTGATCCAAATGTTTATTTGCAGCAATGTGATGATAATTTGTAGGTAATTGTACTATATGTTGATGATCTTTTAATTACAGGGATCTGCAACAAACAAATTGGCTCAATTAAAGCTTCTTTGCACAGTGAATTTGCCATGAGCGACATAGGATTGCTAAGGCAATTTTTGGGTTTGGAAATTGAGCAATCTGAGAGAGGTATATTGCTGAGTCAACCTAATTATGCTTCAGACCAGTTATTCAAGTTTAAAATGGCTGAATGTAAGGCAGCCAAGTGCCCATTCCTTTCATGCATAAAACTAGGTGAATTTGAAGACTCTCCATTGGTGGATTGCACACTCTACAGGCAGCTAGTCGGAAGTTTGCTGTACCTTACACATACAAGACCTGATTTGTCTTATGCTGTAAGTGCTGTAGCAAGGTATATGCAGCAGCCACATGAGATCCATTGGAAGGCAACCAAAAGGATCCTTCAATATGTCCAAGGAACAAAGAGCTTTGGGGTACACTATGTAGCTGGTTCTTCACTTCAACTCGCTGGATTTTCTGATTCCGATTGGGTGGGAGATCCCATCGATAGAAAGTCCACTTCAGGTTTTGTGTTTATGTTTGCTGAAGGTCCCATTTGCTGGTCAAGTAAGAAACAACATACCATTTCTCTTTCATCAGCAGAGGCCGAGTACAGGGCAGCAGTGAACGCAGCCACACAGTGTGTTTGGTTGCAAGGCATTCTTCCGGAGTTTGGTGTTGCTATTGATTCTCCAACCAATATTTGGGTGGATAATCAAAGTGCCATCAAGATATCTAATGATCCAGTATAGAGGAAAAGAAAAAAGGACATTGAAATCCACATGCATTACATTCGGGGCTTGGTGCATGACAGGGTGATTTCATTGCAGTATTGCCCATCCACCGAGCAAACTGCAGATATTTTCACCAAGTGCTTTACTGAGAAGACCTTCACTCACTTGAGAGCTTTGTTTGGAGTGAGTGATGGATGGTGATTGCTGAAATTTAATTGCAGGTTCATCCCCATGTCCATTTTAGAGGGGAGTTTTTATCCCATGAGGTTTTACTTCTTTTCCTCGGTTCATATGGACAAATAAAATTTCTGTTTGTAATGAGGTGACTTGAGCCTTTGTTGCCAAGGCCTACCACTTATCTTTCATGAGTTGTACTAAGTTCTGGTTAAGGGGGGGTGTTAGAACAGTAATCCACACTTAGTACCATAGTCCATAAATTTTTATTGCTCATGTGCTTAATTAAACCATAGTTTGGACTAGGTGACTATAGTTGGTCAAATACCCACTTTTGAGAGTGTTCACACCCACTTCCAAGCAAACCAGTTCACCCAGCCTCCTGTTTTGTCCACAAGTGCACCCTCATTAATTGCTGGAGCGCCCTCTCTCCTTGATTTGGGGGAATTTCAGTTGACTAGGGGCGCTAGGGTGGATTTTGCCCATTTTTGGCTAGATTTGGAGCATTTAATGCTCCCTTGGTCCCCCCAAACTCCTCTAATTGCTCACCCACGCCTGCCTTGGCCTCATTAATGACCCAGAATGCTTCAGCCACCTCCACACCAGAATTCGTGACTGTTTGGGATGATTGGGATTGAGTTGGACCCACCTAGGGGGGATTGAGGCCCATTTGGCATTTTTGACTTGTAAACTCAGCTTGAGCTCACTAATGCTCTCGAATTTCTCATGGATGTAATAAAAACCTGTTACTAACATTTTCACATGTTAGACAGTCAGTTAATGAAGATATTCAACTTACATTGTGTGTAAAATTATCTCCTTTTTCATGTTTTTCCACTGTTTTTGCAAATTAATTTGATTTTGTGAGGTTCTCCATAGCTCCTAGATCTTGTGTGATCAAAATACTCACACATTCAAATAATTGTATAGCAGACAATCCCCATCAATCCTACCAAGTTCCCTAGGTTGAATGGGTACATTGGGAATTGTAATAAGGGAGCAAAGGAATAATGTTTATACATTAGAATAGTCCAATTATTTAATAAATAAGTTGAATAAATGAAACCAAGAGTAATTATAGGTGGAAAATGGTTTTGAGGACATTTGTAGGATGTGGGACCCACACTAGCTTGGTTTCTCACTGCCACATGGCAAACCTCACTTGCCATTTCGAATCCATGGCAAGGAAAAAATTATTGGGTGAGTTGGTAAGGCATACACATGGCATTGATCATATTAGGTTGAAATGGGATGGAATAGTAACCTCCATTGAAGAGGAAGAGTCAAATTGGAGACTAGTGGACACTTGGGCTAGATTCCCTAGTGTTATGACAACAATGATGAAGCATCTATGACATATATGACAAAATTCAGATTTGACTTCTAACATCTTCCCATTATGACATATCAGAACCAAAAATAGGCTCAAGGAAGGAGCTCATGGAGTTGGGGGAAGCCAAAGAGATTCCTTCTCGAATTTGGGAGAAGATGGAGGGTTGGAAACTAGGAGACAAGTGGCAAATGTGGATTATTTCCTAAGTGGAAATCTCTAGAAACTAATGAGAGGATTTCGACCCTTAGAAGGATAATGTTAGTTCTAAAATGTAGAAATAAAGTATGTGAATGGATTTTGATGATTTGATAAAAATTGGATTTGTGAAGAGAGGGCTAGTGGATGGCTAGTTTCTTGCCTTAGCCAATTTCGAGGGTGAAAGATTCCCATCCAAGCTCGTGTTTGGAGAGTACACTCAGGTCTTTCATGGTGCTTTAATGGATTTTGTATTTGTAGGTAGCAGCTACAGGAAGGATCATAGTTTGGTTTAGTGCAACACTTTCTCTCCACCATTTCCAATTTTGAAGGCATATTCATGCTCCTTGAGGGATTGCACTTTGGGTGAGCACTTGTACTCATTGAGAGAGCTTCATCTAATATATTCCTAATTGTAATAGTTTCATATCCTCAGTTCTTCATATTCAGAAATTCTCAGGTCAAAATACCCACTGAATGTATGCAAAAATGTTGATTAATGAGCAAACGATGTCCATTTTCCCACTACATTGATGTATAGCATGGTAATGCTGTTGATTTTGAATTAATGGATGATTATCTGATACATTTATGATTAATAGAATTCCATAGATGTATTTTACAAGTTTCATGTATTGTACTTGATCATTTAAAGTATTTTTACTCAGTTTAATTGCATTGGGAGAAGAAATAGTGGCATTTCCCCAAGGGTCGAATTGATGATTTTTGAAGCTGAAAGGGAGAGTGCTGGAACAGAGATAGAAATCAATTAATGATGCACATGAGACCTTAATAAAATCCTTAATACATCCCCTACCTCTTTTTAGAGATTCAAAAGAGTTTGGAATCATTTGGGAGGCCATTTTCATTGTTTACCCAGAGGGGATTTGATGCATAAATTGCTCGTTAAAATACCATACATTGACCAGAATACAAATCAAATTTGCAGAAGTCTTTTGAGGGTTATAAATCATTCCTGAACTTAATATTTATGTCAAAATATCATTCATACACCTGTACAGAATATTTGGGAGCATTTGGGTGAATTTGGAGGCCAAAACAGTAAAACTAGTCAAAGTTTGAAATTGGGGAAAAATTGGAAAAATGGGCATTTTCATAAATTTTCGAAAAAGGGACATTACAGGCATCCCATTATTGCATGGGATTTATCTATTTTTTTGTTCTTGTTTACTCACTGCAAGAAGACGGTAGCCTCTAGCCATCCCATTGTTTTATCTGCTTGAAGAACAATGGCATCATTCCCTCCTCACCATTGTTGCTGTGAGTTTCCAAGTGTGAAAGTACACCTCTTTTGATTGGCATGAGTATTGTCTTAGTTGGTGGGATGTGTATATGTTGAATGGAATCTCTGTAAGAGAAATCCCCATGTATTTTTGTTTCTAAAATTATTTTCTATGCTATGCAAATTGGAGGGAAACTCCACCCATTTGAGTTCCTTTCCTCCGTTTCGATTGTTTGAGAGCTATAAAAGCTCATAAAATTCAACCCATGCGTTCAAATTAAATTTAAGTTGTATATTTTTACTAGAGGGTATATTTTGTTGAAATAAAAAGGTTAGGCCATCTGAATCTCGACGATTAACCCAAACTCATTTATTATGAATAATGATCATTATTGTTTTTATAATATGAAAGGAATGAGAAATCACTTTAATAGATCTCAACCCATACTTGATAGTTACATTTGATATCTTTTTCTTAAATGATAGAGAAACACTATCACAAACCCAAAATCCTAGTTCGGAATTTTTGTAAATATTTTGAACTTTTTAAATTAACTACTTAGCTTATGGACGTAAGACTCTTCATTGAATATCTAAATCAAGATCTCAATATATATATAAACAAGCAGATTTCTTATTTCAACAAGTGTAGGTATTCATTTCTGTCTTTCCTTACACTTTGTTTATTAATTGCTTCAAACATAATGATTTTCAAAACATCGTTAGCTTTAAGACATGGATGACATAATGCCCATTAAGTCATAATACAACCATTCGGATAACTTACCTACATAAGTCGATGAACATCTAAGACATAATCTTACCTTGTACATTTCCATAATCTTCTTACTTATTAGTATTAACTTGAATGGTTCATAATCACAATAGTTAAGAACATCCCTTAATGATCCTTGTTGATGTATATGTAACTTCGTAATGTATTTCATATATGTATATTGTACTCCTATGCACATGGTATTATTCTTGTATATGGAAGTGTTTGTATTCCTATAGAGATGCTATTATTCCTCTCTACAGAAGTGTCGTCATTTATATTGTAAGTGTCGTAACTTATACTTGATGGGTTATTAGATTAGACAACCTTGTTGGGGTCGGCCCTGTATAAGTCATGTGGGTCTAAGGGTTATTAGACCACCCTATTGGGGGTCGACCATGTGGTTCAAAGGGTTATTAGACAACCCTATTGGGTGTCGGCCCAGTCAGCATTATGTTATGTGGTTAAGTTAAGGCCGACCTAATAAAGGTTATTAGGCAAGTTAAGTCAAGTATAAATAGAGTGCGGGAGGCACTCTATTTCATCATTCTATTCTCTCACACTCTCGGGAGAGTGGAACACTTGTGGAGGAGGAGAAGCTGCTACTAGGAGATGTCTAGCTCTTATGCTTGGGTTGTATCATTGCTCTATCTATCTCTGAGGAAGTTATTGGGGTTTTTCACCTTTATGGTTTTCCCCAAGTAAACTATGTGTCTCTTGTGTGCTTACATTATTGTGTTCATGTTTGATATGCTGTAGATATGATGTACATGTTGTTCTCTCAGTTAAGATCCTAGATTAGATTGAAGTAAAATCTTAAAAAATAACATGGTATCAGAGCTAGCCTGAAAGAAGGCATGGTATGGCATGTCTGACACTTGTTGCAATTGCGAAGCTGGGGCTTGATATAGAAAACACCAGTCATCGTAGCACTATCACTATAAATAAATTTCAGTGAGCTTTTAGGATCTGAATATTGTACAAGGAGAAGATAAGATCCCCATGTACCTTGTGTCCAAAGGAAAACCTCTAATTCATTATACTTTGTGATTTATGATCTGTACAATATAGGGTTTTTGCCTCTTCTAGATCTCAGTCATAAATAGGTGACCTTGGAAAAAAGGTCATAACTTGGGCTAGGAAGCTCCAAATGCAATTTCGTAAAAAGTGACAGGTAGTACGTGTACTGTAATTTCTCAGGTAACTTTTTCAGAGGCCGAAACTGAACCAGTGACACATGGCACATCGTACAAGTTCGCTCTCCTGTTATATCCCATAGATAGGTCACGTTGCGACACTTGGAATAACTCTCTCTCAGAGAATCTATTTGAGGTCAGACCTATGGGGTTGGAAAGATGACACGTCAGTCTATCATAGGAAAATGTTTCATACCCTGTGGATCGAAAAGTTCAGAGTTACACTAGAAACAATCAGGTACTTATTTCTGTGAAAACATAATTAGTTTTGAGCACCTTCATTCATAGCTTCCAGAATTTAGGGTTTCGGAGAAAGTTGGAATTTTTGTAATCGGAGACTACGTATGAATGCTACTCATCTAAATCGAAATTTAGAGACCAAGATCAGAATTTTTGGTTTGGTAAAAGGCCAGGCTTGATCAGACCCTAGTTCGGGACTTTGATTGGAAAAGTGGAAAATTAGGGCTTCTGGAAAAATGGAAATTTTTGAAATCTGTGACCACGGCTGGAAGCTCCTTAGAAAAATAGAATCTTAGAGCTTTGGATTGAACCTTTTTAATTGGACAAAAGGGTGGGCTTTATCGAGCCCTAGTTTGGGGTCATGTCCAGTGAATCCGGAAGTTTTAAAGGAAAATTTGAGGGGTGAAACTTTGCAGTTTTCAAATTATGAGTGTACCGGCTTGATCAACTCATCAAGGCGCATATTTCTATCATTTCGGAAGTTTGAAATTCAAAGTTTGAATTTCTAGGGTTTCTCTGACAAACCCTAATCCGACTTGAGATCTAGTTCCTGCAAATCAAGTGGATTGGGTTAATCCTAGAAGAGAATGGATTGGTCACCTGCATAAGTGAAGAAGTTCCTGTTTCAGAGGGAGATGAGGCTAAGGCCTTACATATGAAGATTACAAGAAATCTCGACAGGTATGACTCATCCAAGTATGTTTTGAGATTTGTTCATGATTAAGTTTATGGTATGTTTGTATTCATGTTATTACGGTTAGTACAATCTTGATTAAACTTAGACTTGTCGTATCACCTAAATAAAATTATGAATGCATGATAGAAGATATTCATTGATTAGGGTGTTGAAACTTATGATTGTACTAATGCATTATGGTGTTGTATGAGGTTTATGTTGTCCGCTAACATGAAAGGTAAACCAAGAAAGACAAATCATGTTCTAGTTCAAGAACATATGATCATGATTACATGAGGACAAATATAAATCCATTGTCATAAATCACTTAGAAGATCTATTTGCGACGTATGTATAACTTGGTTCTATAATGGTTAACCTATGAGATATGCAAGTTACTAGCACAAGTCATTGAAGAGAACAAGAAGACATCATGTTGTTATGTTAGACATAACTAGCTAACATACCAATCTAGGTATGTTTTTCTTATATCAAGTTAGAATCCTACCTTGTGTTAGGATCCCTTATATAAGTATACTTAGTATGATTGGTTATGTTTATTCATAAAGTTAGAAATGTAAGTAATCAAGGGTTTATGCATTTTATGTCTCTTATATTATTTAACTAACCAGAAGAGTCCCATGATCAAATAAGAATATGCATGAGTAAAAGAAGACTTCCCTGAAACCTTGAATACTAATGTTTGAAATGATCATGACTATACATGTTTAAGATTATTGTGTTTTGATAATATTAAGATTATACTAATGAATGTGTGATTATGTATGAGACCTCGAGGATAACACAATGATGATACTAATAAGCATGCATAGTGATGGATATAAGTTCAAGGACAAGTAATCCAGGAAGCAAAGATTAAGAGGGAGCACACTCCAGTTGTTCCTGCAAGGAAGCAAAGATCAAGAGGGAGCACACTCCAGTTATTTCCTACAAGGAAGCAAAGATCAAGAAGGAGCACAATTCAGTAGTTTCTGCAAGAATGCAGATATTTAGAGGGAGTTGACCACTTCTCACAATCCACATCAGAATGGAGTTGCAGAAAAGAAGCAAAGACTGAGAGGGAGTAAACCTAACAAACAAACAATGATAAGTATTAGAATTATCATTCCTTGCATATTTTATTGTTTAAATAATACTATTTAATAATGTATATACTCATGTTCCTAGAATAAGGTTGTGTATTATGCATAGTTGCATTGATGAACAGTATACTACTAATATACATGGGTAAGTGGCCTATGGCACTGTACAACATCCAATTGCTACTTATCTAGAATGAAACCTCTTTGCTGACATGTTGGGAGTTGTGCATAGTCTTAACAATGTTCTGGTAGAGATTGGAAGGCATCTAGAAAATTACAGGATATGGATAAATGTTGTATTGAAGCATTGGCAAAGATAATTGCATGACTGTATGACATATTTCTTTATGTGCAAGAATTTGTTCTGAAAACTATGGGATGCTTTCTAATCATGCAATTTAACTTGTTGTATAGGAAAGATAGTATACCATCACCTAAAAAAGAAGGACTACAACATTTGTTCAGCAACAAAGTTATCTATTGAAAATATTGAAGATATTGAAGTTCCCAGGATCTGGGAAGAATGCCATGATCGAGGAGTACCAGTCGATCATGAAGATGTTGGGATGCAGTCCCAAGACCTGAAGGGGAGTCTGTAGTGACTTCCAAGAGGATCTACACGATGAAGCATGTTGTAGGTGGTAGCATAGAGACTTTTTCTCCTGTATCCAGATACACTTCCATTAGATCTGTACTTGCTCTGGCTGCAGTGATGAAATGGAAGATACACCAGATGGATTTCAAGACAACTTTCTTAAATGGTGTAGTTGAAGAAGAAGTGTATGTGGAGAAGCCACTTGGTTCTGAGACACATGACACAGAGTCATATATGTGCAGAACTTGGTATGGTAGGATAGACAGCTTTCTATCCAGTTTGGGATTTACCAAGAGTAAAGCGGATTCCAACCTTTACTACAAGGTTGAGGAAGGCAATCCAGCGATACTGCTCTTGTATGTGGATGACCTGTTTATTACAGTTGAAGATAGATTGATTTCCGACACACAGCGGAAGCTTGCTTCCAAGTTCGAGATGAAGAACTTGGAGATGATGCACTATTTGTTTTTGGCATGGAGGTGTTGTAGAGTGCAGATGGAATCTTTCTTGGACAAGGGAAGTATGCAGTAGAGATTCTGAAGAGGTTCAGGATGATGGAATGCAAGGACATGGCCACACCTATGGCATCGAACCGAAAGCTTCAGTGTGATGCTTCATCTAAGTCGGTTGATGTCTCTATGTATCGTCAGATGATTGGGTCCTTGATGTACTTGATGAACACGAGATCAGATATTTGCTTTGCGGTGAACGCATTGAGTCGGTTCCTGATGGATCCGAGATGTGTTCACCTGGTTGCTATAAAGCATATTTTGAGGTACCTAAAGGGTACAGTTGACTATGGACTCAAGTATGATGCGAATCAAAAGTTGAACCTGCAAGGTTATGTTGATTCAAATTGGGTAGGTAGTGCTACATATATGAAGAGCACTTATGGGTGTTGCTTCAGTATGCGATCAGGTGTGATCTCTTGGTTTAGCAGGAATGATTCCTTCGTAGCACTGAGTATAGCCGAAGTAGAGTATGTTGCGATGGATGAGCAGCTTGCAGATGTATTGGCCAAGCCATTGGCCAGAGTGCAGTTTGAATACTTTTTAGAGAGGCTTGGTTCACTTCAGATCGAGGTCCCTTCCATAGGGAAGTGATGAGTCTGGAAGATGCAGATGCACATGAGCTTTTCTAACATGGTTGATATGTTCTCCCATGGTCGTGATGTAATTGATGAGCCATTCTCACATGGTGGTAGATGTGTTCTCCCATGGTGTAGATGTAACAGCTGAAGCCATTTTTCACATGGTGGTAGATGTGTTCTCCCATGGTGAAAAAGTAAGGGCTGGAGCCTTCCCCGAATGGTGGTAGATGTGTTCTCCCATGTCGGTGGTGTAAGTACTGGATGATGTGCATTTGGGCTGTGCTTCGTGGATGATGAGATGATCTGAAGAGGATGATTCTATGATGATCAGGAGGATCATGGATGATGAGCATCAGGATGATGTTCTAGTTTCTGCTCTGTATGATCAGTTGGATCATTTTTGTATGTATGCATCATGTTGATGCCGGATATGATCAGCTGGATCATTTATGTATGTATGCATCATGTTGGATGTTGGATATGATCAATTGGATCATTTTTGTATGTACGCATCATGTTGGATGCTAGATATGATCAGGTAGATCATGTATGTTGATGGATACATTGTGTGGATCATGTATCTTTGTATGATCAGGTAGATCATGTATGATGATGGATACATTATGTGGATCATGTATCTATGTATGTATCAGGTAGATACATTGTATATCTTGATATGTATCAGGTAGATACATTGTATATCTTTATATGTATCAGGTAGATACTTGTTATGCATCAGGTAGATGCATTGTATGATCAGGATGATCATGGATGACAAGCTTCTCGAGCTGACATGCATCAGGACGATGCAGTGATGATGATCAGGATGATCATGTGTACATTGGGATGATGTATGGAGAGTATCAGGTTGATACTCTTTGGCCATGGACAGGTTGTGTAGATGATCATGTCTAGGAGATCCTATAGGTCGGAGTTGTGTACCCGTAATAGCCTGGGATGCTCTTTCAAGACATTGCTCTGGGAGGACATATAATAGCACCCTGGGAGATCCTTCAGGTCAGAGTTGTGTACCCATAACATCCTGGGATGCTCTTTCGAGGTTTTGTCCTATGGCATGTAATTTTCTCTTGGGAGATCTGGACAAGATGAAAAAGGCCTTAGATGCTTCAGCGAGGTTTTGCCATGACCACATTTAATTTGCTCCTGGGAGATCTGGACAGGATGAAAAAGGCCTCAGATGCTTCAGTCAGGTTTTGTGGTGGACCACATGTAATTTGCTCCTGGGAGATCTGGACAGGATGAAAAAGGCCTCATATGCTTCAGCAAGGTTTTGTGGTGGACCACATGTAATTTGCTCCTGGGAGATCTGGACAGGATGAAAAAGGCCTCAGATACTTCAGCCAGGTTTTGTGGTGAGATCGCATGTAATGTGCTCCTGGGAGATCCGACAAGTAGAGCTGTGTGCTCGTAACAGCTTGGGATGCTTCAGCCAGGTTTTGTGATGGGTCACATGTAATGTGCTCATGGGAGATTTGACAGGTAGAGTTGTGTGCTCGTAACATCCTGGGATGCTACTGCGAGGTTTTGTGACGCATGTAATAAGTCCTGAGGATTCCACAGTATGGCCAGTGATGATGAAGACCTGCAGGTGGTGGGCCTACATCCAGTATGAAAAAGGACTGGCTCTGTAGAACTTCCTATGACGAGTAGATTCAGAGATTGATTGAGATAGCAATAGTAGTGACGATGACGATGACTCGATGATGATTATCCAGTGATGATGATCCAGAGAAGAAGACTTGTGCTAGAAGACCTATGTCAAGAAATACCTTCCTAGTTAGAAGGGAGTGTTGATGTATATGTAACTTCGGAATGTATTTCATATATGTATATTGTACTCCTATAGAGATGGTATTATTCCTGTATACGGAAGTGTTTGTATTCCTATATAGATTTTATTATTCCTCTATACGGAAGTGTCGTCATTTATATTGTAAGTGTCATAACTTATACTTGATGGGTTATTAGACCACCTTGTTGGGGTCGGCCCTGTATAAGTCATGTGGGTCGAAGGGTTATTAGACCACCCTATTGGGGGTCAGCCATGTGGGTCAAAGAGTTATTAGACCACCCTATTGGGTGTCGGTCGAGTCAGCATTATGTTATGTGGTTAAGTTAAGGCCGACCTAGTAAGGTTATTAGGCAAGTCAAATCAAGTATAAATAGAGTGCGGGAGGCACTCTATTTCATCATTCTATTCTCTCACACTCTCGGGAGAGTGCCTCACTTGTGGAGGAGGAGAATTTGTTGCTAGGAGATGTCTATCTCTTATGCTTGGGTTGTATCATTGCTCTATCTATCTCTGAGGAAGTTATTGGGGTTTTTCACCTTTATGGTTTTCCCCAAGTAAACTCTGTATCTCTTGTGTGCTTGCATTATTGTGTTCATGTTTGATATGTTGAAGAGATGCTATACATGTTGTTCTCTTAGTTAAGATCCTATATCAGATTGAAGTAAATTATGAAAAACTAACAATCCTAATGACATTTGCAAACTTAATCATCAAAATACTTGGACAACACATACATTGATACATTGATCGACACAAGATAATAATATTACATAAGGTAAGGTCCAATTCTACAAAAGAGACCACAAAAGTATCATAAACAATAAACATCATAGAGCGATAAACATAGGTACACAAGTAGACACACACAAAGAGATAACATCAAAGAGAGAGACCATTTTTAACGTGCTTCACCTACTCCTTCGGATACGTCCACAAAAGGTTTGTTTATAGGAAGATTACAACTGAAAACACTGTTGTTGCTATGGCTTCTTTTGAATATTTAAAACATGTTGGATTCTTCTTTCCTAACATAAAAGCTATGACAGAAATCTATGACTTGACCGTATTCTTCTCAAGCCTTCCATCCAACTTACCTTTCTACCCATACTTATTCTTTTATCGATTAAAATATTTAACCAAAATCCTTTCAAACTCTACATCCAGAGATCTGAATATTTGTATAAATAGTATATTGAATAATATGGATCTTTATCTCGCATTAATTCTCTTTTAGGGTCTTACTATTTTAATAAGTCAAGTTGAAACTTATTGTTTTATCTACTTCTTACGCTTCCTCATAAATAAACTAATAAAGGGTTACGCCACTAAATTAAAATAGGGCGACCAATGAAAGCTAAGCTATTAAATGAGTGTGTAAGATATCCCAATTCATAAATAAGGTCTACAATCAATAACAAAACTTGCTAGCTTAAATTATGATATTAAAATTATTTATAAAGGTTATAATGCTGGTTGGATTTGTGGCAGCATAGGTAATGCCGAGTCTACACCCAAAGTATGGCAGCAACTCACGCCATACATAAGTTCGTTGGTTTCCACACTAACTTTATGACTATCCACAGAGATTGGATCTCTGGTTTATTATTTGATTGGAAGCATATTGACCGATCACCCAACAAAAGTTCAAGTAGACAATAAAACATATCAACCATAACCAACCGGGAAAAAATGAGCTTTCCCTCTTGGGCCATCTCCTAACTTCGGAGTGATTAAATATGAAAACAAATAACCTCTTTATAAATATTAACTCAGGATAATCGAAAAGGTTTATCTACGCAGTCGAGGGAAAGGAACCTTTAAAGAAAAACTTGTGTCGACAGCCTTTCTATTCCGTAGAGGATAACACGGTCAGCTATTCGACAATTGCAAATTTTTTTATCTCATACTACCCTATACACAATATAATAATAATAATAATTTTTAGTGTAATCGCAAGAGGGTGTCGATATACGAAGAAAACCATCCCACTAATAGAGGTTTCATCAATAGATAAATAAAATGATAAAATTGCAGAGTGGTCTAGCTACGCAGAGGTAAAAGAAAACGTATGCCAAGTATAATTTATAGATACTGTAACCGAACTAGAACAGGGTTAATCAGCAGATAGTGTATCATAAATAATGTAATCAAAACTTGGATTGCAAGGGAAATTCCATGCTACACCGTCTACACAGATATCAGAAACTAAAAAAAAAAAACAAATTGTTAAAACAAAAGGATCGATCGATCCAGGAAATACGAATAGGTAAAGGACAAAAGAACTCCAATTTGAGAGTGAGGTATAACACTTACCCGTTCCTTAATGCAACGAAGGTTATAAAGAATCTTACTGTCTCTCTCTCCAATTGCAGCGACGAATGTCGACTTCTTATCGCAGGGATCCGGTTTAACTTCCCTAACTCCTCATTGCAGGGATTCCAGGTTATCTTCCCTCATTGCAGGGATTCCAGGTTATCTTCCCTGGTGCAAAGCTAATTTTTAACACCAAACGCCACTCTATTCCCACACTCTATCGCCCCCCTCCACCCACTTTCTATCGCACCACCGAACACAGCCTCACCCGAAACATTTCGACTGCAAGCTTCAATATTGTAAATGCCAATTTTCCCATCAAAAGAAGATGTTGATAAAACTCCAGGTATTTTTCCATCCCCCTCGTAGTAAGGAGTAGCTCCCTAAATATCAAAGATTACGTCTAACTGGAGGAGTCCACCCATAACAGTAAACAGATACTCATGACGCTTGGCAAAATGATGCTCCAAAGAGGTAAGGTTGTATGCCTGCTGGCCGTCGGCGTGTTTCCCCTTATCATTTCTTTTGAGTGGCAGTTCGTTTTTAATGAAAGTGGTCTCTTTACATTACAAGATCCCCTAATTTTAGAAAGTGAAATGCTCTATGGTTAGAGCCTCCCGCTTACACTAAGAACGCGACCACTCTCTCCATCATGAACATAGTAGATAAGATCCCCCTAAATAACCTTGATTTTTAAACACTTTATGGTTCTTAGTGCCACCTCCTCTGTGAGTCTCCCACGACGAAGTTGAATCTCCTGCCATGAGAAGTTCAGATGGTGAAATTAGGTGCGGGTGCCACCAGGCGGTAACTATCCAATTACTCCACATCATTCATAACCACTAATTGAGTAGTGGGGTGAGCCTTTTCTGGTGCACCATCTCAAGCTATGGAAAATACAATGCGTGTGAGACACCTAATGTCCCAGTAGTATAGCTATTGTATGATCTCCATTTTAATTTTTATAATTACCTATGTTTATTTAAAATCATGCTACCTACTTCAATTATGATGGATATATCCATATATTAAATAAGTTTGAGCATACTCTTATATTTTTCCAATGTTCATCCTTTATAACATTATCTTTGCAATGTAATATGTAATTTTCTTAAAACCAATTGGATACCATAATGTATGTATACTTTTAAATATATGTTGATACATATTCAAACTAGTACCGTTTTCCATATTATATATATATATAACCTTTCAATCCCATACAAAAGAAATATATAACTATCCACAATAGTTATCCCCATGTAAATCCTTCCCATATATGTATGACTCTTATACATTATACATATGGTATTTAAGTATTATTCTTAGTAGCCTTTTATTTTTATTTTTATTTTAATAAAGTTAGGTATCTAAATCTAACTCGTATGACAATAATTCCAATAATAAGCCCAGCTTATATATTATAAGTTTAAAACATATAATCTCTAACTTATAATACTAAAACATGTACTTTATGTTTTGTATTCCATCTATGCACACATATATATAATTGGATACTCAATAATTCCTTAGGATGACATTTTAGTAGCAAATCTCAAATGTTATGCTTATGACAAAAGGTCATACTGAACTTCAATATTTTGAAGTTTTTTTATATATATATAGATATACATATCGTGGAAAATTTTCCCGTCGCTTACTTTGTGTTTGCTTGTACGTAGGTGGTACTCTTAATAATCGTGTTTTTAATGAAAGATCATCACCAGGCTACTTTACCCCAATTACATATGGGTACCAAAGTGACATAGGTCATCATCGACCTATCATCCCTAGTGAAAACTCAAATGCCCATCGTGGCGTCACTACTTCAAGTGACCTAGGTATACCACCTAGTTTTACAATCCTTTAGAAAAATAAACATCATTAGACACAACGTTTACTGGTGGGGCCTTGGACATGAGCTCCTCACTAGAAACGATTACAATAATTATTTACATTTGTACAATTTGTTAGGTCAAAATGGAGGGATGTTACAAACACAAGCGATCTCTTTAATAAGATTTGTTCCGTGCTTGATGCTTATTTTTGTGACCTTTTATTTGATACCCCGAGAGCTAGGGCGACTCCCTTTGGACTCCCTTTGGAGGATCTGCCCAAGCGTTCTCTTTATTATGATCGGTCCATGCTTGTTGGTTATATTTGCTATTTTTTTTACCTGATATCTTGATAGATAGGATGACTCCTCCAATAATTCTAGGATTGACCCAAGCATTGGACTGCTATTGTTGTGTACTATATTTTTTACGGGAATGTGGTTCTTTTGATAGTGTTAAGCTTAGGCGATTCATCCAAGAGGATCTACCCATGCATCTAGTTAAATGTTGATCATATATGATTGCTAAGGGCTAAGCGATCTCTAAATAATAGAGATTTGACCCATGCATTCGGATGTATAATGTTTGATTGAGAAAAGTATCTACCCATGCATTTGATTGAATGTTGTGATCAAAGCAATTATTTGATTAATGAGTAATTGCATTATTTATTTGTTAATTGATCTAAGAAAGAAAATGGTTGTGTTCCCTTGAGTAATTGATTTCATGCATGGACTTGGATTGACTACTGTGGAATTGTTTGTATATTTATTTAACCCATCCATTGCTTCATAGCTCAGGGATGTTGTATTTAAATGATTCTAAGGAGGATCTAGGTGATCTCATGATTTACCCATGCGGGTACCCTTTTATTGTTTGATGTTTTAGAAACTTGAAAAATATTGTTTGTGGAATAAGGGTGTGAAGGTGTAGCTAATGATTCTTCTATTCATTTAAAGTGTTGCGTGAGGGTATTCCCCTTTTTATGGTTTATATGGTATCAACACCTATGAACATAAAACTATCATCCAGCAAGTTCTTCCCCTTTGTGCTACATTAGTAGTTAAAGAGACAAGTGGTTTTCCTTTTGTATTTGCATTTGAATAATTAAATAGTGGTTTATGAACAGTTCTGAAGTAAAATCTCTTAGATGGTGTTGATAGTTCTTAGGAAGGTTTCCCTCATTTCCTTACTTATTGGATTAGTTTCCTAACTCGAGGGAGGCCTCTCACTGGAAGGAATATACATTGGACAGAGAGAGAGAAGGTTGGGAGGAAAGTTTCATCCAAGCCTTTAGTAGTACAAGTCTATTTAGTTCTCAGAAGTATTCTTAAGTTGTTATATTGTTATAGTTAAATTGTTGTCAAGTTCTTTAAAATATATATTCTATTTTTATGAAGTTAAATAAATAGACACGAGTTTGTATATATTCCTTCATCCATGTATAATTCTAGTGTTTATCCAAGATGTGTGGTTAGTATTATGATCCTATTATTATGAACAATGTTTGAGTTTATACGTAAATTTATGAGTTATTTCTTAGCCCTCAAAGGTATAACATTCTTTTATGATTTTTTGCATATGTTTTTCATGAGTCTTTACATATGTTTTGTGAAGCTTCCTTTTTATAAGTATTGTCATGTAAAACTACAATAATGCTATGATTAGTTTGAGGATGTAATATATGTTTAAACTAATTTTTTATTTTACAAATATAAATGAGTTTATATTTATCTAATGGATGAAGCCTTTATAGTGCATTCTCATGTATTGAGATTACTAGTTTTTAGAACAAGTTATATAGTGCCAATACATTGTGAGTTTTGATCCTATCTTTTCATATGGCTAAAGCCTTTATAGTGCATTCTCATGTATTGAGATTACTAGTTTTTAGAACAAGTTATATAGTGCCAATACATTGTGAGTTTTGATCCTATCTTTTTGTATGGCTAAAGCCTTTATAGTGCATTCTCATGTATTGAGATTACTAGTTTTTAGAACAAGTTATATAGTGCCAATACATTGTGAGTTTTGATCCTATCTTTTTGTATGGCTAATGGTACTTGGAAGATATGATGTTGCTAGCCATATTCATAGGTGATTATTTAATGACATCAAATATATATTGAAATGTTCATAAATTCTCACACAATTAGAATATTGTAAAAGACTTTTTTCCTTGGATTAAATAGTTTTATTAAATGATTTTAATATATGGTAAGAAATTAATTATACTATGTTAACTTATTGCTAATGGGTTAGCATACTTCTAACTTGATTGGGAAAGCAAAGATTCTAGATAAGAGTTGCATGTATTTGATCATAGTTGAAGAATGAGAATGATAAGAACAACTAAGCATATCACAAGGATTGTATTTAAAGGCATGATATAGAAATAGTTATGGAATATTAACCTATTCTATGATAAAACATTATTTGAATTAGTTTACATATTCATTGTATAAAAGTATAAACTTGATAAATGTACTTTCAATAATTATACTCATTGAATAATTATGATAGCTAATGTATTGGTTGTTTGTACCATGATCAACCATTTTTTTTATATCCCATTCCTCCAATATTGCATAGAGGGTTTTAGGTATGTTACATTCTAGGTATTACAAAATTGAAATATTACTTACCAATCTTGATTAGAACAACTATATAGAGGGTTTTAGGTATGTTACATTCTAGGTATTACAAAACTGAAATATTACTTACCAATCTTGCTTAGAACAACTATGTTATGTGAGGAAGGATTACCCATAAGGAAGGAATTTACTCTCGAGGTATCCTTTCAAAGCACACAAACCAATTTCTCTACTATTTGTTTTCTCAATATTTAATATGTTTTCTTTTTATTATTTTGTTTTGTAATGAGTCTTTAGGAATCTCCCCATGCAAAAACTACACATGTAAGGATATTGGTAGCAATAATTGGAACTTTGAAAAGTTCCTTGAATTTCATATATGATTTTCGAATTTGAGAGAATCTTCAATAGTAAAAGTAATTATCTTTTTATGGTTCTCTTTAAATTTGAGAGAATCTTTAGTAGTAAAGCAATGTAATTAATTTTTTATGGTTCTCTTCGAAATTTAAAAAAAAAATTGTAGTAAAGCAAGGTAATTATTTTATATGACTTTCTTTATGGAATACGAATATGATAATAAAAAATTGTTGTTTATATTGAAATAGTTATCTTTCATTAACAAAGTAAGAAGAGATGAATAACTTTATATTAAATTTTTTTTATAAAGTTTTGAAAAAAGTTTAATAAATTTTATTCATAAGTAACTTATATTTAAATAATAAGATATTTTAAATTAATAAGATATCTAAATTATAAAAAAAATTCCAAAAGTTTCTTGAATTTCATTTATAAAAAAAAAAATACCATATAGAAAACATGTTAATACCTTTAATCCTATCATAAATGCAATTTAATGTCATTTAACATAAATATTAATAAAAGTGTAGCTTTAATATATGTATAAAAAACTTAGGTAAAACATATAAAAGAATTTAAGTTTAATCGATCCATTCATTGAATACCCTGAGCATTCACTTAACATATTTGATGATGACTTAATATGTTGAGAAATGAAACTCGCTTTTTAATATTTATAATGAATAAAATATATTTATAAATATATTCCTAATATTTAAGATTAATATTTAAATACATCCATTAACCACCAAACTATTTACGATAGTCATAATTGCGGTAGCCAAAATTACTCCTTGTGACCCTGTCCTGATTATATTTAGGATGGATATTTAATCTCCCATCGCAATTATGTTAATGGATATATACTGGTCGCAATGATCATCAACCTTTATTTTTAGGTGGATATTATGTTAATGGATATATACTGGTTGTATGTGACCGTGGATATTATGTTCATGGATATATAGATATTCTTTTTAGTTTAAGAATGGATTTTTATATAAAGTGATTTTTTTTTTCCAAAAGAAAAAAGCGTAATTCCATTCATCTTGAGAGATCAGAATTATATTCAGTATTCATTATAATAGTGAATTTTTTAAGTCCAAAAACTTTTTGGTTCACATGATGAGACTATTACGTCTACTTTCAAAAATGCATCAAATTGTACTTTTCTGTTTTGTCCCAAGATAATAGTTCTGTCCCACCGGACTAATTTGCTATTACATCATCATTAGTTTATGCAAAAAAACTCTCTTTGTCGCATATAAGTCTGCAGTTTATACATTTTTTAAATACTCTTTGCTTTTTTAAACAAAAGATATATATATAACAACATGTTGTAGATCAGGCAATGAAGGGTCTGTGATAGAATTCAGTTCGCTGTCCATCCCTTTCTTCAGCTCCTTTCCAAGTGCCAAAAACCATGAGCTGCCCTTCTTTGGATGCTTGGTCCGCTTTTTGGTTGTTTTCCCTGTAAACATGCCGGTATGTGAATAAGTCGAAAGATTGTTTGACCAACTGAATAATATGAAGAACATTTACTAGTCTAATATTTCTGCATGCTTGTGTTTGATTGGTCCAGTTGATAACATTCATAGAATCTCCATACATTGCCAACCTATTGATTCCCTTCTCGGATGCAAAAATAAGTAGTAGTTTTAAACTCATGATTTCAGCATAATTATTGGATCCCGCTCCAAGACCCATAGTGAGTTCAAAGAAGTGTGTAACTCATGATTTCAGCATAATTATTGGATCCCCCAACAAATCTCATTACTTGTTGCTCCATCAAAAAACCCCCATGGGTGTGATTTATCGATCTCAACATCCATAATCCTTCTCTTATTTGCAACCCTTACGTGTTCTGGACAAGCTTGGTATATGCCCACCAATTGTGCACAAATGATCTCAGGGATACATGGTTTTTCCTGAAAGATTGCCCCATTCCTTGCCAGCCAAATCCCCCATATAATCAGTAGTGGTAAAGACTTTTGTTTTTTTGATTTTACAAGTCTCCACCAATTCTCCAACGCATTTTACACGGATGTTCCTTCCCACTTACAGTCAAAGCCGACCAGTTTTGTGCACTCTTTCCATACAGCAATCGTAAATGGACATTTGATGAAAAGGTGTGTTATGGTTTCCGGTTCCTTCTTGCACATAACACACCAGCCCGGGCCCTGAAAGTTTCTCTTCTGAAAAATGTCCTAGGTCGGTACCCGATTTGCTAAAGCACACCACATAAAAAGTCTGGTTTTTGATGGACATTTAATTTTCCACAGTGATTTCCACCACCAGACCTCGTCCCTAATCTCAGCATCTGCGCTAAGCATTAAATAACCCATCTTAGGAGTATAAATCCCCATCGGATCCAAATCCCAGATCAGAACATCCTCCTATTCCGTAAGCTGTATATTAGCCCGATTCAAACCTCTGATATAATTATTCAAATAACCAGACTCTGGGTCCCCCAGGCCCAACAAATTTGCATTTTTCCAATGTTGCATCCACTGATCATCAAGTCTCTGATCAGCCAATTGATTTAGAGTGATGATCCCCCTATGTTCCAATGCATTAATAACATTATCAGGCAGCAAATGTAACTGTTCGCTCCCGGTCCAAGGATCTCTACCAATTTTCACCTTTTCTCCATTTCCTACATCCCAAGCCAGATTATTCTCCACCAGAGAAAAAGATTTCACCACTGCCTTCCATATCACAGATCCCCCGTTATGAGACTTCCTTGGGCTCCTAATCCATTCTTCAAGACTCATGTCTGGTCAGTATTTTCCTTTGATAACACGAGTCCACAAACTATTAGTTTTGATAAGGCACTAGCCTCCCTTAGCTGCCAAAGCTTGTGCAAATAGAAAAATGTTTTTTAATCCCCAACCCCCAAGACCTTTAGGTATAGCAATTCTCTTCCAGTTGACCCAAGGAGTTACCTGACCTTCCTTCTTACCACTCCATAGGAATCTGAAACAAATCCGCCTGATATTTTCAAGGACTCCCTTAGGAATCCATGACAGAGACATCCAGCATACTGGAATGGCTTCCAAAACGGCCTTCACCAAAACCAGCCTCCCAGCTCTCGACATCCACTTATGACTCCAAACATTCAATCTTTTCTCCACCTTACCTATCAGCCAACTCCAATCCTTTTTTAGATAAACATTTGCTTTGAGGGAGAAACCTAGATATTTCAGGCCCACATCTAAGCCTGAAATGTTAAATGGGAAAGTTTCAACAAATGCCCGCTCCTCTTCCAGACACAGCAAATGTGTAGTGAGTGTGGAATTTTCAACATTAATATCCATCCCCGTAGCATGAGAGAACAGTTCCAAAATATCCTTTAGAACACGAGTATCCCTTCGATCTCCAGAACAGAAGATGAGTATGTCATCCACAAATAAAAGATGAGTGATAAATAACTGGTCACCAATGTTAATGCCATTAAATCACCCCTGTAATTTAGCCTCATGTATAGCCCTGCTTAATCCTTCTGCCACCAGAAGAAAAAGAAGGGGAGAAAGAGGGCAGCCTTGCCTAAGACCTCTTTCCGCATGAAAAAAAGATGTGGCCGCTCCATTTAATAACATAGAGAAAGATACAGTAGTTATACAAGACATGATCCATCTAATAAAATTGATACCAAAGCCCAAATGAGTTAGAAGTAGTCGGAGATAAATCCAACTCACCTTATCATATGCCTTAGACAGATCAATTTTTATAATAGCCCCTTTGATATTTCGGGTCTTCAAACTGTGTAGTCCCTCCTGAGCCACCCCTGTGGCCTCATGAATCTGACGACCTTCCAGAAAGCCGAATTGTTCAGCTGATATATACTCAGAGAGTGTTACCTTTAGTCTACGTGCAATGACCTTCGATACAATCTTATAGATACAATTGCATAATGAAATAGGTCTGAATTCAGAGAGCGTAACCGGATTATCAGTCTTTGGTATAAGAGCTATAAAGGTAGAGTTGAAACTTGCAGGTATCTTCCCAGTGATACGAGTATCTTCTACCACTTGTAAAAGATCCAAACCCATAATATCATAAAGTTCCAGAAAGAATTCAATCGTCCACCCATCCGGCCCGTGACTCTTGTCTTTCTGAAAACTTCCAAGGACCTCCTTTAATTCGTCCTCTGTCACTACACTCATCAGTCTTCTGTTATCCTCCTCCTTTGCAAACTGCAGAAACATTTGGGAAATCCTAATTACTTCTGCAATAGAAGCCTGGGCTGGGGCCCTAAATAGATTCCGGAAGTGTCCCACCCCGCATCTAGCCTTCCCTTCAAAATCAAAATGTTCTATTCCATCTTCATCTTTCAAGCTCCAAATAGTATTTTCCACCTTCCTCCCTCTGGCGTATGCATGAAAAAACTTAGCATTCTCGTCCCCACATTCCATCCAAATTGCTCTACTCTTGAGTCTCCAGGTTTCCTCCTTTTCCATCAGAAGGGTATTTCTTTTACCTTCCATCCTAGCCATGGCTACTTTGGATTCCAGGGTCTGTAGACCCCCTCCATCCCCTTCATAGATCTGTAGTTGTTCATCATCTACCTGTTTCAATTCAATATCCTCCCTAATTTTCTTAGCGATAGCCCATTCTTTAACTGCTCCTTTTATTCGTTGAATGTTCTCAACAAATTGAAAGGCCGCTGTCAAAACCCAAAAATTCCGAAAAATTTAAAATTTTTAAAATAGCAAATAATGTTATTAAATGCAGTCATTTAATTGTTTGTTTAGCTTACGTGATCGTAAATGTATCTGAATGATCTTTTGTTATACTTAAATCTTACTTTTCGTTACTGATTGTTTTATTGTTTTGCAACCACAAGGGGGAGTTGTCATAGCAGACTGGGCTTACTTAGCTTCCGAGCTAATGCATCAAATTTTCTTTCTCTTACAGGTATACAGGTAATGTGCGGGTCGCTACATTTAAATCTTTAAAGTATTAAAATTCAGTTAGCTGTACCAATCGTTCAGTAAAGTGTCTAAGCATGCTAGCCAGGTTATCAAGTGTTTAAAGGTAGAACCCTTCCTGTGATCTTTTTATAGTCTTGCTGATAGAGAGTTAGAAATGACTAAATAATATGACAACTACGTTTCTGGAGAGTCAATGAATTAAACAACTCTGTGAATTATTTGTTCTTTGATGATATTACTATATTGCAATTATGCTTCATAATTAGCACCGTCGAATACAACTGGGTGATCATACTCAGATCAAATTTTTACTCGCTCATTGTTATTACATCATATCGAGTGTTTAAGTTTAAACATATTTTGATTTGCAACTGCAATTGTACAGGATCAGGAGTGGTCAATATATAATTTGCTTGTTTCTAGCATTTGCATGATACTCTGTCAGTTACATGTCTCCTCTTAACATCTCCGGGTTTGTATGGATTGATAAATTATTCTTATGTTATGATTGATAATGGTTTAGGAATTAGAAGCTATCCTGAGTAAACTCACCTACTTGCCATAAGGAATCTGAAATAATTAAGTGAGTGTTGTTGTATCGTATCAATAAGTGAAAAGGTTTAAAGTAACCCTAATCCAGAATTAAGAACTATGCAACTGAAATCCTAAAAATGGAAGTCACCTAAAGAAGGACTGGCAAGTCCTATACCATCTGTGTACTGCTATCGCATTTAGCATTATGATAGTATAATAGTAACAGCTAAATCGAATATCATTTCATTATCTCATAGACTTAAGAAAAAGATCTATGTCATATCCCATGAGATTAGGGTGATTGGCAATGTCGTGATAGGTTTTTATAAACCACCTATAGCTTACATTACACCCTTATCCTTATAACTTTTATAATCCAAAACACTTCCTCCATGTCTAGAATACTTCAAGACTGAGTTTTGAATGATGTTTATATTGCATAAATTAAATGATTACAAGGCAACGTTTTCATTATATAGTATGCCAGGTTCAAGATATAATTCTAAGGTTTGATTGTTTAAAAGGGATGACATAAGAGCTATGGTATTGCTACCATTATGGATAACCATACAATAATTCTTTTACCCATACTATAATTTTTAAATGGAAAACTCATCGAAATCTTGGACACTATTGACAATTGTATGGTTCTATTGTTTGTAGGGCAAGTGTTATTGTTCACTATGCAAAGTTCAGAAGCACCGTTTGTTTAATCATGAAATATCTGGCAGTTTTAAACTATAGTGTTACGACCACCACGGAATATCCATTCGATGATTATCCTATGATCTTGGTGTACCCACGCTATGATTTTTAATTGAAAAGCAACAATTGAAAACACATCGAGGAACTTTGGACATAGACCCACTGCATGAGAAATATTTAAAATGATACGTGGTGCTTTCAGAACCAAGTGCTTATGATATTAATCCATTGACCAAACCCTACTTGTCATTTTTCCCTTGTCTTCGAGCTCCGTCAGTCTGTGGAAGCTCCTGGTCTGAGTTTTGTTGTTACAGGGTGCTAGCAGCTTCCATGCTTCCTCAAACCTTCATATTTGTCCACTGTATCATTTGGAACTCGTTGTATCTTTGTTGTCGACAGATATAATTTCATTAAACTCCTAGGGTTTACCTGTGCCGCTGTTACTGTGTGATAGCAGCTTCTGTGCTGCTCCCAGCCTTCATACTTGTCTATTGTATCGTTTGGGAGTCATTTATTTTTACTGTTGGCAGTTGTGAGTTCATTATGACCTAGGGTTTATCCCTTTTGTTACCAGTTTTAACCCTCTCTCGGCGTGGCCATGACTCTCGGCTTGGTTCCGTTTGAAGCTTCCATTGTGGTAAAATACCCTTGCTCCTGCCAGCTCGAGGTGTTCGGTGACAAGGGTGGGGTTTACATTCACTTAGCTCGTGGTTATCAAGCTAAATACAGTAGTAGAAACTTCCTTCCAAACGCGGGTAAGCTGCTGAACTACTCCGTCATTTTTTTTAGTTAAAAGTTATGGTTTTTATATAAATATGTTTGTAACTAGTACAAACTTGTCGTTACAGGACCTGACTGCTCTCGAAGGTGTGCAGGACATAATCCTCGGCGGTTGGCTTAACCTGGTAAGCCTGGTCATTTGCCATGGCTTTTCCTCCTTGCTGGTTGTTAGGGTGTTTAGGGTTTTGGCTTGAACGAAGTGACATAGGGATTACGACAGCCTTGTTAAATCTTTTAACTGTGTGTTTTAAATGAAAAGTTATGGGTTTAACCCCGTGTTGTAATGAAATGTTACGGCTTCGGTTCTTTTTGTAATTACTAGTTTTGCTTTTGTGTTAAAGGACTTCTGTAGATGTAATACTGTGTATAAAATATAGATAGATGGGAAGAATCGGGAGCCTGCCTATGGATGCTGTTACGGACTTGTAGTTTTAAGATTGGGCTCTAAATTTTCACTCAGGGTTTTCACCTAGGGTTGGTAATACGTTTTGTTATGAATTTTTCTGTGTAATAGGACTTTGATAAAATGACATATTAACAGTCTCTTGTATATTTGAGCTGGTGTATGGCGTGAATTCAGAATCCAAGTTTTTAAAATCACTTAAACAGTGAACCTGATCTACGGCCATAGGTGAATTCGTTGTATTAATTCTCAATGTTTAATTACATGTAAAGTTTGGAGTGATAGGGTTTAATCCAAAAATACAGTAGTGATTTTGTTTAGATGTTGTTTATGTCGATACGATTATGATTCTGTGGTTAAAAGAAAGTTTAAGGAAAGAAAATACTCTTTTGTTTAAGCTCGACATCGAGCTAAATATTGTTCTGTTAACTCTTCTCTTTTTAGACAATAACTAGTTTATTTAACTTTAGGTAAGTTCTTTGTGATGATCTTCTATTAGGGTTTCTGCACAAATGTTTTGTTTGATAGGTAATGGCTGGGTAAATTTTTAACTAGGGTTTGTGTACTAAATTATTTAATAGATTGTGACTGGTTAAAATCCGTGTCTTAGGGTTTGTACCCTGTTATACATAACATGACCGTGGCTATCATTCTTATGCAAAAATAGTATCAGAGTATAAATATTGTAATTGTTATTGTTCAAGGTTTACTATTGTTCCTATTATTGTTTATTAAATTTTATAATATACAGAGTACAATTAATTTATATGTAAACCCTGCTTATCTGTTCAACAAATATAATTAAACTAGGTTTATAATTATAACTATAAATTATTACATAAAGTATTAATTGTTTACTACTTAAATTATAAATACATTATTAGTAATACAACAAGGATATTACATCATACTAACAATACAAAAAAAATCACAGTAACTCTTAACAATCTTACTACTTATATTCTGAGATATGCAATTTACTAAACTAATTAATTACTACTCAGACATATTAACAATATCTACAAGATACATTCATTCATCTTTAATAAACATAAAGGAATAATTGGCAGAACCTGTCTTGATCTGTGGACAACAACAGCAATGGGAGGCTGTTCCTCCCTACAAACTCCTGGAGAGTGCCCAGACAGCACTTCTCAGGACCCCCGAGCTTTCTCTGGTCTCCCTGGCTGGAACTAGGTGCAGCAAAGTAATTCTCTCAGCCCAAACAGCTATAATGGAACCAAGTTACTGCAACATTCCTCTCAAACAACTTCCTTACTGTATATTTCCCTCTTCCTCAATGGGACTCCTGAATAACATTCACCTAAATGTATTCTCCCTCCAGAACAATTCGAACCCCCAGCTCAGTTCATTGAGTACTATTTAAAAGATTGCCTAGGTCTTTGTTGGGTTAACTGTCATTAATGAGCCACCTGCTCTGATTCCACTTCCTTGGGGAATCATGACCCCAAATATAGGGAAGTTGCCACCTGCAACTTAGGAAGTGTTTGAGGATGCTGCCACTTGTCTTTTGCCTTTCCACCTAGTTCCATCCACCAGTTTGACCAGTAACCTCTTTTTTAACAGCTCTCCCATGCTGTTGTCTCCATAATTTATTTATTAATAATAAAATATTCTGAATTACATTCCATTTCTAGTGACTCTGCTAAGTCATCAATTCCTACTTACGATTAAATTTAACATAATGTCTCAGGAATATAATGAAATAATTACATAATTTTTACAAAATTGGGGTATGTGACATACACACCCCCTTAAAATGTAACATCGTCCTCGATGTTACTTATTCCTCATCCTCAGCCACCTTTTGGAATAGATTTGGGTATGCTTCCCGCATCTTACTTTCCTGTTCCCAGGTAGCTTCCTCGGGACTAAGGTGCTTCCATTGCACCTTCAGCTGTCCAATTGTGCGGTTCCGCAGAGTAATTTCCCTCCTCCCGAGGATACAATCCGGTTCCACCAGAACTTCCCCTTCTGGTTCTACCTGTACAATGTTCCAATCAATAACATGAGTAGCATCATGAACGTACTTTTTCAGAACAGAAATATGAAAAACATTGTGCACTTTTAAATTAGGTGGTAATGCTAGCTGATAAGCAACTTGACCAATTCTAGATAAAATTTCAAACGAACCACAGTAACGTGGTGCTAATTTTGCACAACTCCCCAATCTTAGGGAGCTCTTCTTTGGTCTTACATTTATGAACACATGTTCACCCACTTGGAACTTTTTAGGAGTTTTTTTCAAATCTGCTTGGCTCTTTTGCCGATCCTGGGCAATCTTCAAATTTTCCTGCACTTGTTTCACAATCTGTTCCATTTCTTTTAATAATTCAAGACCTAACACTAATCTATCTACTGGATTATTCCAAGAAATAGGAGTGTTACATTTACGCCCATACAGAATTTCAAAAGGACTGAACTTAGCTGACGATTGATAGTTGTTATTGTATGCAAATTCTGCTAAATATAAGTAATCCTCCCACTTACTGGGTTGATCCTTAACATACATTCTTAGCAGATCTTCCAATACCTGAGTAACTCTTTCAGTTTGTCCATCCGTCTGAGGATGGAAAGAAGTGCTAAAATTCAGTGTTGTGTTTAATCCTTTAAACAAAGATTTCTCGAAATTTCCTGTGAATTTAGGATCCCTGTCTGAAATAATAACCTTTGGGACACCATGCAACCTAAAAATCTGCTTCAGAAATATATCAGCTATGTTTGCAGCCTTGTAAGTGGTTTTAACAGGAATAAAATGTGCTGATTTACTCAATTTATCTACTACCACCATAATTGAATCATTCTGATTTTGATTTCTGGGTAATCCAGTAATGAAATCTAAGCTGATTATTTTCCACTTCCAACTAGGAATAGGCAAAGGTTGTAATAACCCAGCTGGATGCTGATGTTTTGTTTTTACTTGTTGACAGTCTAAACATGGGTTTTATGAACTTCATACAGAATTAACATTTTAAATTTAGATACATTCAGAACATACAGTCTGTCTTTAAATAATAAAAATCCATCTTTATTTAGACTATATCCCTTTATCAAACTTTCTATAGGTTCTTCTTTAGCTGTAACTTGTAAATTTTGATAAATTTCATCCAATTTTATCCCTTCAGTCAGCTGTTCATTTAAATCAGAGGTATAAGTGCTGATAGTTGTTGTAAAATTCAGTTTTGCATTTCTGCTCAAAGCATCAGCCACCTTATTTTCCTTTCCTTTTATGTGCTGAATTTCGAAATCGTATTCACTCAAGAAGGCCAACCATGTGGCTTGCCTTGCATTTAAGTTAGGCTAATCTAAAAGGTATTTTAGACCCTTATTATTAGTTAGTAAGGTAAACTTTCTGCCTATTAAGTGGTGTCGCCACATCTTTAAAGCATGAATAATAGTGGCTAACTCTAAATCATAAGTGGCATAATTCTTTTCATGAATCTTCAGCTTCCTGGACTCATAGGCAATGACATGCCCATCCTGAGTCAGCACTCCGCCTAGAACGTCATTACAAGCATCGGTGCAAACCATGAAATCCTTATTAGGATCCGCTATTCTTAGAATAGGCGCAGTTGTTAATAAAGTCTTTAATTTCTTAAAGCTTTCTTCACACTTCAAGTTCCAATCAAACTTCTTGCCTTTCTTTTGCAAGGAAGTGATTGGGTTGGCTATTTTTGAAAAGCCTTCAATGAATCTCCGGTAATAACTGGTAATTCCGATGAAGGATCTAACATCTGTTACGTCTTTTGGTACTGGCCATTCTTCTATTGCCCGGATCTTTTCAAGATCAACTGAAATCCCTTCCTTAGTCACTATGTGACCTAAGTACTGGATTTCATCCTTGAAGAAATCACACCTACTGAACTTCGCAAAGAGCTACTATTCTCGCAGTTCTTGTAAGACTATCCGTAAATGTTCTTTATGTTCCTCTTCGTTTTTAGAATAAATTAAAATGTCATCGATGAATACGACAACAAATTTGTCCAAGTATTTATGCATTATGTTATTCATTAGACACATAAAGATGGTTGGGGCATTAGTAAGCCCAAATGGCATTATGACAAATTCGTAATGTCCATACCTCGTTCTGAAAGCTGTCTTGAATATGTCCTCTTCTTTAATCCTCACCTGATGATAACCCGATCTCAAGTCTATCTTAGAGAACACCGTAGCTCCACGTAGCTGATCAAATAGATCATCTATGCAAGGCAACGGATATCTGTTTTTAATTGTCATCTTATTTAGTTGACGGTAATCTATGCAAAGTCGCATAGTTCCATCCTTCTTTTTAACAAAGATTATTGGTGCTCCCCAAGGGGACACACTGGGTTGAATGTAGTTCTTATCTATTAACTCCTTTAACTGTGTTTTTAATTTGTTAAGCTCCAGAATGTTCATACGACCTGGTACCAATTCAATTATGAAATCCAGTTCTCTCTTGGGAGGTAGTCCTGGAATTTCCTCCGAAAAAACATCCGTAAATTCATTTACTACAGGAAGATCCTCAACTTTTATCTTGCTTAAATCAGACTTAACTACTTCATCTGTAATAGTTACAGCATAGGATTTGCACCCTTTTCTGATTGCTCTTTTAAGTTGTAAAGCAGAAATCTGCCTGATTATAGTTTTCCTAGGAATACCCTTAACCGTTATAGGCTGTTCATTTTTATTCACACATGTAAAAGTTTTGTCAAAACAGTTTAAAACTACCTTATGCTGTTCTAACGAGTCCATACCGATAAGTATGTCATACGAGCCAAGTTGCAGAACATTTAATTTAATAGTAGTTTTAAAATAATTCATATCTAAAGTACATTCTTTAACATAACAGTTCACCTTCCTTTTTGCCACAGTGGCTAGTTGTACTGACCAAGAGTTATCAAACCTTTCAATAGTTAGATTACATTTTTCTACTATATGCGGTGAAATATAACTAAGGCTAGCACCTGGATCGATTAAAATAGTTACAGGGGTTTTGTTAACCATACCTCCTACTTCCACCATGGAAGTTTGATAGTCAGCTTGGCGGTTCTCCAATGCTGCATTGATTCGGGGCATAGTCCCTGCAAAGTCTCCAATAGTCATTTCATCTTGTATAGTATGAATATTGCTGTTTGGTTTCTTCCGATTTGGGCAAACTGAAGCATAGTGTGGGCCATTGCACTCCCAGCACTTAACAGGCTCCTTTCGTTCAAAATTCTTAGTGTAATTTCCATGATTGTTAGAAGCCTCCATGCTGCCCTCGAAGTTGTTGGGATTATTAGCAACTCCATTTTTGCTTCCCTGGAAGTTTTTACCATTAAAATTGTTTTTGTTCTTGTTAATCTTAAAAATTTTCTGGGGTACAAACTCCTTTTTCCTGTACTCAAGCTGATTACCGTTCTTTTTAGCCTTCCAGTTGGCTATTCCTTCTTTCTTCTTGTTCTGTTCATAACAGAAATTAGCCTTTCGCATAACTTCTTCAAGAGTTTTGGGGTTATCATATTCAATTCTGTCTTTTATATGATATGGCAGGCAGGTAAGAAACCGTTGTACCTTGGGTTTCTCTTCAACAAAATACGACACATATCTTAACAGACTTAAGAACTTGTTGTTTAAGTCCTTCATAGTCATAGATCCTAGCTTTAATTCATAAAATTTCTTGGCCCTCTCTTCATAGTACTGTTTAGACAGAAATTTCTTTTTGAAGTACCTTTTAAAGGTACTCCAATTGAATTCTTTTTCTTTGATCCCCTTGACCCTTTTCAAGTCTTGCCACCATATATCCGCCTTTCCAGAAAGGTTATAGATGGTTATTCTTGCCTTCAGCTGATTTGAATAGTTGTATATCTGGAAATATTTTCTCATCCCGGATAACCAGGATTCTGCCTCTTCTCCTATTTTAGATTCTCCATTGAAAGTTGGGGGTTTTATTTTCTTGAACTCCCCATAAATCTCTTCATAAGGCATGAACTTCTTCTTTCTGTTATACAACTCAGCCTCACTACTATCACTAGTAGTGTGATAGCTTGGTTGTTCCCTTCTTCCTTCAGAGGATGAACTGCTGTCTGATTTAACTAGTTTCACCCTTTTAGACCCTTTTTGATGACTAGCTCCTTTAGATTCAGCTCTTTTGCTTCTTCCTTCAGTCTGAAATTTTTCTATCAAAATTTGATTTAACTGCTCTTGAGTTTTCAGAATCCTTTCATTATCCTTCTTGACTATTTCTATCTCAGTTTTTAAACCCTTTATGGTCTGCATCAGCTCCGAGGAGTGAGCAATCACCTCCTCTATCACAGGTTCTCTGGACATCTATCTTGTCTCAGTGTTTGGAGATTTCTCCTCAGCATATTCTCCTAGCTTCTCCATACCTGTCTGTTAGATTCAGAAAATGAAATTTTCTGCTCTTTTACATGAAACAAAAATACAAAGTTAGTACATAAATTTTCTTTTCTTTTATGGTTCTACGGAAACTAGTTGGGCCACATCAAGACCTAGTATTTGAACCATGCTCTGATACCACATGTCAAAACCCAAAAAGAACGAAAAATTTAAAATTTTTAAAATAACAAATAACGTTATTAAATGCAGTCATTTAACTGTTTGTTTAGCTTACGTGATCGTAAATGTATCTGAATGATCTTTTGTTATACTTAAATCTTACTTTCCGTTACTGATTGTTTTATTGTTTCGCAACCACAAGGGGGAGTTGTCATAACAGACTGGGCTTACTTAGCTTCCGAGCTAATGCATCAAATTGTCTTTCTCTTACAGGTATACAGGTGTTAGGATATTTAGACACTTAGGAGTTAGTTAAGATCAACTTGTGTAATATATCCGTTAGGGATAGTGTGTTTCTTTAGTATGCATTAGTATGCATTTGTAAATACTTAATCCAACAGTCACGATATGTTTCCGACATAGAGTGATCCGACGGCTCAACTTCTCTTAGATCAAACCTAACCTTGATCTGTGGCTTAACACCCGATTGGTCCATGATCTCTATTTAAAGAGCATGGAGAGTCATTGTTTAGTTGATCGATTATGAGAAGCTCATTTGTAACTTTCTTTCTTTGCATAATAAATTGTCCCGTAGAAGCTATTTGGTCGGGGCCGTGGATTGTTTCCCTCAAGAGGGTTTAAACCACGTCAAAACATCGGTGTGTTGATCTGTGATCTGTTTGTGTGAAGTGGCTACTCTTGGTGTTCGGTCCTTTGGTAGTACCCTGTGTACCCAAACATGGTATTAGAGCTTTTATGAAGTGCCGCTTCCGGTTATGATCTAGATCTTGAACCGCTGTTGCCGAAACTCGTAAGGGTTTCTAGTTCTAGTATTTCTGTGCATTTATGGGCTGTGGGAGGTGTTCCATTGCGTCCGGAGCGTCGTTTCCATTAGGAAATAGTTTTCGTTTGATCGAAAACGGTTCCCGGTTGCTCCAGAAACGCGTATTTCATCAGATCTGAAGGTATAATGTTACAGTGACGCATTTTTTTATTTCGTTTTTGAAAAGAAAAAATCTCATCTTTCATTTTTTTTTACTATTAGATTTTTTTTGGTTCGGATTGTTGCTTTCCCGTCTGCGTATGCTCTTTGCCGTGCACCTTGAGCGATCTCAACAAATCAGAAACAGAAAGGGAAAGGGTTTTTTTGGCTGCGTATGCTCTTTGCCGTGCACCTTGCGCGATCTCGGCAAATCAGAAACAGAGAGAAAACGTAGACTTTTCGGGCAAGCTAACAAGATCTAACTCCACAAGTGTGGAAAATTTTTTTTTGTTTCGTTTTGTGGTTTGTTTTGCAGGAAAAAGGGCAAGCACGCAAACCGAGCAAGAAGAGTAAAAAAAAAAAAAAAAAAAGGCCCCCTTCCTCATTCCCATATTTTACATACCTTTTTAATCTAGCTCACTTGGTTCAAAGTTGCTTTATTCCTTAACAGGTCTTGAGTTCAAGTCTTAGGAAGTTACTTTTAAAAAGAAAAGTGCATGCAATTTCTATTTTCAAGTTACTTTATTGTAAAAGTGCATCTCACTTAAATAATAAAAAATAAAAATACAAGTGAGTCACTTAAGCTTTTTATTTTTGTTGCACTATTTAAAAGTAATATCATTGTAAAAGTGAAATCACTTATTTTACAAAAGTGGTTCACTTAAAGCAACTTTCTTGTAAAGTGATTGCCAAAAGCTTTATATTGGGAAGAGGGGGGTTCTTTTTTGTTGCTGGACATTCTCTAGCTGCCACGTCAGTATTGGGGACATCTTAAACAGTTTCTTTGTTCAAGCATAACTTCATCATATAGAGTCAGTTTTCAGTGCCGTTTTTTTTTAAACCGCCTATTTTTTTGAGCTCTTCACATCCAGACTATTGGTTTCTACTTTTATAGCCATCAATTTACAAATATGACCGCCCTTTGTGATATTCTACTTAATAGTTCCAACTATTTCTCATGAAAATCTCGTATGGAGGATGTTCTACGAAGTAGGGGACTTTTCAGAATTACAACAGGGAAAGAAAAAAAACCCACTGATGATGATAAGAAAATAAAATGGGCAAATAGATGTGATGAAGCTCGTGGATTGATTGGGATGTCAATCTCTACTGATTTGTGATTCCACATATCTGGAATTGATGAACCTAATGCTGCTTGGGACAAGTTGGAAACTGTGTTTGGTAAACACAATGAAATTCGAGGTCACCAACTCGAAAATGAGTTGATTTCTTTAAATCCAAGTGACTTTTCATGCATTCAAGATTATTTATCTAAGTACAAAACTCTTAAACTCTTATGTGCAGAATGTAAGATTGAGAGGGAAGACAAACAGTGCATTTATCATATTCTTTCCAAACTTGGACCTACATATTCTATTTTTGTATCTACATTTTACTCCATGAAAGCATCCTTGAATGCAGCTAGCTACCAAGAGCCTAGTCTTGAATCCTTTTGTGATTCCCTGATTAGAGAACAAGATAAACTCATTCATATTGGAATAATCAATGATGCAGATACATCTAGGAAAGCCTTATTGTCCCAACAGAAAGAAAAGTCCAAGCCTCCCAAGAAACAAAATTTTCGCAATAATAAGTCAAACAAGGGTCCCAAACCCTCTCAGTCAGCTCCTTCTTTGAAAAATGAAAAAGGATCCAAGCCAAAAGGTAAGAAGACTGAGCGTCATTGCAACTATTGCGGGAAAGATAATCATGATGAATCAAAGTGTTTCAAGAAGATGGCAGCCTTGGAAGCAGCAATGAAGAAGCACCACATCAGCCTAGATGCGCCTTCAGAATCTACCTCTCATGGACATGCACTTTGTGCTTCTGGTTATTCTTATAATGCATCTTCTTCTTCTACTTCAAATGAATGGCTCATTGATTATGGAGCATCTTATCATATGGCTAAGGATCAAGCCATCTTTTCTACTATGCATGAATGTAGCACCAAACAAATATTTGTTGGTGATGATAGATCTCTAAGTGTTGTAGGAGCTGGAACAGTTCCAGTAGATAATGGTCATTTTAGTGATGTACTATGTGTTCCAAGAATTTCCTGCAATTTGTTATCAGTCTATCAGATCACTCATTCTAGTGAAGGTAAAACTGTGACCTTTACACCTCACCAAGTTGTAATCAAGGATTTTAAAGATCCTCAACAGGTCCTAGCTACCGGAATTGTTGATGATATTACCAGGTTGTACAAGTTTTTCCCTTCAGTTTTTGTTGCTCATAGTGATAACTTGAGCAAACTTTGGCATGAGCGATTTGGTCACTTAAATTATCGCTCATTGCAAAAACTATGTAAAGAAAATATGGTGACAGGTCTTCCGATGGTATCTTCCAGAGATGGTGTTTGTTCCGATTGTGTACTCGAAAAACATCATCGGGACAGTTTTGACAAACGTGCCTCTTGGCACGCCTCGGTTCCCTTGGAGCTTGTGCATAGTGACTTGTGTGGTCCTCTTCCATCTGCTTCCTTTTCTGGTTTCAAGTATTTCTTAACTTTCATTGATGACTACACGAGACGCACTTGGGTTTATTTCCTAAAACTTAAGAGCGAAGTATTTAACATGTTCTTGGCCTACAAGGCCCTTGTTGAAAAACAATCTAGTCATCAAATTATTAAGTTAAGATCTGACAATGGAGGAGAATATGTTAACAAACAGTTCATTACTTTCTGCACTGAACAAGGCATCCAACAACAGCACACTGTTCCATATACACCACAACAAAATGGTGTAGCTGAACGGAAGAACCGCACTTTAAAAGAAATGGTTAATTTTATGATTCAATCTAAGGGACTAAGTCTTCAATTTTGGGCTGAAGCCATAAATTGTGCAAATTACATAGTTAATCACACTCCCACAAAAGCATTACAAGGTATAACACCGGAAGAAGCATGGAGTAAAATTAAACCTGATGTAAGTCACTTTCGTGTGTTTGGTAGTGAAGCATGGGCTCACATTCCGGATGAAAAACGGAAAGCATTGCAGCCTAAAAGTGAAAAGTGCATATTTGTTGGATATTATGAAGATGTAAAAGGTTATAGACTTCTTCAACCACATTCTCATGCTATAATCATTAGAAGAGATGTTAAATTTGATGAAAATATCTTGGCCTGTGAGCCTAACTTGGCGATTGTGCCATCTTTGGCCTGCGAGCCTGATTCGGCGTATGTGCCTTCTTCTTCTTCTTCCAACTTCCTTGACAGGTTTCCAACTCCAGTTTCTGATGATGACAGTGAGGATGAAAATCCACCTCTGCCTGCTCATGTTCCTCCAGTTGCACCAGCACAAGTGCTTCCTCGATGGGTCCGTTCAACATGTGAAGCAGCTGGTGATCTTGCCGGTGATCCTACAGATCAATGTCGAACACGTTCTCAGTTTCAGCGAGCCTCTTCTCTTTTGGCTCAAGTTTCCGAGAATCATGATCCAGAAACTTTTGCAGAAGCTTCAGGGAATCCAGATTGGAATGCAGCCATGGATGAAGAATATCGTTCCTTAATGGTGAACGATACTTGGGATCTTGTACCTCTTCCAAAAGAAAGAAAACTGGTCAGATGTAAATGGGTCTACAGAACTAAGTATGCATCAGATGGAAGTGTTGAAAGACTTAAGGCAAGGTTAGTTGCCAAAGGTTTTTCTCAAGTTGAAGGGATTGACTACAATGAAACCTTTGCTCCTGTCGCAAAAATGAACTCCATCCGCCTTGTTCTTTCCCTTGCAGCCTTACACAACTGGGAAGTCCATCAAATGGATTTCAAGTCTGCCTTCTTACATGGTGATTTACAGGAGGAAATTTACATGGAACAACCTCCTGGCTATGTTCAGAATAACTCTAGCCTTGTCTGCCACCTTAAGAAATCCTTATATGGTCTTAAGCAAGCTCCTAGAGCTTGGTATGCCAAAATGGATAACTTTCTCCTTGACACTGGTTTTTCTAGATGCCATTCTAACCCCAATGTCTATACCAAGAAAGTAGGAAACCATCTCATCATACTTGTTCTATATGTTGATGACCTTATTCTTACTGGTAGTGACCCTAAGCTTATAACCCATGTGAAATCCAGTCTTAAATAAACTTTTGAAATGTCAGACTTAGGACATTTGCATTATTTTCTTGGTCTCCAAGTTCTGCAAACCAAAGAAGGAATCTTTCTTTCTCAGTCTAAGTATGCTTGTGACCTTCTTCGTCGCTTTCACATGGAAGATTGTACACCAGCCCCTTCTCCCTTCCAGTCTGGAGTCAAACTTTCTGCCACTTGTACTTCACCTGAAGTAGATGCCACCTTGTATCGTCAGCTTGTTGGTAGTCTTTTATACTTGACTCATTCCCGTCCTAACCTTTCCTTTGCCGTTGGTCGAGTTGCCCGTTATATGCAGACACCTCATGAAAGTCACTGGAAAGCAGCTAAAAGAATACTTCGATATATTCGAGGTACAGTTCAGTTTGGGATTCATTATAGTACAGGGGGGAAACCTTTGTTAGTTGGTTTCACTGATTCAGATTGGGCCGGCGATCCTGATGATCGAAAGTCTACTGCAGGTTATGTTTTCAGTCTGGGATCTGGACCTATTACTTGGGCTTGTAAGAAACAACAAGCTCTTTCTCTTTCTTCAGCAGAGGTAGAATATCGAGCAGCAGTTAATGCTAGTCATGAAGCTTTATGGCTTCGACAGATCCTTTCAGAGTTTGGATTCGAGCAGCAGCAGCCTACTCCACTTTGGTGCGACAATCAAAGTGCCATCAAGCTTGCCAAAGATCCAGTTCTACATCAACGTAGCAAACACATTGAGCTACATATGCACTTCATCCGAAATCTTGTTCATGATCGTGTTCTTGAAGTGCTCTTTTGCCCTACAGATGATCAAGTTGCAGACATCTTCACCAAGTCTCTTACAGAAGCGAAGTTTTTTAAACTTCGAACTATGTTAGGAGTTCAGGAACTTGTCATTAAGGGGGGATAGGCTCTAATGCCTCCTTCCTTCTCCTAATAGTGTCACTTTTGTAAATCCTTCAATCCTATCCCAAGTTGTTCTTAAGGGGGGATGTTAGGATATTTAGACACTTAGGAGTTAGCTAAGATCAACTTGTGTAATATATCCATTAGGGATAGTGTGTTTCTTTAGTATGCATTAGTATGCATTTGTAAATACTTAATCCGACGGTCACGATATGTTTCTGACATAGAGTGATCCGATGGCTCAACTTCTCTTAGATCAAACCTAACCTTGATCCGTGGCTTAACACCCGATTGGTCCATGATCTCTATTTAAAGAGCATGGAGGGTCATTGTTTAGTTGATCGATTATGAGAAGATCATTTGTAACTTTCTTTCTTTGCATAATAAATTGTCCCGTAGAAGCTATTTGGCCAGGGCCGTGGAGTGTTTCCCTCAAGAGGGTTTAAACCACGTCAAAACATCGGTGTGTTGATCTGTGATCTGTTTGTGTGAGGTGGCTACTCTTGGTGTTCGGTCCTTTGGTAGTACCCTGTGTACCCGAACAACAGGTAATGTGCGGGTCATTACATGTAAATCTTTAAACTATTAAAATTCAGTTAGCTGTACCAATCGTTCAGTAAAGTGTCTAAGCATGCTAGCCAGGTTATCAAGTGTTTAAAGGTAGAACCCTTCCTGTGATCTTTTTATAATCTTGCTGATAGAGAGTTAGAAATGACTAAATAATATGACAGCTACGTTTCTGGAGAGTCAATGAATTAAACAACTCTGTGAATTATTTGTTCTTTGATGATATTACTGTATTGCAATTATGCTTCATAATTAGCACTGTGGAATACAACTGGGCGATCATACTCAGATCAAATTTTTACTCGCTCATTGTTATTACATCATATTGAGTGTTTAAGTTTAAACATATTTTGATTTGCAACTGCAATTGTACAGGATCAGGAGTGGTCAATATATAATTTGCTTGTTTCTAGCATTTGCATGATACTCTGTTAGTTACATGTCTCCTCTTAACATCTCAGGGTTTGTATGGATTGATAAATTATTCTTATATTATGATTGATAATGGTTTAGGAATTAGAAGCTATCCTGAGTAAACTCACCTACTTGCCATAAGGAATCTGAAATAATTAAGTGAGTGTTGTTGTATCGTATCAATAAGTGAAAAGGTTTAAAGTAACCCTGATCCAGAATTAAGAACTATGCAACTCAAATCCTAAAAATGGAAGTCACCTAAAGAAGGACTGGCAACTCCTATACCATCTGTGTACTGCTATCGCATTTAGCATTATGATAGTATAATAGTAATAGCTAAATCCAATATCATTTCATTATCTCATAGACTTAAGAAAAAATCTATGTCATATGACATGAGATTAGGGGGATTGGCAATGTCGTGATAGGTTTTTATAAACCACCTATAGATTACATTACACCCTTATCCTTATAACTTTTATAATGCAAAACACTTCCTCCATGTCTAGAATACTTCAATACTGAGTTTTCAATGATGTTTATATTGCATAAATTAAATGATTACAAGGCAACGTTTTCATTATATAGTATGCCAGGTTCAAGATATTATTCTAAGGTTTGATTGTTTAAAAGGGATGACATAAGAGCTATGGTATTGCTACCATTATGGATAACCATACAATAATTCTTTTACCCATACTATAATTTTTAAATGGAAAACTCATCGAAATCTTGGACACTATCGACAATTGTATGGTTCTATTGTTTGTAGGGCAAGTGTTATTGTTCACTATGCAAAGTTCGGAAGCACCGTTTGTTTAATCATGAAATATCTGGCAGTTTTAAACTATAGTGTTACGACCACCATGGAATATCCATTCGATGATTATCCTATGATCTTGGTGTACCCACGCTATGATTTTTAATTGAAAAGCAACGATTGAAAACACATCGAGGAACTTTGGACGTAGACCCACTGCATGAGAAATATTTAAAATGATACGTGGTGCTTTCAGAACTAAGTGTTTATGATATTAATCCGTTGACCAAACCCTACTTGTCATTTTTCCCTTATCTTCGGGCTCGGTCGCTCTGTGGAACCTCCTGGTCTGAGTTTTGTTGTTACAGGGTGCTAGCAGCTTCCATGCTTCCTCAAACCTTCGTATTTGTCCACTGTATCATTTGGAACTCGTTGTATCTTTGCTGTCGACAGATATAATTTCATTAAACTCCTAGGGTTTACCTGTGCTGCTGTTACTGTGTGCTAGTAGCTTCTATGTTGCTCCCAGCCTTCGTACTTGTCTATCGTATCGTTTGGGAGTAATTTATTTTTACTGTTGGCAGTTGTGAGTTCATTGTGACCTAGGGTTTATCCCTTTTGTTACCAGTTTTAACCCTGTCTCGGCGTGGCCATGACTCTTGGCTTGGTTCCGTTTGAAGCTTCCATTGTGGTAAAATACCCTTGCACCTGCTAGCTCGACGTGTTCGGTGACAAGGGTGGGGTTTACATTCACTTAGCTTGTGGTTATCAAGCTAAATACAGTAGTAGAAACTTCCTTCCAAACGCGGGAAAGCTACTGAACTACTCCATGATTTTTTTTAGTTAAAAGTTATGGTTTTTATATAAATAAATTTGTAACTGGTACAAACTTGTCGTTGCAGGACCTGACTGCTCTCGAAGGTGTGCAGGACATAATCCTCGGCGGTTGGCTTAACCTGGTAAGCCTAGTCGTTTGCCATGGCTTTTCCTCCTTGCTGGTTGTTAGGGTGTTTAGGGTTTTGGCTTGAACGAAGTGACATAGGGATTACGGCAGCCTTGTTAAATATTTTAACTGTGTGTTTTAAATGAAAAGTTATGGGTTTAACCCGTGTTGTAATGAAATGTTACGGCTTCGGTTCATTTTGTAATTACTAGTTTTGCTTTCGTGTTAAAGGACTTCTATAGATGTAATACTCTGTATAAAATATAGATAGATGGGAAGAATCGGGAGCCTGCCTGTGGATGCTATTACATCCTTGTAGTTTTAATACTTGGCTCTAAATTTTCACTCAGGGTTTTCACCCAGGGTTGGTAATACGTTTTGTTATGAATTTTTTTGTGTAATAGTACTTTGATCAAATGATATATTAACAGTCTCCTGTATATTTGAGCTGGTGTATGGCGTGAATTCAGAATCCAAGTTTTTAAAATCACTTAAACAGTGAACCTGAGCTACGGTCGTAGGTGAATTCGTTGTATTAATTCTCAATGTTTAATTACCTGTAAAGTTTGGAGTGATAGGGTTTAATCCAAAAATACAGTAGTGATTTTGTTTAGATGTTGTTTCTGTCGATACGATTATGATTCTGTGGTTAAAAGGAAGTTTAAGGAAAGAAAATACTCTTTTGTTTAAGCTCGACATCGAGCTAAATATTGTTCTGTTAACTCTTCTGTTTTTAAACAATAACTACTTTATTTAACTTTAGGTAAGTTCTTTGTGATGATCTTCTGTTAGGGTTTCTACACAAGTGTTTTGTTTGATAGGTAATGGCTGGGTAAATTTTTAACTAGGGTTTGTGTACTAAATTATTTAATAGATTGTTACTGGTTAAAATCCGTGTCTTAGGGTTTGTACCCTGTTATACATAACATGACCATGGCTATCATTCTTCTGCAAAAATAGTATCAGAGTATAAATATTGTAATTGTTATTGTTCAAGGTTTACTATTGTTCCTATTATTGTTTATTAAATTTTATAATATACAGAGTACAATTACTTTATATGTAAACCCTGCTTATCTGTTGAACAAATATAATTAAACTAGGTTTATAATTATAACTATAAATTATTACATAAAGTATTAATAGTTTACTACTTAAATTATAAATACATTATTAGTAATACAACAAGGATATTACATCATACTAACGATACAAAAAAAATCACAGTAACTCTTAACAATCTTACTACTGATATTCTGAGATATGCAATTTACTAAACTAATTAATTACTACTCAGACATATTAACAATAACTACAACATACATTCATTCATCTTTAATAAACATAAAGGAATAATTGGCAGAACCTGTCTTGATCTATGGACAACAACAACAATGGGAGGCTATTCCTCCCTACCAACTCCTGGAGAGTGCCCAGACAGCACTTCTCAGGACCCCCGAGCTTGCTCTGGTCTCCCTGGTTGGAACTAGGTGCAGCAAAGTAATTCTCTTAGCCCAAACAGCTATAATGGAACCAAGTTAATGCAGCATTCCTCTCAAACAACTTCCTTACTGTATATTTCCCTCTTCCTCAATGGGACTCGTGAATAACATTCACCTGAATGTACTCTCCCTCCAGAACAATTTGAACCCCCAGCTCAGTTCATTGGGTACTATTTAAAAGATTTCCTAGGTCTTTGTTGGGTTAACTGTCATTAATGAGCCACCTGCTCTGATTCCACTTCCTTGGGGAATCATGACCCCAAATATAGGGAAGTTGCCACCTGCAACTTAGGAAGCGTTTGAGGATGCTGCCACTTGTCTTTTGCCTTTCCACCTAGTTCCATCCACCTGTTTGACCAGTAACCTCTTTTTTAACAACTCTCCCATGCTGTTGTCTCCATAATTTATTTATTAATAATAAAATATTCTGAATTACATTCCATTTCTAGTGACTCTACTGAGTCATCAATTCCTACTTAGCATTAAATTTAACATAATCTCTCAGGAATATAATGAAATAATTACATAGTTTTTACAAAATTGGGATATGTGACAGCCGCAGTGCGTTCATGCTCCACATCATACAACCTCCAGAGTTCCAAGAATAGACTTTTGAAGGAATCATCACTTAACCAGTTTCTATTGAACTTAAGGGAGCTAGGAGGATTGTTTGGTCCTTTTTTAATCTCTAGAAAGATAGGAAAGTGATCAGAATCCCCGCCACTCCCTACCCACTGCCTGAGTTGGAGGAACCTATCCACCAACTGTTCAGCCATGAGAAACCGGTCCTGTCTTTTCACCACCCGAGCCTCTCCACTCCTGTTATTCCTCCAGGTGGGTTTCAGCTTAATAGGCTCAATATCCAATAATTTTTTACCAACCAAATTCTGTTGAAAGTAACCTGCCTGCGGATCCACATGATCAAGAGGGCCCCAAATTTCAGATTGCCCTAAGGTAAAATTTAAGTCTCCCCCCACCACCACCGATTCACCATCCAAGAGCGGATCCTGCAGAAGTGAATCCCAGAAAGGAACTCTATTTACATAGGGCCTGTAGACATTTACCACAGTAAAACAAGAACCCAAATCAACAAAGAGAAACTCAGCTCCCAACACAGAAGCCATCCCCCATGCATTAATGAGTTTAATCGCACAATTCTTCCATCCCACTGCCAAACCCCCAGATCGTCCCCTAACATCCAGAGTCACAAAGGTCCAACCTGCCATCAAGTGTTCCAATCTATTTCTGATGTTAACACCTAACCCTAAAGTCTCTTGTAGCAAGATCACATCAGGGTGTTCAAGAGTAAGCACCCTTATGAAGGCTGATTTCTTTTTAGGCCCAGCCAGACCCTGACAATTAAAAGACATGATCTTCATAATCGAACAGTCTTCCGGGCATTCACCGCTCTAAGTGCCCTCTCAATAGAGAGTTGTTTCCCTTCCCGAAGATCCATCCTAGCCTTGGTCTGAGCCTTTGAGAGATGAGACTTGCGGCCCCTACCTCTCCGAACCGGCGCCTTTTATTTTCCTAATCCCCCCCTAGAGGACTTTGTGCATGAGCAAAGAAAATACCCCGATTCAGAAGACTCGAGAGAGGAGAGTCCTGAAGGATCAACCCCCTTCCCAGGATCAGGTTCAAGAAAAACCATTTTGTCCTCCAAAAGAAGAGGAGGCAAAACAGGGTTCTGTGCAGAGGTTTCGACCACCGTGAAATTATTAACCCCACAAGAAGCCGAAGAAGTTGACAAGGGGAGATTCTCAGAATGCCTTGACAAGGATAAATTTTTCAGCCCCTCCACCCAATCAAGACCAACCAAAGTGCACCTATTTAAAAATAAATGTACAGAGGGAGAAAGTGAAAGAGAAAGAATTCCCATGTTAGAAGTTCCCGGCACATCAATTTCTACCACAAGCACAGAATAAACTACTTCAGCAGCAGCAACAATGTTGGATCCAATACGAGTGTCCGGAGCCACATCATAGTCTTGACTTGAGGGTTCCAATTCCTCACATATCCGTTCGCCACCAAAGTCCTCCAACACAGGCACCAGTTCATTGTTCAACAATTCCATAGGTTCATCCATGAAATCCATAGTGGAAGGGTTTCTTCTTCCCCCATTAAGTGTGCGAACCAGGAGTCAACAAGCAGACACCGGATGTCCATATACATGACACCGCCTGCACTGAAAGGGCACATTCTCATAATCCAGAATCTGACAGATACTGACAGGCCCCCATTCCAGATTAATGACCTCCGGTAGACCATCACGGATATTCAAATTGACCAGTATTCTTGCAACCTGCTTGTAATGCGTCTCCAGATAAGAGAGATCTGCCTCCAGGAAATTTCCCAATATATCCCCAGTCTTTCAAAAATGACTGATATCCTAAAAATGCAGGGGTAGTCCCAGGAGTCGTACCCAAACAGGAATCAAATCGACTCTCTCCCTACTAGCATCAAAAAGTGGATGCCAAGGCTTCAATAAAACTGGAGTATGATTCAAATGCCAATTCCTGTCAAGAATCTTGCACATATCTGCCTCAGATTGAACTACCACCGCGAACCATCCCCGAAGTAGCATGTCCACCTCTGGTGTATAACCCAATAGCTCTCGCCAATGTGTATCCACCCACTCCATCACTGTATGTCGAGTGAAATTTCTGCCCATAACCCTTCCCACCAGCGTCAGACGAGACATCTCAAGGACCCATTCCCAGGCAATATCTTCACCTGCTGCATAACTTCCCACAATTTTGGTTTTAATCCAACTCCTCTTACGCCACTTGTTGGGTCCTTTATGAACCACCCCGACCCCAGATGGAACACCCACCTTAGCCTTCGATGACCCAAATGCAGCAGGAGGACTATCACAGTTGCGGTGTTCAGAAACCCCCAATGGTACTCTCACATACACCCCTGAACCACCGCAACCAGTCCCACACAACTGCTATACCTGTCGGGCCACACCCTCATCTGCAATCTGTTCAAAACCAGCCACCATTTCAAAACCCCCCTGCAAACTAGTCACCGGAAACCCTAGATTCTGAGCAAAAAAATCTCCAGCCTCCCTCCAGCTCGAGCTACCCAACAGATCTACTGAAAAACCATCGCTGTCCAAATTAGCCGACAACAAGCTATGTGGAGAGAAATTCAGGTAATCAGAGGGTGAGATTTCTATTACCGGCCTCTCCAGCCCCAAACCAGTTGAAACAGTTCCTTCAGGCCCCAGCATTGGGAAATCCTCCAGGCCCTCAATCTGCCCTCCACCTGGCACCCCCCCAAACATCCTGTGCCTCTAGCTGGTCACAAGAGTAGTCGACCATGTCCACTTCCTCCATCGATGCCATAAACTCTGATAACAGCTACAAACCCTACCAATAATCCATAGTTCACCCACACACCAACTCCACAATCTGACAAACAAACCCAAAAGAAATCCAAACAATATTTAATCAGCAAAACTCTCCACAATCAGCCTCTGTCCATCACTATCCAAGTACAGTCACGGTGATGAGACTGGGAGAGGAATGGTCTACATCACCTCTCCCCTACCATGACTGGTAGCTTACGGCTACCGTAGCCGGCTTCCAAACCCTACCTCCACGCCTCCTCTCCATCTCATAGGATATATTCATATAAAGTGATTCTTGTGAATGAAGAATTTCATACTTAATTTTGAAAGTTTGACATTATTTTTTGTAATTCTAAAAATAAATTCATCAACGCTTGCAAATATAATACAGAATAATTTTGATACCAATACAATACAGAACAATTTTGATACCAACAAGGCTGTAGTTTTCTTCGCAACTTGGTATGTGGTTCGGGTTTAATTTGGGAAGCTTCCAAATAATTACATGATCAATTAAAAACGCCATGGAAATAATTAATATATAATATGACATTGAAGACTCATAAAGTAAAAAGTTCCACATGGATTTCAATATTAAGGACATGTTTCAATATTAAGGACTACATGTGACATATGTCACATATCTAACCCATTCTTTTTTGGAGCAGAAGGCCATTATGACATCACATCCCCACTCACTTTAGGTTGTAGAAAGCACCTTTGGGTGCAATTACAATGGTTATGAGTTTTGAGTGTCGTTAAGACTTTCATTGGTTATGAGTTTTGAGTGTTGTTAAGACTTTCATTGAAAATTTCAGCATTTTTGCAAACACAGCAATGTACTTATTAGTCTAAAATTGGTTTCTAGAATACTAGAATATTGTTACTCTTGATTTGATTCCAGTAATCACGATTGCATTGTTGTGTTGAAGCTTGGATTTGTGTTACTAGAATATGTTTTGTCTAGCATTTTGAGAAATTGACTTCCTCTTTACCATTTTTTAGGCTGAATTTTTTTCACGAGGAATGATCCTGAAACAATTTATTGTTATCTTTTGGTCAACTTTTCTACATGTTTCTTGTGCCAAGTTTTTCATATTATGAGGAAAATATTCTGGATGGTTTGATTTCTCCATACTTTTGGTGCTTCAAATTCAATCTATGTAGCCTCAACGAAAAGGAAGGGACTAGCGACTATACTTTTGTAACATACCCTTTTTGCTGGAAACACATTTTGTATTATAAAACATTATGATAACTTTTATTCTAAAGTTTTATGTTGGACAGGTGTCCAAGGATGACTGTAATTTGAACAATATTCTATTATTTAATAAATAAAATAGGAGACAAACACCTAAGAGGACTGTTGAAAGAGTGGTTACTGATCCACTAGGTGGAATGGAATCTGGGGTAGAAGGCAATGGACAAGTGGCAGCATTATGATGCAACTAACTAGCAGTTGGTATGGGACAACTCCTTTGAAATGTGGTCATAGTGCAATGAAAGATGGGACTAGAGCTTGAGGCTCATTTATTCCAAACTGACCACTAAAGACCTAGGAAGTCTATATAATAGCCATCAAATTATGAACTGAGGTTCATCACTTTTCCTAACGAGGAAATTTACCTTGGGGTTTTGCTGTGTTTGCACCCAAGAGATTTGATGAGGGGATATGCTATGTTGTTGATCATTTTGTGAGTCTGCCAGACTTTATTGAGTTTAGGAGTTTGATGCTGAGTGCTGAAGACATGTTATTACAGGAGTTTGATGCTGGGTGCTGAAGGTATTTTTGACTGCCTTGCTTCTACACAGATTCCATCTACTTAGTGGCTCAGTAATCAGGCTCGGGGGTTCACAAGAAAGCCAGCATTTGGCTTGCTTCTTTTGGAATAGGTTGGGAGGAACAGGCCTCCTTGGGTGTTTTTTGGCCCTATCTTCACTTCCAAGTTCTACTTATCTTTCCTAAAATTTATGTTGTTAACAGTTTTCTATCTAAATCACATTTTCTGTTTTCAAAGATATTAGTTAACAGACTCAATTATTTTATTTTCTAAGGTCAAATGAGATTTTGAATAGTACTGAATATAGTTATGAAAGATTGAATAAAATGTTCTCTGTATTTTTTCCCATGCTAATGGATCCGTATCGTACTCTAGTACAGAGAATGAGTTAAGGTAGGTAGATATGATAGGCGATTTGCCAAGATGATGAAAGAACAACTCTGTGTATTTTGATTTTCCTATTGTTAGTAATTAGTATTATTTACTGTATTATTTTTTATTCTTTATAGTACTGTTGTTATTCCATCAAATAGTAAATTTACTGTCTTAATTTTATTACTGTGATTTACACTCATTATTGAATTTCATTCCTGATACATAAATCATCGAAAATTGCATATCATTGCACAGAATTAATCTGACATTTCAAAGTTTAAAATCGGGGTTTATTGTTTCCATTATTTTCTTATTAAAAGTTTACTGTAGTCTATCGACATTTTTACTACTTAATTGGTTACTGAACATACATGATAGACAAGATATTAAAGTCTATTCTAGTTATGTAAATTTTCCAAACATACAGTAGAAAAACCCTAAACCCTAACAGTTCTGTTACAAACCCTCGTAACACAGATCTAGTATTTCTTTTCTTTATTTTAGTAGCAAGAATCAAATCACAATCATCATTCTGGCCATTTGACCCAGGGTAATACCCTTTCAATCAAACATTATACAATATTAGAGAACTGTCCCAATTGCCGACTATTACACATTTAAATCAAACACTTTACGAATATTCAAAGATTGTTTCATTGCAAGTTGTTTTCACCTTCCCATAACAACTAAAACAACGAAATTGAGAGCAGATAAATATTCCAGTATTTATTTCACATACATCACAAGGTTCACATTCCATCGTTTTACATTTTAAAGTTTCACAGTTCACAAAAGAAAACAATAATAGTAGAAGTATTAAAAACCAGTTTTACAAACCACACGTCTTATTATATCAAAGTTAAACGTAGAGGTTTGCTAAATACAAGTTCATTTCCACATTCGCCAAGTCACATGTTACATTCATAGGGTCGAAACCACAAAAGATTGAAACACAGCAACTATTGCAAAATTGATCCATAAATGTTTTTCTTATAAAAAAAAAGACTCGATAGAGTATTGGAACCCTTGTCGACAGGAGTGGCATTGCCTAGTTTCGACTCAAAATCTAAACACTATACAATAATCTAAACCTTATTACATCGACCTTGTAAGCTGAAAAGGCATGCATATTACAGGCATAAAAACAAAACAACATTGTTTGGACCACGATTTCTAGAAAACACAAAGTTGTTTTAACTTCAACGATGGCCATAATCTACCGGGAGAACCTATGGAGGGTTATGCCACCGAGGCTTACTGAAGTGAAGCGAGCCATCCATTGCCAACAAACCCCAGCACTATAAACTCCACGATGAAGGTAGTGCTTAGCACACAAACTACCATGAAGTTATAACAAGTTCCAAAATGATTTCAATATAAATAAAAAACTATATTATTAACCAACAGTGTTACAAAGCCGAACTTACCTTCATAAGAACAGGTAGATGGAATGCTTCACGCTTCCAATTCTTTCAACCGACGTAACAGGGGTAGCATGCAACTATGAACAAACCAAGGCTCTAAGTATAATTCACTGAAAAACCTAACTCGTTTCACGACGAAAGCCACAGGGCTTCAACACCATTCACCATTCAAACCCTAGTAACTTATATAGCAAGTTCTCACCATTATTTTCCCAGAGTTGGAAGTTGCAGAGCAACCAAGAAACCACCCAGGGTCAAACCCTACCATCCAGCGGCATGTCGGCCTCTTCCCCAAAAACCAAAACTCCAAAATGAATGCAAAGGGCAAACAACAATGATATAGCAAGTTGCCTTAGGGTTTAGATCTCCACAATTGAGATAGGATAGATCAACAGGCGAGATTTGGCCAGCCAAGCTATGCCAATACCAAGACAGAGTTACGATCACCTACCATTAATAAATCCATTGAATAGCAGGCCCCGTTGGAGTGCCATTTCACCAAGGTGGAGCTTACAGCTCGGCAGAGTTCCCACAGTTTCTACAACTTCATCACATGGAGCCAGTTACAGGTAGGAGCCAATGAGACAATCCACTATCAGCACACAGGGTTTCCATTAAATTGCTTGATCCTACGTATCGCTTGCCAGACCATACCTATAACGACACAAAGTTCTTGTCAGCAGCATAATTATTATCAACAGCATGATCTCGGGATAATATCCATGTATTACAACCATGTTCTATAGTTTCAACACCATGATATAAATTTGCATAATATCTAGGTTATATATTATGTTTCCAATACCAAACCTTAGTTCACATAAGGTCTAGGCATTATAAGTTTAACATTTAGTTTCATTCCTATAGTAAGTATATATTATGATATCAATGCTAAGATCAATTTGCATAAGGCTTATGCATTATAACTCTAACCTTTAAACCATTTAGGAAACTAGGGTTTGACAACAAATTGATATATGTCGCAGCCACTTAACAAAGCAACATATTGTCCATACAATGACATAACAAAACATTATAACAAAACATATAGAAATTACAATAAATGCGATACGTCACATAGGTATTGAAGGCCAATTTTTGTTATCTATCATAGTATCGTAATAATGAGAACATCATCATACATTTGCATTTCTAACTTAAACAATGCAAGATTTTAATTATAAGAAGTCCCACTATAATCTATTGTGGCATTATTCATTAAGGTCATTCATTGTTCAACCGTGTTGTAACCATAGATATCATCTTATGCTTACTATTACCAAGATCTAAAGACCTTGCACCAGAGAACATCTTGTTCAACCTTGTCGCATTGTTCAGACTGTTAATACAAATTGTAATTCCAATGATTCTACCAACAATTACAACAGAAGAATAGTATAAAAGATATATAGCTACACTTACAAGAGTTAGTATAAAAATGGTACAAGTTGATAAAGAAAAACTAGAACTTCATACCGTTGATACCTTCATGCACGACAGTACACACACCTAACTTAAAAACAGAGATGGATAGCTGAAACGTAAAACACCTCTGGAAGTACTTGAATTATTTATTTATCTTACCTGCAGATCTGTGAAAGAAAAGGTCCAATGCTTTAGCTATCAATCTAAGTAAGCCCAAGGGCTCCCTGTAGGAACCCCTTCAAAAATATGCAAACATATCGTCAGTATTATTACTAGCGCCATTACATACAAAGAAATAAACATTGTTTTATCGTATTTCATTTATAATCTAATGTATTTTTATGTTTAAGAATAACAATGATAATTTTATGGAGCTGTCATTATATAATAGTTAAATAACTTTCATTCCACAGTTAGCATTTTTCTTATGATTTGTCTATATCAAAAAATTTTAAATTTTAGCGATTTTTGGGATGTTACAACTTTGGTAATATTATAATTTTTCACTGTAAGCTAATGGTATTAACAAATAGTCCAAGTAAATCAAAAGTAGCGACTAAATGACCAATGACTAACTCATCCTAAAGTTTCCCCCACTCTGTGTAACCTCTAAATAGGTTACACATGTAAATGCTCTGTCAATTTCTCTTTTCATTCTATGCTTATCCATTGATTCCGTCAATCAAATGCATGGTGATATAGTTTCATCTCCACAAATGTTTATTAAGGGAAGATGGTGATCTCGAGAGGGGAATTGTGATCTTTATTTGTAAAGTTAGCATAATCCAACCTCTTACATGTAGACACAACATCACTCAAATTTATCTAAGCCAAGTTCAAGATGTTTTTCTCTTAACTTATTTTCACATCCTTCTTTTGCGAGTAGGTTTGTGTTTCATGCTAATGGATTCATCATAATCAACTCTATTCATAGTCATTTCAACTACTATTTTTTTGTCATTAATAATCTTTCTAAATATCTCTTACAATAATATTTAACAAAATATAAATGGAAAGAACATTCTTGCACACTTTTTAGTTTTATGGTAACAATATGTAGGTTAAAAACTACAATAATATTTAACAAAATATAAATGGAAAGAACATTCTTGCACACTTTCTAGTTTTATGGTAACAATATGTACATTAAAAACTATAATATAAATGCTAAACTAAGTAAATAATAACTCAAAGTGTTTCACATCATTCTTTTGCGAGTAGATTTGTGTTTTGTGCTAATGGATTCATCATAGTCATTTCAACTACTATTTTTTTGTCATTAATAATCTTTCTAAATATCTCTTATAATAATATTTAACAAAATACAAATGGAAAGAACATTCTTGCACACTTTCTAGTTTTATGGTAACAATATGTAAGTCAAAAACAATAATATGAATGCTAAACTAAGTAAATAATAACTCAAAGTGGGGGATATTACACTTATGGTCTTGACTTTTCTCTGGTGTTAGAATCTTATTAGTAAAAGATATCAAATGCAAGAAACTATGTAAGAAAATGCTTTGTTTAAAAAGGAACTATTATTTATAAAGAAAATTATTTTGAAACTAAAATAACAAATAATAAATGTATATCCACAAAAGTCTCATGTTGTTAAACAAGTTACTACAAAATAGTGCTCAACTAAAAATCAACTCATAATATGTCCAAGATCTTTGCTAACTAACATTTCCCAAGGCTCCATGATTCTTCTCCATCCAGATATTTGAACAATCATCCCAATTCTAAAGAAAATATTCCATGGTTGATTTGGGTATTTCGAATTTCACCAACAAATTGCATAGTTATAGGAATTTCATTTTCCCATAATAGCTAGTTCAAATCCTCTAATCATCACCAAACTAACAAAACTTTCAAACATAAGTGAAAACATGTTATTTTTCTAACCTTTAATCATAATGTCACTAAAAATACTAAAATAAATGCATTAGAAATATTGACACACACACAGACACACATAAATTAAAGTGTCCAGTAAAATCCACTCTTTCAAGAAAATAGATGATGATTAAATTTCAAGGAAAAAGGATATTAAAATATGGTAAAAGGATGCAAAAATTCTTAGACGCAACACTTCTCTCCCTGATCCCACAACATTCCACTCTCAATGTTTATACAAATATGTATGTAGAGATATACAAGATTTTCACTCAGCCATCACAAGCATGTAACTTCTTCCAGTTAGCTGTCCCACCAGAAGGATCCATTTCCCTTCACTAATTTCCACATTGTCCTTAGGTAATACAAACCTTATAGTGTCCACAACAAGATTCAAACATGGTGTATGTTGTTGGAGAACCTATAGTAGTGCTAATTCATGGCTCACAAGATTTATGATTAGCAAAACTCAATGGGTAAAGGATACTATCTTTCCTAACCTCTATGCTTAGCTACGGCCATATATTTTCCCTCAAATATACAATTCTCCTTTCAAATATGAATTTCTAGATAATGCACAATGTGATAATGATAATCAACAACAAGAAATAAAAATCTCTGTGTAGTGTAAATCTCTATGAAGATAATAAGAATGACTTGTTAAACCCAAAGGATATAAGAAAATGATGTAAAGACAACATAAATTATGACGATAGAAGAAAGGAATTCTCACAACTAACATAATTGTAGAAGTACATTTACCCTCATGCTCCCTTCATATTAAGTAATTTCATCAAAGGTGTCATCCATCAACAATTAAAATTGATAAATCAAAATAGATATATATACGAATAAAGCACTCAAGAGACACTACAAAATACTATAGTCTAATAAACATCAAAGAAATTTCCATAAAGGTATGCAATGATTCATACCCACAAAATGATAGACAAAGAATTAAGACTACAATTACCATTCAAATTTTTATAAACAATGAACTAAATCTACAATTAAAATTTCAATAAACAAAGAAATAATACTGCAATGCTATCCCACAAAATTCAAAATTTGAATTTATAAATAGGGACAAAATAAAAATCATGTCTAATATTTAGGATTGTTATATGTATAGCTCAAGGGTTGCAATGTGATCAACTAATAATATAAGAATAGGTCATAATTCAAGTCTACTCTTTAGGAATGTTATATGTATAGCTAAACAATACCAGTAGGATCAAAGAATAATAAAAGACCCAATTAAAATCAAGTCTACTATTTAGAAATGCTATATGTAAGAATAATAAGAGACCAAATGAGAAAACAAGTAGCAAAACTAACCTTTTTCATAACATAGTAAATCCTAACATGCCCACAAGAAAATTATTGAATTACTATGTCAAATCATGTGCATCAATCAAAACTATTTTCATAGAAAAGATGCATGAAATCCAGTAATACATTTATTTTTATACATCAAATAAATAACATTATGCATCAATGAACACGATGATATCAACCATAGTCCTTCATGTTCAAGGTCAACCATTGTATTAGAAGAAGTTAATGAATCCAAACAATGGAAAATCTAGAGTAAAGGTTTCTAAACAAATTCTAGACTAGAATAAGGAAAACCACCATGGAATTTGCATAGAAAAACATATATATTTTTTCCCACTTCCCTACACTAATATCCCTATGACTGAAATGCCCATTGATTTTCACGCCTGACATCCTCCTCCTCTTCAGGAGTAAAATCATTTTTAATATTGAAAGTTTCCCTTACTTCTTCAACAGACATGGCCTTCATCCTATTTGCCATAGTCTTGCATGCCAAATCAAAAAGATTTTGTATGTGTAGATAATTTGCAGCCTGCAGAAATAAAAAAACTTAATAAGAAATTTTTTCCATAAATATACAAAAATATCTATAAATTAATAAAAAAACAAATATACACAACATTATTAAACAAAGCAACAAAAATATTCAAGAAAACAAAATCACCCACAAACAATCAGGCCGGTTATTAAGAAAACCTATAATTTACTTGCCCAAAGTATCCATCTAAACCCCTAATTCTAACACCTAGACCACACTTTACAATACCTTTAATTGGATTGCAAGAAACCTGAAAATTTATGAATAACTATGTCGCCTAAAAACTAATTAAAAAACGATTCCAAAACATCAAAGACTCTAAGTTAGAATCTCTCTAAGAGACTCGCCTCCCCAAAGCCTGCAAATGGGTTTCCAAAAAAATGCCTAAAAACAGGCGCGCAAGGGCAAATAAGAGAGAGAAGGAGAAAGTCAAAGCCCTAATTATACCCATAATAAAATAGAGTACCGAAACAAAACGTAACGATTAAATTGGTTTCAGACAGAATACCAGAATAAGGTCCAACAATGTGGCCATATCGACTTTAACGAATTCCTCATCCCAAGTCTTGATTTCTTCGTCCGTAGGATTCTGAGTCTCGACGTGGTACTCGCAGTATTTGATGACCTTCGAAAGTATCTCGCCAGAGACGTCAGGGAGAGAAATGACGTTGGCCTTCGGAAGCATCTTGATCATGTTCTTGATGTACAGCGATTCGGAGGCGACGGGCTCACTGACCTCCAACAATTCGTTATCCGAGCTCTTCAAAGTCAGCTTCGATTCCGAGGCCATCGCTACCCGCTGCTCTGACTAAACAGAAATGACTTTCTACGTCTCTGAGCGAAGAGATTGCCGAGAGAAGTCTGAAAGAATGATCTAAAAGTCTCTGAGCGAAGAGATTGCGGAGAGGACTTTGCCGGAATGACTTTCTGTGTGTGCGAGCGAAGAGATTGCGGAGAGAAGTGCGAACGAACTTTGACCGAATGATCTAAAATCGATACGACGAAAGAGCTCCGAGGGCATTTATTTATATAGCTGCTTATTACCCAAATAACCCGTGCCATAAGGGTTTTGATGTTTTTTTAATTTATGTTTTCTTTAACTGCGGTTATAAGTTTTTAACCACTTACATATTGATGGTCGGACTCTTTTAGGGGCCAATATGGTCGCCAAACCCTCTTATGCGGGCCAGATTTGTGTGTCAAATTATACCTTTAAAAATAAAATAAAAATGGAATCGGGATATAATAAAATCATGATATAATATATTATTTTATTTTCAGATTTCAATAACTTTTCACTTATTTACACTAAAACATAAATGTTAACTTTTTTTAAAATTATTATATTTTCACTTATTTACTCTGAAACATAACTGTTTACTATTTTATTATTGATGGTCGGTCTCTCGGGGCCAATATGATTGCATACCCCCTTATGCCCGCCAGATTGAGTGCCAAATTATAGGTTTAAAAATAAAAATAAAAATGAAATCCCCATATAATAAAATTATGATATCCTATATTATTTTATTTTCAGATTTCAACAACTTTTCATTTCGTTACCCTAAAACCCAAAACATAAATGTTAATTCTTTTTAATATTATTTTATTTTTACTTTTTTACCTCAGTATCAAAGTTTTTTTTTTTTGATGTTTTGGGTGTTTTATTTTTACCCTTCAATAATGAAATCTTGCTAAAAACTTTACCCTTCAATAATTAAATTTTGTTAACTTTTTCTTCAAAACAATCTTTATTTTCTTAACATTTTTACATTAAAATTAAAATAATAATTATTAATATTTATCATGGTCCATTAACTTAATTTATATTCATTTTATATATCATTTATGTACTAAATTAATATTATATAAAAGTATAGCTTAAACCAAAAAAATTATGAATACGTACATCATAATAAAGCATAAATAAACATAAAAATGGATCTTTATTTTCACACAATTGGTTATGAAGCTAACTTGCTTTGCTGAAATTATTAGTGGTTAGGAAGTTAACTTGCTTTGCTAAATGAACTTGTTTAGGAAGCTAACTTAGCTTTATTGAAAGAACTTGTTCTTAAAGAAAAACAAAATGCTCACACGATGCATTGATATAAAACCAGCATAGATCCATCTTAAACCCATATCTATCAAGCACCGAGAGGGATCCAATTTCTTGAGGTGTATTTCTTTTTTTAAATTTAAACTCAAGAAATTTGATCTCTCTTGATTGATGGATTCGGATTTAAGTTTTAAGTTTTTATTTTATAAACGAATATCTATTTTTTAATTACTTTTCATAATATTTTAGTTTATGAACCAACGTGGATTTTCTTTTTTAAATACTTTCCATAATTTTTTATTTTATGAGCCGACATGAATTTTTTTAATTATTTTGTTACAAACGTTAAATTACTTTACAACATCTCCCCCATACTGGGCTGTAGAGCACCTTGTTTCAATTGATGCAAAAATCAATAACCATGGAGCTAAATTAAGGAAAAAACATTTCCATGTTTGTTGAAACATTACAAATTGAAGCTCTTCATTGCAGTACAATAATTACAAGTTCTCTAAGGGTTAACAAAAAATGTAATCTTGCTTATACAAGAATGTCCATCTTGACCAGAAGCTTGTGCACGATAACCAATTTACAGGCATCTTGAATCATCATGAAGAACAAATGCAACATTCAGAAGAAATTAGAAAATGTACTTGGTCAAAAAAAAAAGGTGGTATATCCAATGTGAAGAGAGTTTGAGTTGCAAGTAGTGGTTGAAGGCAATGTGTCACAGCTTAGTCACAATCCCATTCAACCATTACCAACTTGACAGAGTTAAGAGATTCCAAAATTCGAAGGAAGCTTTCTTGGAATTTCCAAGTCACCGTATTCAAGCAACCAAAAATAAGTTTTGAAGGAAGATCACACACATGATTAAAAGGCTAAGCTGCAACACTTAAATAACACGACAAGCTACTTCAAATCCGCATTTGTCATTCGATAGCGGTGTCCATTGTTTGCTTTGAAGTAGATAGAGAATTTAGCTTATTCAAAAAAAACATAGAGATCGCATAGGTTTCACCGTAGAGATCACACAATTTTTTATCACTAAGATTGCTCAGGTTTTTAACACAATAACGCACAGGTTCACAAAGTAAAACCACAGAGATCACACGGGTTTCAACGCAGAGATCACACAATTTTTTATCAACGAGATCGCTCAAGTTTTTAAAATAGAGATCACACAGGTTTTAGCTTAATGATGCACAGGTTTGCACAGTAAAAATACAGAGATCATATGGGTTTCAACGCAGAGATCACGTAGGTTTTAACTCAATAATGCACAAGTTGGCATAGTAAAAACACAGAGATCACATGGGTTTTAACATAGAGGTCACACAAGTTATTTTGTTCTCATTGAGCACGCTCAGGTTTTAACTCTCGCTTAGGTTTTAACTCTCAATATCTCTATTGATGAGATTAAGAGAAAACTATGAGGCTCGATCACTACCTACTAACCTAGTACCGACCATCTCTCAAAAATAATAATTACACAATTTTATTATATATATTTACTGAATTCATAAGGGGGTCAAGATCGTAGTCTTTCCATGCATGCAAGGTACAAAGATCGGTTGCATTAAGAGAAAAATTCACAGGAAACTATAATTTTCATGCAAGGTACCAAGATCGGTTGCATTAAGAGAAAAATTAACAGGAAACTATATTTTTTAATGGACCGTAAGCCTTGAGAGAAATTTTATATCATTTTTAAACAAACTCTTACTCTAATATAAAATCAGTTATATATATATATATATCAAACCATGCTGCCATTGTTGATGTCAATGTTGCTAAGGCATTCTGTGAAAGAAAAAGAACTATGTTTTTTTTATTATGTTAAAAAAAAATTACAAACAAAACCTTACAATTTCGGACAATTACCACTATTTTTTACTGTAAATCTATATACATTACTCAAATCATGAGATAAACCAGTAATGCCAAAAGATCATGCAGGAATTACCTATAGGCTTGAATCGTAAAGTCCCAACTCTCGAGTTCGGAGTCCCAATCTCCAGGATCTTCCAACTTCAAGCCATTTAGTTGATGTTCATGTAGGTTTGTAGCAAACTAGCACTAGAATGTTAATGTAAATTGTAAATTTGTAATCAATGGACAATGATCATTGAGCACTGATATTTGTAGTATGTAGATGCCCATTGTAATAATAGAAAAATAAGAAAAATAATGAAAACATCATTGAGTTAAATGAGTTTTTCTTTTTCTCTGAAAAATCAATGCAACTTGCAATGGAAAGGAATAGAAATAATACTAATTTAATATATTTTTCTATTTATTAGGTGAAAGTATGGTTGGAATTTGGAAAATATAGTTTTATATAAGATCAAAGATATTTCATATTAATAATACTAGTAATATGATACTAGTAAAATAATGATGTTTTATAATTTTTTCTATTCTTCAAAAATAGTAAATATAATGGCGTTTTAGAAATTTTATTACCCTTCAAAAATACATTTAAATGATAAATTTACCCTTCACATAAGACAGTTAACGAAAAATTTTAACCGTATTTCACGGTCGAAATGCCTGCCCCTCAAATTCCATCACTGCTTTACCCCCTTATGCTAGCCGTGCCAAATTATAGCTTTTAAAATAAAAATAAAAATGGAATCCCGATATAATAAAATCATGATATAATATATTATTTTATTTTCCGATTTCAAATATTATTTTATTATATCATCTTAACAATTATGGACTTTTTTACCCCAAATCTCGATGGTTAACTTTCATTATCATTATAAATATTCATTTCTTATATCTAAATATAAAATACATAAAATAATAAAAAATAAAAAATTAATGATAATCTCTTACTTAGTAAATAAAAGTTTATAATTTTGAAAATAAAAATATAAAACGAAAGCCCAGATTGAACTTTAGTTAGTACAAGGAATCCGTAAACCTCAAGTTTAATAAATTTCACTTAATTTAATTCGACCTAGAATGTAAATATTAAACCTAGAATTAGGGCCATTGTAAATATTAAATGTAGAATTAGGGCCAAAATGGGAAGGTTTTTTATTCAAAAATCCTGCAATCATGTGTGGCATTTCTCCGTTGTTTACAGGACTCTGTACTTTTGTCGGGCTTGAGCAGGGTTTTTCTTGCATTGGTCCTTGGGGTTGACTCTATGTTTTAGGGTTGTGCATGCTAACTCTAGGGTTTAGTGTTGTGCGTGCTCTCCTTTCTGTTTCATGATGCGATCGGGGTGTCTCCAGTGACAATGAGGGTTAACCCTAAGGAACAAGTGGTGTTCATGTCGCCATTATCTCAGCCAGTTGGTTTGTCTAAGACACCTGTGATTTATGGTGTTACATTGTCGGTGCCGAGTGGTTCGGATGGAATGGCACATGCTTCCCACTTACCTCTTGTTGCTCAGAAGTTGTTGGAACCCTTTCTGGGGGTTGCTCACTAGATGAAAAGAGATATGAAGGAGAATATCAAGGCAGAATAGGCTTCGAAGGATCGAGTGAGCTGCACATTTGGTTGGGACATAACTATGGACATGGTCTTGAATTTGGCCACTCGGGCTTTGGTTGGTAGGATGGAATATGCTCATCTGAGTAGAGGAAAAATTATGGAGTGGATTACGTGGGCTTGGAAGCCACTCATCCACTATGTTCCTCATGTTATAATGCTCGAGAAGGGTTGGATTTACTTTCATTTTCTGTCCAAAAGCTCTTTGAGACTCATTCATGAGAGGTTTTGGGTGTTGGGTGCAGTTCTCTAGTATTACTTAGGTGGCATACTGTGTTCAATCACTGCAGAGAAAAACTGTCCAAGCGTCACCTATGGGTTCTGTTCCCTGATTTTTGCTTGGTTTGTTGGAGTTTCCAAGCCTTCATGGGGGTAGAAAATTCCATTGGGCGGTTCATTCTTATGGAAGAGGGAACTCTTTTGGCATCAGAGAGGGTTTTTCCCAGGGTTCTTATTGAATTTGATGTTTCGGCCGGATTCTCGGTGGAGGTGGAGGTTAAATGGGTTGATGGAGTTTTTGTCCAACAATTGGATTATTGGCGTATTCCATTCTGGTGCTTCGCATGTTGTAGGCCTGGCCACCTGAGCAAATACTATCATGCTTTTCGGGACAACGGTTTTAGGCGATCCGAGGAAGAGGGGTGCTGTGAGGATCCTGCATAGTCTTTCACCCTCACTATTCCTTTTGATGAGGAATCGACTCTGGATTGTATCAGTAAGTTAAAACCCTTTGTTCCTCTTTTATTAAAACATGTTTCTTTGGATGATTTTTTCGAGTTGCTAGGCCTTGGTGAGAAGTTTTTGAAGTCGGTGGCTTCTCCCCATGCTCTTCAACCACGTGCTCTTTCTCATCCCCCGGGGGGGGGGGGGGGGGGGGCAGTTTCGGATGGGGAGGAGTATAGTTCATATGGTGTATCCGACCCGGTGGGGTACCCGGGGGGGATTTGGACATTGTGATAATCCCTAGCTCCTCACAGGACGGGGAGGCCTCTAAACCGCATTCTCTTATGGGGGGTCTAGGACATTCTCTGGGTGTGGAGGGGGCAGGCACAACAATTTCCTCTGCTTTAATGTTTGGAACGATGGTATCAGCGTCTCAACTCAACCGTGAACGTGATATGGTCCCCCTTCCTGTGTTTGGTGGGCAGAGTTCGGTGGGGGATGGGAGATGGGGTATTCCCCTTGGAGCAATTAATGGTTCCAATGTAACTATTCGAAGGAAACAGACGAGGTGGAAAATAAAGGTTGTTTGCCATGATGGGAAAGGGGATTCAATGTGGGTCAATTGCAAATTATCCTCTGCTTTGGGTCTGTCAAGGGATTTGAATCCTTGTCAATCTATTGGGTCACTTAGAGTAGGTTCTGGCCTCTCTAGTGTTCCCTGACGATCCTTTTGTCCTTCAACATGAGGGGGCTAGGAAGCCTACCCAAAAAGGTGGCCATCATACATTTTCTGATTTCTGTTAAATCCAATGTTATTTTCCTACAAGAGACTATGAACTCGGGGGAGGAAGTTGTTTCTTTATTTACGGGTTTTCGGCCTAAATTGAAATGTTGTGCCATTGATTCGCAGGGTTTGTCTGGGGGGAAATTAGCGGCATGGGACCCTTCTCATGCGGATTTGGTACCCTTTTTTGTTTGTGCAGGTATTGGTCTGATTGGAAAGCTTAGAGGTTTCGATTAGGAAGTCTGTATTCTCAATCTTTACGGCCCCTGTAGGGAATGTCAACCATTTTGGGAGAGTGTTTTTTCCAATTGGGTAATGGAGAAGCAAAACCTCGTTCTTTGTGAAGGCTTAAACTTTACCCTGTCTTCTTGTGAAGTTTGGGGTTCGAGGCGTCATGATGATCCTTTGGCGGGGTTCTTAAAGGACCACTTTGAAGCAACCAACATGGTGGATGTTGTTCCCAGCCATTTGAATCCTACGTGGAATAATGGAAGATCTGTGGTTAATGGGATGGCGAAGTGTTTCGATCGCTTATTCATTAAATGTGGGTTGTTCCACAACTATGATCGGTTTCGGTCTTGGAGCATGGCCACTGGGGTATCAGACCATTAAGCCATTTGTTTTGAGTTTGACTTGCAGCGTCGGAAATCATCTTACCCTTTTAGATTGAATAGTACCTGGCTGGAGGAGAAGGGTTTTTGTGACTTAATTTCCGATAAATGGAAGTCAATGTAGGATGATAGGAACATTTCTCAACTCTTCAACCTTAACAACAAGCTAGATGCTATCAGGGTTGAAATTAAGCGGTGGGATTGGCTCAAAAAAATGGAGGATCATAGGGAGCTTAAGGAGATTGATGTGAAGTTGGTGGATATGGAATTAAAGATTGGGGGCATATCCTTTGAAAAGGAACCCTGTGAGGAGTTTCATTTTCTCTGTAACTGAAATAATGTTATATTGAGCCAGTTAGAGAGTACATGTCACCTAAAGCTCCGACCTTTGTGGCTGGCCAAGGGAGACAACAATGCGAATTTTTTTCATAACTATGCCAATATGCGTCACAATAAAAACTCCATCTGGGAAGAAAAAGGGGAGGATGGCATCTTCCGGTCTGATCAGGGCTACATTCAAGAATCCACGAACGAATTTTTTAAGGAAGCCTACAAGCAAGAGCATGTTAATAATCTGGTCGAACAACTAAATATCATCAAGCTCTTTCCTTGCTTCATCAGCATTGAGGATAGTAAGAGGGTGGACTGGCCTATTTCTTTGGATGAAGTTAAGAAGACCCTTGGCTCTCTTGGCAAGGAGAAAATCCCAGGCCCTGATGGTTGGATGGTAGATTTTTTCACCCACTTCTTCACTATCATGGGTGAGGACATCTTAAGGGTTGTGGAGGAATCCAAGAGTAAAGTAGTAGTGCCCAAGAAGCTTAATAGTACTTATATTGCTCTGATTCCTAAATTGGATAGACTGGAGGGGTTTTCAGATTATCAGCCTATCTTCCTGTGTAATACCTTGTACACACTGGTTTCTAAAATCATTGCTTGTCACATTAAACCCTTCTTGGGGAAGTTTATTTCATTGGAATAGTTTGGGTTCCTGTTCAATAGGAAGATACTGGATGCTATCGATGTTTCCCAAGAGTGCTTACCATCGGTCAAGATAAAGAACCTCAACACTTTTATTCTCAACTTGGACTTGGTGAAAGCCTATGATAGGCTGGATTGGTTTTACATTTGGCTCATTCTTCTGCAGATCAGGCTCCCTTTCAACATCGTCCAATGGATTATTTCATGCATCTCTTCTACCACTTTTGGGGTTCTGGTTGATGGCAATCCTACTGGCATGTTTTCTTGTAGTAGAGGCATCCATCAAGGATTCCCCCTTTCTCCTCTGCTCTTCATTCTGGTGATTGATGGACTCAGCAGGTTGATTCATGAAGCCAAGGAAGGTAGCCGGTTAAAAGGGGTAAGGGTTTCTTGTGTTATGTCTATAACACACTTGCTTTTTGTGGATGACATTATGATTTTTGCGGAAGCATCTGTTAGAGAATGATCATTTTACAGGTATATTTTAGCAACCTTCTTTTCGACTTCCGGTATGTCTATTAGTTTGGGGAAATATTTGTTTTTATTTAACAATGTGGAAGAGTCGATTATCAATGACTTGAAAGAGATTTTCCCCTATTCCTTCATAGCACCGGATATGGGGCTTAAGTACTTAGGGTATTACCTGAAACCCAATTGTTATAGAACAATGGACTGGGGGTGGCTGTTACGGAAAATTTATAGGAGGTTAAATTGTTGGGCAACTCGCTAGTTATCTATCAGAGGGAGACTTAATCTTGCTCAGTCGGTGATACTTGGCATCCCTATTTATTGGTTTGGCTTGCAAAGAATCCCAACCACGATTCTCCATGGTATGCGAAGCGGAATGTTTAGGTTCATTTGGTCTGGTAAACCTATGAACAAGAAGTGGCAATTGAGTTCTTGGGAGAGCTTGTGCTGGCCTAAAGCTCATGGAGGCTAGGGGCTATGAAATCTAGAATGGTTCAATGAGGTGATGGTCACAAAATATCTATGGAGAGATTTGACGGATGACGGATTATGGAGCGGGGAAATTCGAGTAAAATATCTGAGAACTTATAATTCCACCCAATGGTTAAGGAATTATCATCCTAGCACTACGAGAGCATCTGCGATGTGGAACAGAATCTACAACACCCTCTGTTATGTTAGACCGTGGATAAAGTGGAAAATTGGGAAAGGCTATGAACTTTTTGTTGGAATGGACCCATTCATCGGGGATGAAGGGGTTTACAGGATAAATGCATATATCATTAGTGAGTTACATTCCAAGAGATTGGTGGTCCTTTCTCAGTTTTACAAAGGTAGTAGTGACGTCCCTCATGAACGATGGCTTTCGACGACTGACCTGAACCTCCCACTCAGGTGGCATACAGAATGGGAGTATTTCGTTTCATGGCTAGCTTTTGCAAGGATCGAGCTCCAAAATATGGTTGATTTTTTTGTATGGGATAGCCCTGGATCCAAGGGGGTTATGTTGGTTTCTAATGTTTACAATATGTTGGCTTCTTTGTGTTTGAATCCCACGATTATGAGCTGGTGGCACCACAGGATTTGGCATTGGAAAATCCCTTTAAAACATAAGCGTCTACTATGGCTCTACTTCCAGAATAAAATTCTTACTTGGGCTAATATCCAGAAATGGGGCTTTTATGGACCGGGTATATCTATCCTATGTAGAGAAGTAGACGAGAACTATCATCACCTTTTTTTTCTGTGCAGATATGTACATGAAGTTTGGCAGGTTATCCGTGGCTAGCATTTTGGACTTGATTTTTGGTTAGGGAATGACCTTTTGGATTTCTTAAGATCCTGGTTTGGTAGCTATGGGAATCAAACCATTTTTCCTCTATTTCTTGTCATCGGAGTCTGGTATGCTCGAAACCTTGGTATTTTCAAATACTGGTTACCTCCGGTCGAGAGAACAGCTATGAAAATTATATATCATTGGAAAGGTCAACCACCATTGCAGAGCAATGTCAAGCTACATCGGGTTACTCATCTAGTTCTTGAAGAAGGGAGAATATATGGGTTTTTCGATGGCGCCTCTCAACAGGGGATTTGTGGAGCAGGGATCATGTTTCACATACACAGGAGCCACTGCCTTAAGATACAAGTTTGTCTTGGAGGTGGCAACGATTTGAAGGCGGAATTGTTGGCGCTGAGATGTTTATTATGGTTTGCATGCATGACGGGTTATAAATCTCTCAATATCTCCAGAGACTTACAAGTGATAGTCAACTAGTATAATGGTAAGCATATGATTAGTGAGATCCTATTGGATCCCTAGATGGCGGAAGTGCATAATATCAGTAACTATTTTGACATGATTAACAAAAGATGTAATCTTGCTTATACAAGAATGTCCATCTTGACCAGAAGCTTGTGCCCAATGACCAATTTAGGATCTTGAATCATCATGAAGAACAAATGCAAGATTTAGAAGAAATTAGAAAATGTATTTGGTAAAAAAAAGGCAATATATCCAATGTGAAGAGAGTTTGAGTTGCAACTAGTGGTTGAAGGCAATGTGTCATAGGTTAGTCACAATCCCATTCAACGATTACCAACTTGAAAAAGTTAAGAGATTCCAAAATTCGAAGGAAGCTTTCTTGGAATTTCTGAGTCATCGTATTCAAGCAACCAAAAATAAGTTTTAAAGGCAGATCACACAAATGATTATAAGGCTAAGCTGCAACACTTAAATAACATGACAAGCTACTTCAAATCTGCATTTCTCATTCGATAGCGGTGTCAATTGTTTGCTTTGAAGTAGATAGATAATTTAGCGTAATAAAAAAAACACAGAGATCGCATAGGTTTCAACGTAGAGATCACATAGATTTTTGTCAGTGAGATCACTCAGGTTTTTAACACAATAACGCACAGTTTCACAAAGTAAAAACACAGAGATCACACAAATTTTTATCACCGAGATCACTCAAGTTTTTAAAACAAATATCGCACAGGTTTTAACTTAGTGATGCATAGGTTCGCATAGTAAAAATACAGAGACAACATGGGTTTCAACGCAGAGATCACGCAGGTTTTAACTCAAAATATCACTAGTTAGCACAGTAAAAACCCAGAGATCACATGGGTTTTAACATAGAAGTCACACAAGTTATTTTGTTCTCATTGAGCATGCTCAGGTTTTAACTCTTGATCAGGTTTTAACTCTCGAGATATCTGTTTATGAGATTAACAGAAAACTATGAGGCTCGATCACTACCTACTAACCTAGTACTGACCAACTCTAAAAAACTATAATTAAACAATTTTATTATATATATTTACTAAATTCATAAGGGGTTTGAGATCATAGTCTCTCCTCACCTGCAAGGTACAAAAATCAGTTGCATTAAGAGAAAAATTAAAAGGAAACTATAGTTTTCATGCAAGGTACAAAGATTGGTTGCATTAAGAGAAAAATTAACAGGAAACTATATTTTTCAATGGACCGTAAGCATTGAGAGAAATTTTATATCATTTTTAAACAGACTCTTACTCTAATACAAAATTGGTTATACATATATATATCCTTGAATTCAAACCATGCCGCCATTGCTAAAATCAATAATGTTGCTAAGGCATTCTGTAAAAGAAAAACAACTATGTTTTTTTATTATGTTAAAAAAAACCTACAAACAAAACCTTACAATTTTCGACGATTACCACTGTTTTTTACTATAAGGTTATATACATTAATCAAATCATGAGATAAACCAGTAAATGCCAAAGGATCGTGCAGGATTTACTTGTAGGCTGTGAATCGTGAAGTCTCGACTCCCGAGTTCCGAGACTCAATTTCCTAGAACTTCCAACTTCAAGTCATTTAGTTGATGTTCATGTAGGCTTGTAGTAGACTAGCACTAGAATGTTAATGTAAATTGTAAATTTGTAATCAATGGACAATGATCATTGAGCACTAAAATTTGTAGTATGTAGATGCCCATTGTAATAATAGAAAAATAAAAAAAGTAATGAAAACATCATTGAGTTAAATGAGTTTTTCTTTTTCTATGAAAAATCAATGCAACTTGCAATGGAAAGGAATAGAAATAATACTAATTTAATATATTTTTCTGTTTATTAAATGAAAGTATGGTTGGAATTTGGAAAATATAGCTTTATATAAGATCAAAGATATTTCATATTAATAATACTTGTAATATGGTACTAGTAAATATAATGGTGTTTTAGAAATTTTACTACCCTTCAAAAATACATTTAAACGATAAATTTACCTTTCACACAAGACGGTTAACGAAAATTTTTAACCGTATTTGATGGTCAAAATGCGTGCCCTTCAAATTCCATCACTGCTTTACCCCCTTATGCCAGTGAGATTGCGGGCCAAATTATAGCTTTAAAAATAAAAATAAAAATGGAATCCCGATATAATAAAATCATGATATATTATATTATTTTATTATATCATCTTAACAATTCTGGACTTTTTTACCCTAACTCTGGATGGTTAACTTTCATTAACATTATAAATATTCATTTCTTATATCTAAAAATAAAATAAATAAAACAATAAAAAATAAATAACTAATGATAATCTGTTATTTAGTAAATACATTTTTTTATTTTTGAAAATAAAAATATAAAAAGAAAACGCAAATTGAACTCTAGTTAGTACAAGGAATCTGTAAACCTCGAGTTTAATAAATTTCTCTTAATTTAATTCAACTTGGATTGTAAATATTAAATGTAGAATTAGGGCCATTGTAAATATTAAACGTAGAATTAGGGCCAAAGTGGGAAGGTTTTTTATTCAAAAGTCCTACAATCATCCCCGGACTCTGTACTTTTGTCGGGCCTCAGCAAGGTTTTTCTTGCATTGGTCCTTGGGGTTGACTCTAGGGTTTAGGGTTGTGCATGCTGACTCTAGGTTTTAGTGTTGTTCCTGCTATGCTTTCTGTTTCACGATGGGATCAACTCCGGTGTCTACGGTGACAATTAGGGTAAACCCTAAGGAATAATTGGTGTTCATGTCTCCATTATCTCAGCCAGTTGGTTTGTCTAAGACACCTGTGATTTATGGTGTTACATTGTCAGTGCTAAGTGGTTCAGATGGAATGGTACGTGCTACCCACTTACCTCTTGCTGCTCAGAATCTGTCGGAACCCTTTCTGGGGGGTGCTCGCTGGACAAAAATAGGTCTAAATGCGAATATCAAGGAATAACAGGCTTCGAAGGATTGAGTGAGTTGTACTTTGCATCAGCACGTAACTATGGACATGGTTTTGAATTTGGCCACTTGGGCTTTGGTTTGTAGGATGGAATATGCTCATCTGAGTAGGAGCGAAATTGTGTAGTGGATTACGTGGGCTTGGAAGCCGCTCATCCACTACGTTCCTCGTGTGATAATGATCTAGAAGGGTTGGATTTACTTTCATTTTTTGTCCGAAGACTCATTGAGACTCATTCATGAGAGGTTTTGGGTGTTGTGGGTCAGTTCTATAGTATTGATTAGGTGGCATCCCATGTTCGATCCGTGCAGAGAAAGACTATCCAAGCGACACATGTGGGTTATGTTCCCTGATTTTCCCTTGGTTTGTTGGCATTTCCAAGCCTTCATGGGGGTACCAAATTCCATTGGGAAGTTCATTCTTATGGAAGAGGGAACTCTTTTGGCCTCACATAGGGTTTTCCCTAGGGTTCTTATTGAAGTTGACATTTCAACAGGATTCCTGATGGAGGTGGAGGTTAAATGGGAACATGGAGTTTTTCATCCAATAATTGGATTATTGGAGTATTCCATTTCGGTGCCTCTCATGTCTTAGGCCTTGCCACCTGAGCAAAGACTATCATGCTTTTCGAGACAAGGGTTTTAGACGATCCGAGGAAAAGGGGTACTATGAGGATCCTTCACAGTCTTTCACCCTCCCTTTTCCTTTTGATGAGGAATCAGCTCTGGATTGTATCGGTAACTTAAAACCCTTTGTTCCTTTTTTATTAAAATATGTTTCATTGGATGATTGTTTCGAGTTGCTTGGCCTTGGTGAGAAGTTTTCGAAGTCGGTGGATTATTAAAAATGTAATATTTCTTATACAAAAATGTCCATCTTGACCAGAAGCTTGTGCCCGATGCCCAATTTAGGATCATGAATCATCATGAATAACAAATGCAAGATTTAGAAGAAATTAGAAAATGTATTTGGAAAAAACAAAAGGCGGTGTATCCAATGTGAAGATAGTTTCAGTTGCAAGTAGTGGCTAAAGGAAATGTGTCACAACTTAGTCACAATTGTTAGTTTTTCATCATTTAATTCAATGGATCTAGGATCTTAACTAAAAGAACAACATATCAAGCATAAGAGACAAGAGAAAAGAGACACAAAACATTTCACCGCGGAAAACCAAGAAGGTGAAAAACCCCGCAACTTCCTCAGAGATAGAATAAGCATCAATACAAGGATCACCGTGATCAAACCCAAGAGATAGATATCTTCAGCAGCATGCTCCTCCTGCACTTGTGTGCACTCTTCTATTTTCTCACTAATGCGAAGTGAGTGAATGAGACAATGTGTAAAATGAGAGAGTCATACTCTCTATTTATACACTAACTTGACTTGACCTTTACTCAACTAGTTCAACCCCAACTTAACCACTTAACATAATGTTGACTAGGACGACCCCTACTAGGGTGGTCTAATAACCCTTTGACCCACATGACTCATACAGGGCCGACCCCATCAAGGTGTTCTAATGACCCATCAAGTATAAGTTACGACACTTACAATATAACTTGCGACACATGCAAGTACAACTGACGACACTTCGGATCTGAGGAATAATACACCTCCGTTGGGGATATAATAAAGTACAATTACAATATACAAGTGAATATCTTTTGAAGTTACAAATACATCAACACTCCCTCTTAACTAGGAAGGTATTCTCTTGACACAAGTCATCAATACATATAAGAACAAGTCTTCAATTTTGGAGCTGGATCATCAACAATGGATCACAGAGCATCATCATCATCACTGCTGCTGTACTCGACATCTTGATCACTGGTGATATCTCATAATTCTTCTCATCATAGGAATTTCTACAGAGCCATCCCTTTTTCATGCTGGATGTAGACCTAGCCTCCATGTAGGTCTTCATCATCTCTGCGAGCCAACCATTAAGTAGGTACACCTTAGGACTAATTACACTGCCTCTGCAAAACTTGCAAGATCTCTCAGGACTGTTTATATGCCACCGCAAAACCTGCAAGATTATCTCAGGACTAATCACATGCCTCTGCAAAAAATGTGTACCCTACTGTCACATCATCGTCTTTAGATCACCTCATAGTCCATGGAGCACAACCCAAATGCACATCACAGAACACTTACACTCACCGACATGGGAAGACACACCTCAACCATACGTGAAAGGCTCAACACTTATATCTATGCCATGGGAAGACACACTTCAACCATGAGATAATGGCATCGCACTTATATCCATAGCCATGGGAAAACACACTTCAACCATGCTAGGAATGGCACAACACTTATATCGCAGCCATGGGAAGACACACTTCAACCATGCTCGAATGGCACAGCACTTACATCAATGACCATGGGAAGATACACTTCAACCATGTCGGAATGGTCCCAACCCTTATATCTACACCATGGGAGGACACACCTACCACCATGTGACAATGGCTCATGTGCATTTGTGTCTCCGAACTCATCACTTCCGCTTGGAAGGAATCTCGATCTAAGGTACACTAAGCCTCTCTCTAAAGTACTCAAACTTCACTTTGCACAGTGGCTTGGTCAACACATCGGCTATATGCTCATCCATCACAACATACAGAAGCTTCGCTACTCCTCTATACACCATATCCCTGATATAGTGGAACATAATCTCATTGTGCTTCCACTTTTCATAGAACACTGGGTTCTCCGACAACTTCACACAACTCTAGTTCTCGTAATATATACAAGTAGCACTCAACTAGAGATCAAACAAATCAGAGAGTAGCTTCCTAAGCCATACTACCTCACAACTAGCCAAACAAGATGCGGCATACTCTACTTCTCCTGTACTTAGTGCCACACAAGACTACTTCCTACTAAACCAAGAGATCATACTTGATCCCATACTTAAGAAATACCCCGAAGTGCTCTTCCAATCAAATGGCACTGCCTGCCCAATCCGAATCAACATAACCCTCCAGGTTAAAATTTTGATTCACATCATACTTGAGTCCTGTTGATGCCTCGGATATCGTAGCATCAATCAGAAAGGGATTCTCCCCGAGAGATGGTCCCAATTAGACTATCTCCTGTTTGGTGTAGGGAATCCGTCCGGTTAGCGGTTCCGGCAACCGTGGTTTTGGACTTTAAATCCGATCTTACCGGTTATGGCCCGATCCACCTTTCTTTTGGGTTTTATGTCTTTTATATGAGATGCAAGTGCCTAAATTAATCTGAATGCAATTAAAACAGATCTAAGCCTAAAACTGGAACAAATCTATCTATCCATGCAGGGAACACGCTAAAGGGAAGAGCAATCAGCTGTAACAAGTATCGTAAACCAAGAATAGATAGCTATTATTTCTCACAACCAAAGCTACAGCAAGAAACAGATCTTGAGAAGATAGCTCCTCATTCAACATGGAACGCATCTATTGCTCATAAACAGAAGAAATCAAATGAAGAAGCAGATCTGAAAAGAAACTTTAAGAACGCATCTATTAGTCATAAACAGAAGAAAGCAAAATTATTTAATCTATATAACAAGAATAAAGAAACAGATCTAGATATAACAAAACTGAAATTAAACTCAAAGATCCCTGCAAGGAGCAATTTAAAGGCATGAACAATGAGCCACGTGCATTATCCTGAAGAAAGAACAGTTATCCATTCGATCTAGACAAATAAATCTGTAGCAATATATTTCATTGTTCACAAAATGGAGAGAACGCATGCACAGCGAGGAGCAAAATCATTAATGCAAAGAAATAATTCAGATGTCAAGAATAATCTCACATTACTGAACCGCAGTCATTAGAATAGTTCAATATAGAGCAATCCAATGTCCCAGGCAAAACGTCCATCCCCGTGGCTTCTATTAGAAAATTCAATTTACAAACACGATACAAGATAGCTCATATCGTTTGCCAAAATTTTCATTCCCTCCCAAAAGTCCTTACTAATCTTTCCTAGATGCTATTTATAGCTACAACTTTGCCCTTTGGGCTGACACCTAGCACTCTCCACCTGTCATTTACAGGGATTTCTACTATAATCGATCACCAAAAATGGCCACTTCCTTTACAAAAATATTTTGACAAAAATTGGGGACAGTTGTCCCATGGCTTACGCCTTACATATTTAAAATATACATAACAGAAAATTGGCCGACATCAAAGCTTTCCCTGTTGGGCACGTGTTTGGCTGAAAAGAGTGGCTCACTGAATTCGGCCTCTTCATTCCTGTGCGTGAGCTTCTCCTGGCAAAGGGTCGCCTAAGTTAATTGTCACTGATGCTGCCTGGGAAGAGGCCCTCGAATCCCCTGCTGATGCTGCTCCTAATTGGGAAGAGGGAATTGAACTGGCCAGATTTTCTGCCATTGCTGGGGAAGAGGCTACTGGGAGAGGGGCTGCCGGATCTACTGATGCTTCTGCTGCTACTGTGGCTTTCCTGTCCTCCTCTGCTATGTAGCTGTGCCATACACCTGTGTCTCTTATGATTATATTTGCTGCAGCAGGAAACAGGATTTTCTGAGAAGTCACATTCTTCCCGAGCTCTGTTTTAATGCTTTGTACTTCTGCTTCAGCAACTTGATGCGCTTCCTTCAGCAGATGGTTGTGAAGTGTTGATGAACCGATGTAATGTTGGAGATCATCCATGGCCAGGACATCAATCCTTTTCACATACTCCATCTGGACGCCTAGCTCTTCTTTCAGTTGAGACAACCGCTGCTCCTTTTCCGGGAAGTCTTCTAGGGTCTGAGGGAAGCTCAATGTGCAGTTGTCATGGACTTCTTTGAGCTTTTGGTATAGGTTGTTGATCCTATCTGTTGTCCTCTGCACGCTGGTCATCAGCTTATTGGCACAGTTCCTGCCAAACTCCAACAAGGCTATATCTTCATTAAAATCTTCCACGGCCTTAAAAGGAAGATGCGGGGGGAAAGCTCCTTTCCCTTCTCTCCATGCCATCCGACTTATGACATTTGCCTTGACACGGGTATTCTTAGCTTTGAGCCTGTGGGCTTCCGCATTAATCTCTTTTAGCATGACTACCATGGCCTTGAGTTTGCATACGTCTTCAGTGATTAGCTCTTGGGAGCCATACCCTTGCTGCAGGATATTGCATGACAGCTCGTGGAAGGGAGACAGGTCTAAGGTCCTACTCTCCGCTTGCTCTAAACGCTCAGCTAATGCTTGCTTGTCTGCTTCTAGCAGAGATGCCTTTTCTTCTGCACCATTCTTCTCTGCTTCCACAATCATCATTTGAGATGTTAGCTGGTCCTTTTCCTCCTCCAGCTGGCTGTACTTGTTTGACAGCTCCCTATGCTCAGCGTATAAGCAATTATATTTGTTTACTGCCAGATCTCTTTGGGCTTGCTCATTAGCCACATTTTGTTGCAGCGTGCGTGCTCTCTTATTTGTCAATATATTTTCTTTGACTATACCGCCTACATTGGCAAATGATGCCTTTGCTGTTGCTATAACTGCGGATGCCATAGCAATGGGATCTTGATCCGTGTTTTGCATGACGGTGACCTCCCGGTGAGTAATAATGTCTTCATGGAAGGGACTTTTAATCCTCTCTTCTGATTGGAGGACCATCGCTTTTCTTTTCTTATCATACACAAACTCATTCCATTTGGACACCATACGCTTTCCTGATGGGGTGTACGGGACAATTGGTCGGTTTATGATGTCTATGTCCTCTTCCATAGGTGGGGTCCGGACTTCCTGGGCAGGGTCTACTCCTTCCTTTTGGGTACCAGCGCCACCTGCTTGAGAGGTGTCTATCTCCATGTCTTGGACACCGGACCCACCTGCTTGGGCATCTTCCCTTGTCTTCAATTCTTCTTTCGCCTTCTTTTCTTCCTCAGCCTGCTCAGCTTCTTTCTTCTTTTGGGCTTCTTCAGCTTCTTTCCGCAGTCTTTCATTTTTAGCTTCTTGCTGCTTTCTTGCTTCCTCGGCTTCCTGCTGTAACCTTGCCTCTTCTCTTAATCTGAGCTCTTCCTGAGCTCGGGCATCCTCAGCTTCTTTCTCCTTTTGCTGGACGGTCTTCTGGGCCTTGGCTGAGCTAGAGCGCGCTCCAGTACCTTAGCGACAGATCCGTAGCTCAGTCATGTTGCTGATGCCTCTGAATGCTTCCTCCTCGGCATCAGGGTAGTGGGAGTATTCGAAGTGAGCATAGTTCCCCTTGCAATGCTCGGCCACTTTACCCTTTCTGTCGTTCCTGTGGAAGATGACCTCACCGAAGTGGAAGGCCTTCAACTCTTGAACAAACTCATTGGCCGAGGCAACCCCTGAAAACTTGTAAGCACCGATGCAGAAAGGCAGAGGGGGAAAGGAAGCCTTTTGTTGCTTGTGGAGCAATGCTCCAACTCCATCCAAGAAGAGTTGTCTTACTGCTTCCTTCAGCACCACGTAGTCTGTGGCATACTGCGGCAATATGTATGGGGGCTTAGTCCCTCCAAACATTCTCAGGTAGGTACCTTGTTCTGAAGAGTAAAAGTCCCCATACTCCTCAAGGACCTCCAAAGCATTTTCTGACAGGCAACTTGGTTCTTCCTTAAACATTTTCTCATATAGGGGCATGATGAACCCCTCACAGATGAGTTTGTAGCTGGGCTTGTAGTTCTGAGCCCACAACATCTTGAATGCGATGTAGACCGGGGCGATGGCCCTATCCCATGCACAACCCAATTTGGGGAACTCTATCTTGGCCAAAATACAATCTATCAGATATGAGGACATGAAGAATTCAGCCTTCTTCAAGGCTAGCCCTGGCTTAGCAGTACTTATCATTGAGGCCAGACTATCTGACAGGATAGTGGCCCAGTCAAACACTGTTCCTTGAAATGCCACATAATGAATGATAGGGACCCACTGAATCTTGTATACTGTGCCATCGGGCATGCCAAAGATTCTGCACAGCCTCAGGGCAATCAATCTATAAGGGGCTCTTAGATTCTGTACGTCATACTCATCATTCCCTTTTTTTCTCAAATGCTTCCCTGCTATCAGCAGCTTCTTGGCCATCTCGATGTTGTTCATCTGGCTTAACCATTCATCAGTCAGAGCTTGCTGGACACGGGGAAATCTGTAGGCTGCCGCAAGATATGCGGGTTGGAATGAGGCGATAGCCACTTTCCCGCTATCATTTATCACTCTTCCTTCAGCATCAGCATGTTGGAGTATCCATCTGATTACTTCAGCACAGGGGAACAACTCAGGGCGGGTAGCGGCTCTGGTTATGCCTGAGGCTCTGATATTTTGATAGATTGGCGCTTCCTCCAGCAACATATCTGGGATTTCTTGGTCCCTGATCATTCTATATATGTCATCCCATCTGATTTCTGGAGGGACACCAGTGGTGCACTTAGTGTCCTGGAGAGAGGTTTCAATCTTGAGAGGGGCAGGCTTCTTTTCTGTCATCTTCGCCTTCTTCTTACCGGTTTTCGGCATCTTGGCTTATCCCTGATAGCACCCATATACAATACATCATGATTTTGAGCAACATGCTGTGAGGTTTTAACAGAAAGCATCATTGTTTTGATAATATATCAAATCTGATAAGCACAATGAAGCTGTTACTATTTTAATACGAAACATAAATTGAATCACTTGAATCTCTTAAAAGGATGGGATTGGGATGCTCTTGAGGGGATAGGCTATGTTGCGGATACATTTTGTTCTCGGACCGATAGGCGATTTGCGGAAGCAATGGGCTTTCGGGTGAGCCTTGGGGAATTGCGGAAGCCATCGGTTTTCGGATCGATAGGCGAATTGCGGACCCCGTTGGTTTTTGGTTCCATCCTGTGGAAGGGGGTGTCTTTCGTTATAGCTGCGGTCGGAGAGGTTAAAGGCGGGGAAGCGCGGGGTGAGAAGACTTTGTGACGACAAGGGAGCCCCTTTCGCATTTTCGACTCGGTGAGGGCTTTGAATGACATCGTCACGCGCGGCCACCCGCCGAGGTAATCTATGGGAGATTCTAGTCCGAGCGAAGGTGATGGCACCGGGGATATACTGACGGGCAGTGCTAGGGCAGCCATGGCTTCAGGTTTCGGCTCGCGCGGCTTGAACGTTCACGGGTTTTGAACGGGCCAATGGCGGCTGGGACCAGGTTTTTCCTTGAGTAGAGGGCGTGTTGGGGCCGAGGCTTACGGAAGGGCCCAAGGTTTTAAGTCCTGAGTTTACGGCCGGGGACATGGAAAGCCCATGGGGCTTCGACAAATTCTCCCAAAACGAGGGGCGCGGCCCGGGGTTTAAAATGGGACACGATTAATCGCCCGCACTTACCATCACTACTCAATAATAAAATGTTAATGTTTTAACCCATGCCTATGACGGCTTGCATGACGGAAACTCCATTCAACTGTATCTGACGGGTAAAACATAGCCCTTTACGGGTGTTTTGCCCGTCAAAATCCCACTAAAACCCATTGTTTTCCCACAAAAGATAACCCAATGGCGAAATTCCAGGTTAGAATCCTACCTGGCACCATGGGGACTGCTTGAGCGAGGTGGCCGCGAGCACGGATGAGCGAGGTGAGCTGGAACGATTTGCAAGGCGTCGCACGTCGTCGGCCAATTCGAGAAATAATGATGCATTGGTTCGAGCCCCTACCGTATTTTATACAAAACGGGCACGTGCGGGCATTAAGGTTGGTGGTTGGCGCCATTAGAATGTGGCTTAAATACACCACCTGCCGCGGTCATGTCGAAGTGCCTCGGTTTCCGTGCGACCGCCATTCGTGGGGCCAGATTGTGAATCGTATCCACCGTTGCGGAAGGGTTCAACGAAAGCTCCCACCGTTTCGGGGCTTATTGCGGAAAGGAAACTCGAAGCCTTCCGCGAAAGACCCCCGCGTTGCGGACGAGTAGCGCCAAGGCTCCCGCCCTTTCGGGAGCTATTTGCGAAAGCTTCCGCAAACCAAAACTTTCAAAATCTCGTTGATTTTCGGGAAGGTATGGCGAAGGCTCCCGCTAGTTTCAGAAGGCTTTTGTGAATGGCTTCGGCCATTTCGGAAGGAAGACTTGAAGGCTCCCGCGTGTTTTTTCGAAGTTTTTTTCTAAGTCTCATCGGGCGTTTTAGACGAATAGCTCCCGCCGTTTCGGGAGCAAATCCTATCCTCTTCCGCACAGTTTCCCGGGATTGTTTCGAAGTCCTTTCCCTAGCGGTTTAAGCGATTGGGTTCCGCCATTTCGGGAGGATAGCCCGAAGGCTTCCGCGGTTTCGGGAGCAAAAGGCTGAAGGCTTCCGCGATAGTTTCTTGGAAAAAATTCTAAGTTCTTTTCATAGCTTCAGAAGGGAATCGTGAATTCTTCCACGGGACTTACACAGATGGTTTCCGCAGTTTCGGGAGGGTTTCATCAAAACCTTCCGCAATTTTAACAAACCAATCCGACTTTTTTGGGCGTCTTTCCTAAGTCCTTCCGCTGTTTCGGAGCGTTTTTACGAACTGTCCCCACCGTTTCGGGAAGAAAACTCCAATCTCTCCGCAGACGGTTGAAAAATGTTCTAAGTGCTTTTCGGGAGACTAAAGCGAATGAGTCCCGCCATTTCGGGAGGAAATCCGGAACCTTTCCGCGGTTGCGGAAGGCTTGAGTGAAGGGCTCCGCCGTTTCGGGAGCTAAGTCGTTTCGGAACTTGAACCGTTCCGCAGAAGCAACGATCGAAAATTTTCCAAGTCCTTTTACTTTGGAAGGCTTAGGCGTGCGGTTTATGAGAATGGCCTCCGCCATTTCGGGAGCACAACCGGAAGGTTTCCGCAGAAATTCAACCAAAATTCCAAATCCTTTTCGGGAAGATATCACGGCGGCTTCCGCCGTTTCGGGCAGTTTCGCTGAATTCCCCCGCCGTTTCGAGAAGTATTGTCCCAATGTTCCCGCAGTTTTTTCTGATCGGAAGAAAATCTAAGTCCTTTTCGGGAGATTTAAGGTGAATGAGTCCCGCAATTTCGGGAGCAAAACTGGAATCTTTCCGCGGTTGCGGAAGGCTTGAGCAAAAGCTTCTGTCGTTTAGGGGACTAATTTTCAATGGCTTCCGCAGATTTTGACAAAGAGAATCTCAGTCCTTCTTTCGAAAAGGTTGGACGTTTGTCTTTGAAGTCAGGGAGATAGTCCGAATTATTCCAAAACGTAGGGGAAAAACTAAGTTATCTTTTGGCTCTTTGGGATCAAACAAAAATAGAAGGATTGATGGCAAGATGTTCAGCAGGGAAGTAAAACTTTATGTTGAAAACAGAGCTGACGGCTGGGATGGCTTCTCAAGCCAACTTTCTGCAAAAACAAAGAAGGAGGGGCCCCAATATGTACAAAATTTTGGGGAGGGGTGTTGCCGCAACAACAAGTCCATAATCAATTGTACCCATCAAGTACCTCAGAATATGCTTTGCATCTATCAGGTGAACATGTCTCGGATTTTTCAAGTATTGGATGAAGGTGTTCACTGCAAAGCAGATATCTGGTCTCGTATTCATCAGGTACATCAAGGACCCAATCATCTGACGATACATCATGGCATCAAGCAACTCAAATGAAGCATCACATAGAAGCTTCAATTTCAATGCCATAGGTGTGGCCATGACCTTGCAGTCTATCATCTCGAACCTCTTTAGGATCTCTACTGCATACTTCCCTTATCCAAGGAAAATTCCATCTATGCTCTGCCACACCGCCATACCTAGAAAGTAGTGCATCATACCCAAGTCCTTCATCTTAAACTCGACAACAAGCTTCCTCTTCGTATCAGCAATCAATATATCCTCACCTATAACAAACAGGGCATCCACATACAAAAGTAGTATCACTTGATTGCCTTCGTCAACCTTGTAGTAAAGGTTGAAGTCCGCTTTACTCTTAGTAAATCCCAAACTGGATAGGAAGCCATCTATCCTATCGTACCAGGTCCTGGGTGGCTGTTTCAAACCATACAGGGCTTTCATCAGTTTGCACACAGGAGTCCCTCTATCATGTGTCTCAAACTCGAGTGACTGCTCCACATACACTTCCTCTTCAACTACACCGTTCAAGAAAGCTGTCTTGAAATCCATCTAGTGTACCTTCCATTTCATCACTGCAGCTAGAGCAAGTATTGATCTGATGGAAGTGTATCTAGCTATAGGAGCAAAATTCTCTTCATTGTCTATTCCCTCTTTCTGGGAGAAGCCACAAGCTACAAACCTCGCCTTGTGTTTCTCTATGCTACCATCTGCAGCATGCTTGATCTTATAGATCCACTTGGAAGTCACAACAGACTTCTCTTTTGGTCTTGGGACCACATCCTAGACATCATTCTTCATGATCGACTAGTATTCCTTGATCATGTCATTCTTCCATTACTGCATCCCGTATCCTTGGAACTTCATATTCTTCAATATTTTCAATAGATAGATTTCTTTAAACTTCGTTGCTAGAACAAATGTTGTAGTCCTTCTTTTGTAGGTGTTTGTACACGATCTTTCCTACAAGTCAAATTCAATTGCATGATTAGAAACTTCTCATAGTTTTTCAAATACACATTCTTATGCATAAAGCCATATGTCATACAGTCATGCAATTATCTTAGCCAATGCTTCAATACAACATTTATCCATATCCCGTATTCATACAGTAACTTTCTGGATGCCTTCCATCTCTACCAGAACATTGTTAAGAGTTTTCACTACTCCCAACATGTCAACAAAGAGGTTTCATTCTAGATAAGTAGCAATGGAATGTTGTACAATACCATAGGCCACTTACCCATTACTTGCATATTAGTAGTATCTTATTCATTAATGCAACTTTTCTAATATGCATAACATACATCTTAAATCTAGGAACATAAGTAGGTACATGAATGAACAACATGATAATTCAAGTACTTATCTTTGTTTAGTTGTAGCGTGGACTCCCTCTCAATCTGTGCTTCCTTGCAGGAACTACTGGAGTGGGCTCCCTCTTGATCTTTACTTCCTAGATTACCTTTCCTTGAACTTATATTCATCCTGGACTAGTATGCATGCTTAAGTGTGCACTAGTGTCATGATTGTGTCATCCTCAAGATCTCATACATAATCATACATTCATTGGTATAACCTCAATATTATCAAAACATTATGAACTTAAGATTATGGTCATGATTATTTCACACACAAGTATTTTAACACAAGCATTAATATTCAAGGTTTCAGGGAAGACTTCTTTTGCTCATGCATATTCTTATTTGACCATAGGACTCTTCTAGTTAGTCATATCATCAATCAAAGTAAGAAACATAATATGCATAAACCCATGATTGCCCAAACTTATAACTTCATGAATAATCATTATCAATCATGCCAAATACACTTATATAAGATATCGTATCACAGGATAGGATTTTAACTTGATATAGGAAAAACATACCTGGATTGTCACGCTTGCTAGTTATGTCTAACATACCCACATAATGTCTTCTTGTTCTTTTCAATGACTTGTGCTTAGTAACCTGCATAACTCATAAGTTAATGATTGTAGAACCAAATTATACATACCTCGTAAGTAGAGATTCTATGTGATCCATGACTATGGATGAGTCTTTGTCTTCATGTCACCATGGTCATATAGTCTTGATCTAGAACTTGATTTGTACGCTTCATGTTAGCGGACAACATCAACCTCATACAACACCACAGTGCATTAGTACAATCATAAGTGTCATAACCCTAATCAATGAATGTCTTCTATCATTCACATGCATTCATAATTTTACTAGGGTGATAAGATAAGTCTAACATTAATCAAGATTGTACTAACCTAAATAATATGAAGACAAACATATCATAAACATAACCATGAACAAATTTCAACACATACCTATATTTCCTCAAGTCATAGCTGTCGAGATTGCTTGTAGCATTCTTATGTAAGGCCTTAGTCTTATATCCCTCTAGAACTAGAACTTATTCACTTATGCAGATGTCCAATTCATTCTCTTCTAGTATTAATCCAATCCACTTTCATTTGCTGAAACTAGATCTCGAGCTGGATTAGTGTTTCTCAAAGAAACCCTAAAAATTCAAACTTTGAATTTCAAACTTCTGAATGGGTGGAAATATGTGGCTTGCTGAGTTGATCAAGCTAGTATACTTCAATTTTGAAAACTGCCAAATTTGACCCCTCAAAATTGCCTTTGAAACTTCCGGATTCACTAGACAAGACCCCAGACTAGGGTTTGATAAAGCCCACCCTTCTGCCCAACCAAAAGGTTTGATTCAAAGCTCTAAACTTTGATTTTTCTGAGGAGCTTCTAGCCATGGTCACACACTTAAAAAATTCCAACTTTTGTAGAAGCCCTAATTTTCCATCTTTCCGATCAAAATCCCAAACTAGGGTTTGCTCAAGCCCGACTTTCTGCCTGACCAGAAAATTTGATCTTGGTCTCTAAATTTCGATTTTGATGAGGATCATCTAGTCATGGTCTCTGATTCCAAGAATTCCAACTTTCTCTGAAGCCCTAAATTCCTGCAGCAGTGATAAGCCAAGAATGAAGATGCTCAAAATCCAAATTTGTTTTGATAGAAATATGCACTTGATTGTTTCTGGTGCATCTCTTAAATTACAAATCCATAGGGCCTGAAACTTCGACTTGTAGTATCCTGACCTGTCATATTTCCAACCCCACAGGTCTGACCTCAATTGGATTCTCCAAGAGAGAGTTATGCCAAGTGTCACAATGTGACCTGTTTATGGGATAAAACAAGAGAGAGAACCTGGACGGAGTGCCACGTCTTACTGGTTCAATTTAGGCCTCTGAAAAACATACCTGATAACTATATTCCATGCTCTTACTGTCAATTTTTACATAGCCTCATTTGGATCTTCCTATCCCAAGTTGTGACCTTTTTCCTAGGTCACTTGTTTATGACTGAGATCTCGAAGAGGCACAAACCCTAGACACAAGATACATGGGGATATTATCTATGACCTGTAAAAGTTTCAGATCCTAAACACTAACTTGCAATTTGTCGCAAGTGCAAAAAGTCTCATCAATGCCATATCATGCCTTTGTTCAAGCTAGCTCTGATACCATGTTATTTTTTCATCATTTAATTCAATGGATCTAGGATCTTAACTAAAAGAACAACATGTACAACATATCAAGCATAAGAGACAAGAGACAAGAGACACAAAACATTTCACCGCGGAAAACCAAGAAGGTGAAAAACCACACAACTTCCTCAGAGATAGAATAAGCATCAATACAAGGATCACCATGATCAAATGCAAGAGATAGATATCTTCAGCAGCATGCTCCTCCTGCACTTGTGTGCACTCTTCTCTTTTCTCACTAATGCGAAGTGAGTGAATGAGACAATATGTAAAATGAGAGAGTCACACTCTCTATTTATACACTAACTTGACTTGACCTTTACTCAACTAGGTCAGCCACAACTTAACCACTTAATATAGTGCTGACTGGGATGACCCCTACTAGGGTGGTCTAACAACCCTTTGGCCCACAAGACTCATACAGGGCCAACCCCATCAAGGTGGTCTAATAACCCATCAAGTATAAGTTACGACACTTACAATATAACTAGCAACACATGCAAGTACAGCTCCAATCAGAGGAATAATACATCTCCGTTGGGGATATAATAAAGTACAATTACAATATACAAGTGAATATCTTCCGAAGTTACAAATACATCAGCAACAATCCCATTCAACCATTACCAACATGACAAAGTTAAGAGATTCCAAAATTCGAAGGAAGCTTTCTTGGAATTTTTGAGTCATCATATTCAAGCAACCAAAAATAAGTTTTAAAGGTAGATCAAGCACATGATTAAAAGCCTAAGCTGCAACACTTAAATAACACGACAATCTACTTCAAATCTACATTTCTCATTCGATAGTGGTGTCAATTTTTTGCTTTGAAGTAGATAGAGAATTTAGCTTAATAAAAAAAACACACAAATCGCATAGGTTTTAATGCAGAGAGCACACAGATTTTTATCAGTGAGATCGCTCAGGTTTTTAACACAATAACACATAGTTTCACAAAGTAAAAACATAGAGATCACATGGGTTTCAACGTAGAGATCACACAAATTTTTATCACCGAGATCGCTCAAGTTTTTAAAACAAAGATCGCACAGGTTTTAACTTAGTGATGCACATGTTCCCATAGTAAAAATACAGAGATCACACAGGTTTCAACACAGAGAGCACGCAGGTTTTAACTCAATAATGCATAAGTTAGCACAGTAAAAACACAGAGATCACACAGGTTTTAACATAGAGGTCACACAAGTTATTTTGGTCTCATTGAGCATGCTCAGGTTTTAACTCTCGCTTAGGATTTAACTCTTGAGATATCTATTTATGAGATTAATAGAAAACTATGATGTTCGATCACTACCTACTAACCTAGTACCGACCAACTCTCAAAAATTATAATTACACAATTTTATTATATATATTTATCGGATTCATAATTGGGTTTAGATCGTAGTCTCTCCTCGCATGCAAGGTAGAAAGATCGGTTGCATTAAGAGAAAAATTAACAGGAAACTATGATTTTTCAATGGAATGTAAGCCTTGAGAGAAGTTTTATATCATTTTAAAATAGACTCTTACTCTAATACAAAATGGGTTATATAGATAGATAGATAGATAGATAGATAGATATATCCTTGAATTCAAGCCATGCCGCCATTGCTAACATTAGCAATGTTGCTAAGGCATTCTATAAAAGAAAAAGAACTATGTTATTTTTATTATGTTAAAAAAAACCTACAAATAAAACCTTACAATTTCCAACAATTACCACTCTTTTTTAGTCTAAATCTATATAGATTACTCAAATCATGAGATAAACTAGTAAATGCCAAAAGATCATGTAGGAATTACCTATAGGCTGTGAATCGTGAAGTCCCGACTCCCAAGTTCTGAGTCTCAATTTCCAGGAACTTATAACTTCAAGTCATTTAGTTGATGTTCATGTAGGCTTGTAGCAGACTACCACTAGAATGTTAATGTAAATTGTAAATTTGTAATCAATGTACAATGATCATTGAGCACTAAAATTTGTAGTATGTAGATTCCCATTGTAATAATAGAAAAATAGAAAAAGTAATGAAAACATCATTGAGTTAAATGAGTTTTTCTTTTTCTATGAAAAATCAATGCAACTTGCAATGGAAAGGAATAGAAATAATACTAATTTAATATATTTTTCTATTTATTAAGTGAAAGTGGTTGGAATTTGGAAAATATAGTTTTATATAAGATCAAAGATATTTAATATTAGTAATACTAGTAATATGATATTAGTAAAATAATGACGTTTTATAAATTTTGCTATTCTTCAAAAATAGTAAATATAATGGCGTTTTAGAAATTTTATTACCCTTCAAAAATATGTTTAAATGATAAATTTACCCTTCACACAAGACGGTTAACGAAAATATTTAACCGTATTTGATGGTCAAAATGTGTGCCCCTCAAATTCCATCACTGCTTTACCCCCTTATGACAACGAGATTGCGTTCCAAATTATAGCTTGAAAAATAAAAATAAAAATGGAATCCCGATATAATATATTATTTTATTTTCTGATTTCAAATATTATTTTATTATATCATCTTAACAATTCTCGACTTTTTTACCCTAAATATGGATGGTTAACTTTCATTAACATTATAAATATCCATTTCTTATATCTAAATATAAAATAAATAAACCAATAAAAAATAAAAAATTAATGATAATCTGTTACTTAGTAAATAAAAGTTTATATTTTTGAAAATAAAAATATAAAAAGAAAACCCATATTGAAATTTAGTTAGTACAAGGAATCCGTAAACCTCGAGTTTAATAAATTTCACTTAATTTAATTCAACCTATATTGTAAATATTAAACGTAGAATTAGGGCCATTGTAAATATTAAACGTAGAATTAGGGCCAAAGTGGGAAGGTTTTTTATTCAAAAATCCTGCAATCATCCCTAGATTTTCTCCGTCGTTTACGAAACTCTATACTTTTGTCGGGCCTCAGCAGGGTTTTTCTTGCATTCGTCCTTGGGGTTGACTCTAGGGTTTAGGGTTGTGCATGCTAACTCTAGGGTTTAGTGTTGTGCGTGCTCTGCTTTTTGTTTCATGATGGGATCGGTTCCAGTGTCTCTGGTGACAATGAGGGTTAACCCTAAGGAACAAGTGGTGTTCATGTCACCATTATCTCAGCCAGTTGGTTTGTCTAAGACACCTGTGATTTATGGTGTTACATTGTTGGTGCTGAGTGGTTTAGATGGAACGACACATGCTGCCCACCTACTTCTTGTTGCTTAGAAGCTGTCAGAACCCTTTCCGGGGGATGCTCACCGGACGAAAAAAAGGTCTGAAGGAGAAGATCAAGGCATAATAGGCTTCAAAGGATTGAGCGAGTTGTACTTTTGGCTGGGATGTAACTATGGATATGGAATTGAATTTGGCTACTCGGGCTTTGGTTGGTAGGATGGAATATGCTCATCTGAGTAGGGGCAAAATTTTGAGTGGATTACACGGGCTTGGAAGCCGCTCATCCACTATGTTCCTTGTGTGATAATGCTCGAGAAGGTTTGGATTTACTTTCATTTTTTGTCCAAAAACTCATTGAGACTCATTCATGAGAGGTTTTGGGTGTTGGGGGTAGTTCTCTAGTATTGCTTAGGTGGCATCCTGTGTTCGATCACTGCAGAGAAAAACTGTCCAAGCGTCACCTATGGGTTCTGTTCCCTGATTTGCCCTTGGTTTGTTGGAGTTTCCAAGCCTTCATGGGGGTAGCAAATTCCATTGGGCGGTTCATTCTTATGGAAGAGGGAACTCTTTTGGCCTCAGAGAGGGTTTTCCCCATGGTTGTTATTGAAGTTGAAGTTTCAATAGAATTCTTGACGGAGGTGGAAGTTAAATGGGAACATGGAGTTTTCATCCAACAATTGGATTATTGGAGTATTCCATTCCAGTGCCTCTCATGTCGTAGGCCTAGCCACTTGAGCAAACACTGTCATGATTTTCGGGACAAGGGTTTTAGGTGATCCGGGAAAAGGGGTGCTCTGAGGATCCTTCACAATCTTTCACCCTCCCTATTCCTTTTGATGAGGAATTGGCTCTGGATTGTATCGGTAAGTTAAAACCCTTTGTTCCTTTTTTATTAAAGTCTGTTTCGTTGGATGATTTTTTCGAGTTGCTTGGCCTTGGTGAGAAGTTTTCGAAGCCGGTGGATGATTAAAAATGTAATCTTTCTTATACAAGAATGTCCATCTTGACCAAAATCTTGTGATCGATGACAAATTTAGGATCTTGAATCATCATGAAGAACAAATGCAAGATTCATAAGAAATTAGAAAATGTATTTGGTAAAAAAAAAAGGCAGTATATCCAATGTGAAGAGAGTTTGAGTTGCAAGTAGTGGCTGAAGGCAATGTGTCAGAGGTTAGTCACAATCCCATTCAACCATTACCAACTTGACAAAGTTAAGAGATTCCAAAATTCGAAGGAAGCTTTCTTCAAATTTCTGAGTCATCGTATTCAAGCAACCAAAAATAAGTTTTAAAGGTAGATGACGCACATGATTAAAAGGCTAAGCTGCAACACTTAAATAACATGACAAGCTACTTCAAATCTGCATTTCTCATTCGATAGCGGTGTCAATTGTTTGCTTTGAAGTAGATAGAGAATTTAGCTTAATAAAAAAAACACAGAGATCGCATAGGTTTCAACGTGGAGATCACACAGATTTTTATCAGTGAGATCGCTCAAGTGTTTAACACAATAACCCACAGTTTCACAAAGTAAAAACATAGAGATCACAATAACCCACAGTTTCCGATGATTACCTCTTTTTTTTACTGTAAATCTATATACATTACTCAAGTCATGAGATAAACTAGTAAATTCCAAAAGATCGTGCAGGAATTACCTGTAGGCTATGAATCGTGAAGTCCCGACTCCCGAGTTCCGAGTCTCAATTTCCAAGAACTTCCAATTTCAAGTCATTTAGTTGATGTTCATGTAGGCTTGTAGTAGACTAGCACTAGATGTTAGGATATCTCATCATTCAATATGTAATTTACATTCACTTTTCATGCATGCATGCATCCGCATGCTTCCCAGTCCCCAGTTGGATGCCTCCAGCACCTAGTCCCTAGTCTGCCAGCACCCGGGAGCCACTTTCCATTCAGTTTTAGCCCTCCTAGCCAAGGAGGTGCCCACTTCTCACCTACCACTTGAGAAGGGTGCCTTTTCTCACCTAGCACTCCAGTTAAATTCAATTAGCTAGTTGTATTTCCTTGATTTGAGGCTAGACTGACTCCTAATTGTTGTTATCACTCCGATGGACCTACAATGAGACCTGAATACCTATTCTCAGTGCAGTTAACTCCTCATGCACCCTCCGCTGAGCCTCCTTCACTATATTAGTGGCATTACCATCAGTTACACTCATTACACTCAGTTAGACTAAGTTTGACACCTGGTTGACAGTTACTTCTGCATTGATGACCACCACCGATTGATGATGAGGACTAAGAGTTGGATCCAAGCTACACCATGTAGTATATTCGAATGACCTCCTTAGATAATTCAAATTGCTCACTCATTTTTATAGTATTGTATTGTAATTCTACAATTCTGGATTATAGAGCACTGATGCATCTCTCTTGCATAGTTTTTACTCCAAATTGTTTTACATCTTTGTGATTGATATTCTTGTTCAATAGATATGTTGTGACTAATTTTACATGGTATCAAAGCCATTGCAGGGACAATATCTGTCTCCTACAGGTGTTCTACATGAAGAATTGAGTGAATTTGCTCAAAATTACTGAAGTTTTGGCATGCAAAATATCATGTGCATTCGCTCATGTGCTTGCAAGGATGAAACATACACTCCAATCCAGTCTAGAAGCTCGAGTTTTCCACAGAATTCCTGGATTTGATACATTGGATCATTCAAGCTTGCTTGATCTTCAATACCAGGTTTGATGCAACTCTAAAAGGGTGGATTTTTCGACCTTACTGTTCTTGTTTTGATTGTGATTTGCAAGTTTATCATCTCCATCAAGTGTATTCGCTATCATTGAAATGGATTCTTCTTCTTCTAAGCTACTCACTCCTTTCAATTATTTTGAATGGAAGAATGACATTGATATTATTTTGCACTCAAGAGGGTACTACAGAGTCACCATGGGCCTCGAAGTTGAGCCCAATACACTCACTAAAAAATCAAAGCACTTCAACAAGTTCGATGAATCATATGGTCTTCTTTGCCTCAATATTTCCAAGGATATTTAGTTTCACCTAAGTGGATTGAATACTCCGAAGGAAGTATGGGAGCAACTTGAGAAGCTTTTTGGGAAGCAAGATGACATGTGGTCTTTTCAATTGAAAAATGAATTGATTGCCTTGAATCCTGAGAATTTCGAGACCATCAATGATTTTTTCACAAGATTCAAGCACTTGTCTTTGCAATTGAAGAACAGTGGAGTTATCAAAGAGGATAAACAATTGATCCTCTCTATTCTTTCAAAACTTGGTAAAGATTTCTCATTGTTTGTGTCTACTTTCAATTTCGGTCAGCTAACTACCCCGAATAGGAAGATGCCTACCTTGAATTCCTTCATTGAGTCCATTACTAGAGAGCATGATAAGTTGATTCAAATGGAGTCCATAAGCTCCAAAAATTTATCCCTCTTTGTTCAAGGATCCATGAATTTGAATGGCAAAGGGAAGCAAAAGAAAGAGAAGCCCAAATTCGATCCTACCAAGCAAAGAGAGAAAAGCAAACCATTGGATGCACCATCCAGTTCAAGGAATAAGCAAAAGGGTAAAGACGGTAAAGAAAAATCTAAATGTTCATATTGCAACCGTGTCTTTCATCCTGAAAGTTCATGCATGTAGAAAACAATAGATCAAATGGCCCTCCTTTTGGAAAAGAATAACAGGATAGAATTGATGATCATGAAAGAGGTCAAGCACTCATGGCAACTGTTTCGAAACCCACCACTCTACTGATAGATTCCTGTGCCTCGAATCATATGGCTGAAAATATAGACTCATTTTCTTCATTTGATCCAAACGACTCCATCCCCATCCATTTGGGAGATGACTCAAAAATTTCATCAAAGGGTAAAGGTACGATCCATTTAGAGCATGGAAGTTTTCAGAATGTTCTTTATGTGCCTTCCTTGGCTTTGAATCTACTTTCTGTGTATCAAATGACACACACTAGTGCACCGAAGCAAGTTACATTCATCCCTAAAAAAGTTGAAATTTCTGATATTGAAAGTCGAAGACTTATTGTAGTCAGAAAGGAAAATCATACTGCAAAATACTATGAGTTTTCACACTTTGTGCCGCTTGAAAATCCCATTGCTCTTCTCACTCATGGAAATGACGTTATTAGGATTTGGCATGAAAGGTTTGGACACATTAATTACAAATATTTTCTACTATTACAAAACAAATCCATGGTTGATGGTCTTCTGCACCTCCATTCCTCAAAGGGAATTTGCCCAGGTTGCATTATTGGGAAGCACCCCGAGCACAAGTTTGACCGCGACAAAGCTAGCAGAGCTTCTACTATTTTCGGTCTCATACATTCTGATATCAGTGGTCCACTACCAAATATGTCCATGAATGGTTCAATGTATGTTTTGACATTCATCGATGACTTCTCCCTCTTTACATGGGTATTTTTTCTCAAAAACAAGTTAGAAGTGCTTGGAAAATTCAAGGATTTTAAGGCTTCTATTGAGACCGCCACTAAGAGAAAGATCAAAGCTCTTAGACATGATAATGGCAGATAATATATACAGACTAAGTTGGTGCAATTTTGTGCCGAAAGAAGAATTCAAATCCAACATACAGTTCCCTACACACCCCAACAGAACAGTGTAGCAGAAAGGAAGAATCGGTCATTGAAAGAGATGCCTACCTGTATGCTTGAGTCAAAAGGTTTGGATGCAAATATTTGGGCTGAAGACATGAATGTTGCTACATAAATTTAGAATTGAGTTCCACATTCATCCATGAAAGGTAAAACTCCTTTCAAAGCATTCACTGGTCACAAACAAGATGTGTCCAATTTGAGGATTTTTGGCTCCACTGCATGGGCTAGAATTCCTTCTGATAAGAGAAAAGCTTTGGATCCACAAAGTATTTGTTGTTCGGTATTTTTACCCTATAGTGAGGAGAGGGACACTACCAACTTCTGGGGTTACAGGTAAATACATTGATCATATCACATAGGATACTACAAAAGGAAAGAGATCAAAGTTCTTGGAGGTGTACCTTATTAACGACGTTCGATCCTAGCTTTCGCTTTCTTCTTCGATCGACCCTCCACTTGGTCTTGTGTTCAGTGAACCTGTAATACAAAAGATACCTTCCTCAGTGTATCTTGACTGATATAAAAATGATGAAATTGAAATGCAATTTAGACATCAAATAAAATCAAGCATTTAATCCAAACAAATATGCAATTCATTAGACATTTGATTGGGACGGGAAGGGTATTTCAACCTTTATTGTCAAAAGCAAATAATCAGTAAAATTATACCTGATCATTCAGAGTGCTTGTGCAACCGGATTCTGGGTTCGTGCTCTTCACACTAACTTTGTAATTCCTCCAGCATAACAACCCTTAATGCATAGTTTCTCCTCCCCTCTCTCATCATCCCCCTTGTATTTATGGGACTAGGTCGGTAGTTTGGATCGAGAGGTAGTTTGATTGGGAGGTTGGAGAAGTTGCAAAACTAACTTCAACTAATCCCAATTCATCAAATTAATATATTTTTTATTACATTTTAAGATGTACACGAGTTTTCTTAAGTGGAGTAGTGCACAATATGCAACTTTCATGCTTACCACCAGCGTTTGCAAGGTTTTTTGAGGGAGTATGCTGGTCTACTAAAGCAGAGTAGAATATTTCAGTAGGTAAACGCTAGTCTACTGAAGTAGAGTTGCATATTTTAGCAGGTGAATGCTGCTCTTATGCCTGTAGGGTAGCGTTCATGTCAAAATGTATGTAAAAACAGTGTTTTGTCAGCTGCAAAGGGGTAATTCTAGTCCATACATCATCTAGGGAAATCTTGCTCTTCAATCCAAGTTGTCCTTTTGTGTAATCGACAGCTAAAGGTGATCACAAATGGAGAAGTGCAGGTTTGACCTATAATAGATGCCCCCTAATATATGAGGTCAGAGGGAAGTGATGGGCAAAATACATTATAATTCCAAGTCAGAGGAGGAGCAAGAAACTATAGAGCCAAGTAACAAAAGTACCTGAATTAACGATCAAGGTCAACGAGCAATTGCGATCTTGACATCATATAGATGTGTAGCATGATACAACATGATCTCCAATACATAACTAGGAGATGTATATATAGCATGGCCACTAAAATACAAGCGTGGATCCATGTCAAAGTGAGAGATCATAGCCATAGCAACAAATTGGATCTATTTCTCATGAAGAGCCGAAATGAGTGAGGCTCAGTCTTGCGCAACTTGGGTGATAACATAATGAGGTAATGCTATCAAAATCTCAAGGTCTTCATCCAAACATGTAATACCCCAATTTTGACCCCTATGAAATATTAGCTTCTGATGTAAATATTGTATACATGCATTGTATGTTTCCCGAACGTGGAGCTCAAGGCCAAGTCCCCTCTAGTGTATGTTCAGATTTTATTTAAAAGAAGCAAGTATTTGATATTTTGATACCCATGTGCTATTAAGCCATGGAATATTGTAAATTTATGTAAATGTTAGTATTTCAATAAAATACCAAAATTGGCTATGGAAGTAACGAATGAGAAGGGCCATGTGTATCCACTAGGGAGTGGTGAGGGGGTTGTGGGAATGAACCATATGTTTCCAAATGTCATTATGAGAACCCATTTGACTCTCTTTGATGGCATTTATTTCAATTGTAAGGAAGTAGTTGAAGATTACAGTCCATGGCTTCAATGGAGCATGGACAACCCATAAATTCATATTTGCAGGTATGGACTATGTTTTCTTGTACTAAAAGTCACTCTACCTCATGGGAGTTGCTTCTTCCTCATGCCCATTCCATTGTGGAAGGGACCAGTATCATTTTTCATCAAGGACGAATTACCAGCAGTAAAAAAAAACAAGAAATCGCAACTTTGCAAGAACCCACATTTTGAAGAGCCAAAAACGCCCAGATTTAGTATTTGACAGTGAAATCCAATGGGGGATCCATAGATATGAACCTTGGGGCAAATTTGAGAGTATTAGATACCCCGAAATCCATTGGAAAACCCAGTTTTTATAGCCCAGAAAACCAGTGACGGGATTGAGTTATTTGATGAACAAAATTGTGAGAAATCCAATTGTGGATGGCTGAGCAGAGGTTGGGTTTGCTTGATAAACCCAATGAAGGATAGAATCTCAAGAATTAGCAGCTGGACCTTTCTATACCCATCCTAAAGAGCACTGGAGGGAAGAGACGCCTGAGGGACTGTGCTGTAGAGAAGGGGACCTTCCTTGTGTTGGGTGTGGTAGGTAATGTGGGTTCCTTGACTGTTGAATTCATTTGAGATGCCTATAGCTCTGTGGTTGAGCTCACTGGCTTAGCATTTTCCTCTTTTATCTTCTTGTATGCTTGATAAACCCAACTGTGTGTTGGCTTAGAATAGTTGTTGAGTGAAACCATGGCTGTGAGTGAGCCCAGCTAGTTACTCCTTAGTGGATACACAACCCAGCTCGGGGGTGATCTCTCAGCTGAAAGAATACAGGATGGATAGAGATCTATGGTTGGGTGGAACATTGCTCTCACATAGCCAGTTGTTGGACAACTTCATCTCAAAGATAAGTGTTCTGTGTTGTAACTTATATGCATTATGTGTTCTGCATTGTGCTAATTCAGAATGATATTTATTCATGATTAATGGAATTGGTATGAAGTCTGTGCATAACATGAGAATGGGATGCATTCTTTGCATGTTAATGCATCATTTGCTTGAGATAAATATGCTAATGTATGTCTGTTGTGTGTGTTAAATTATGTATTTTAATTCCGCTGTGTAATTTAATTGTGCATTTTATTTAAATGGCAAAATTTTTACCATTATGGCTTTGGGGAAGAATTAGACACCCCATGTTACAGTCATATTGCCTCCCTTGCATTGGATTGATGGAAGAGGATGTGACAAAACAACCCAAGGTACAAACCCTAACCATGTGAATAAATGAGTCGAAGTCGAACATGGGGGGAATTGTTTGATTACTGGTCATTGATGTATACCGTTAACAAACGCGAGGGCTTCCATTGATAATGATAATGGGGCCCAAGGTACCTAGTATGATCCAATAAGTGTGAATAAGTGGACTTGAAGTCGAACACCTGAGGAACCTGTCGAATAAGAGACATTGATGTATTCTCATTATCCAACAACAAGGGAAACTGCCACTGATGACTGCAATCCCCAAGGTACTAACCGAAACTCTAAACTTCATTCCCAGAGAAAAATGAGTTGATGTCGATGGGAAGAAGTCCGTTGGAAGGGAGGCCTTAAGGCATCCTCTATCATCCAACAAGAGGAACACTCAAATGGTATGAGATGATGTGGAGTATGACATATAACGAGACTGACACTAGGATGGCTGACACATGAGGTTAAGGTAAACTGCAGAATGGCCAACACGGTCTATATCCTTGAATAGTGAGCACAACACAAAGTGACTTAGGAAATTTTCAACATGATGGGAAAATGATATAATCCTGTAATGTAGGAGACATTAGCAGAAAATCCATATGGTTGGAAGAATAATCAACTAGGGGAGTAAACAACTTGAAGATCAGGTTCACCCTAGGGTCGAAAACTAAAACCCAACTGAAATGATAGACTGAAATAGATGTTGTGTTCAAGGATAGGACTGATTGAACTAACTTTGAAACTGAAAAGATGTGATATACCCTTCTTATCCCTTATTCTTTTTAGATAAAAAAAATACCCTTCTTGTTGTTTTAATGAGTCCAAGAAAGAATGAAAACTCAATAAGTCCAACCATGTGAAAATTTTAATGAGCCCATGGGAGGAAGACTCAGGACCTTCTTCATTGTTTACAGAGTTCAAAGAGGAGATAGAAGATTAATCTGTAGTACTGATCTCTGGATTTTAATATCAAGCCGAGACCTGTTCTTGCTTGCTGGTGTTTTCAATTTTAAGGAGTCTGGAAAACTTAAACAATAACTCCATACACCTACTCATGGATTTTAATATCAAGCCCAAGTAGGTTAATACTCACTGGTGTTTTCCTATTTATAGAGTCCGAAAAACTTAAACAATGCTCTATTTACCCTCTTGTAGATTTCACATTGAGCCCGAGTAGGTGAATGCTCGCTTGGTGTTTTCATGTTTCGAGAGCCTGAAAACCCTAAAGAAGGCTCCAAAAGTTCCCTTTTCGTAAAGTTAGTCTCCTCCCCCAAAAAAGTTTAAAACAATGGAAGAAGAACTCTTCTAGCCACGGATGACTAGAGTATTCATTTTTCGTAAGTAATCCTCAAAAGTCCAGAGAAGGGTTAAACTTATACTTAAGCAGATGTGACTTCAAATCCTTTAACGAGTCTGAAATGACAACTATACTCGACAATCTTGTCATATTTAAAGAGTCAAACTAGAGCATGAAAGAACTCTATAAAGATCTTTTTCGTAAAGTTTTAACGAGCCCAAAAAAGTAAACTCGTGACCTCCTTACTATTTTTAATGAGCTCAAAGGAGATACATAAAAATGCTCATAACTTCCTTACTGTTTTTAACGAGCTCGAAGTGAAGGTGAAAGAAGTGCTCGTAACTTCCTTACTATTTTTAACGAGCTCGAAGTGAATATTGGAGAAATGCTCGATGCCTCCTTACTGTTTTTAACGAGCTCGAAGGGAAGGTGAAAGACTGATCATGACATCCTTACTATTTTAAACGAGCTCAAAGAAGAGATGGAAGAATGTTCGTAGCCTCCTTACTGTTTTTAACGAGCTCGAAGTGAACACAAAAGAATTCTTGGAAATGGATCAATGTCCAAATGAATGGCAGACTGGATTATAGATTCTAGGAAAACTTCATCAGAAAGAAGTATATCATCCCAGATGGAATGCATATCTAAACATTCAAATGGAGTCTTCACCTGGTCAATTGATGGGACCCAATCCTGAGAAGGTAAGCATGAATTCAGAGGCTTATTCTCAGTAGAAATTGGACTCAAGGAACAATATGCCACATAATTTGATTGTGACATAGTAGTGCCTACTGACGGGCGACATACTTGGTCTATAGTCAGGTAATAAGAGGGATCAACAAATGTAAGTTGAATGATAGTGACAATGCTTTCGTTGTGAGGAAAATGCATCACACGAAAGAGCGTAGACACCACAGCTTGTATAGCATATATGTAATCACATCCAAGGATCATATCAAAATCCATGGATCCTTTAAAACCATGAAATCAACTAAGACTATTTTTCCACTCAAAGTAACAGGTACCTGAGGGAGGAATTCCAATGGTTCACTAGGTATTTTATCGAAGGTCAACGGCCAATGAATAGCTGGAATAAGGTTAGGAAAACCTAAATATTTCCAAGCATAGGGGGATAAGATACTAACAGAGGCTCCTTCATCTACAATACATCGGTGAACCACATGGTTTCCAATATCAACCTTTATCTGGAAAGGTGAAGAAGAAGGAAGGAGAGGCCCAGTTAGACTATTCCAATCAAAGGAAATGATCCCAGAGCTTGGTAGCGGTTCACTCGGCACAGATGTAGTGCCCCCATTTTCAGAGACATATGAATTGGTAATGCATAAGACTTCCGGGACAGGTGCATCAATATTCGAAGGAATGATGGTAGCGATCAAAGATTGCATCAATTCGATCGCTTCACTCTCCAAAGGAAGAGTGGGGTTGAGCAAAGATTGCATTGGTTCAACCATTTCATTAACCAAAGTTTGACCAGGATGTTGGGAATCTATAGATAGTTTAGGAGCAGAGGATCCTTCAGACATGGACCACACTCTCCGCACCTTTGGAATAGAAGGGCACCGGTGAGTAAGGTGGTCTCCCTTACAAAGTTTACAAGGGAACTTTGTCTTGCGTCCTATAAGCGTAGACTTCATAACAACAACAGTAGTCTCAGCATGACTAGCATTGGCTGATAGCTTGCCCCCAACATGAATTGCATTGGTTGGTTGCTCAGAAGCATAATACTTTTGAACTATAGACCACACTCTTTGCACCTCTGCAATAGCAGGGCACCGGTGAGTAAGATGGTCTTGCTCGCAAAACTTACAATGGAACTTAAGCTTCTGTTTATTAGGTTTTTCAACAATGTTAACTTTCTCTGCATGACTTACAGTGTCTGATTCACTGTCTCCAGTATGACTCACAGGAACTGGTGACTTGTCATTACTATGATTTGCAGTGATCAACCACGTGTCCTCAACATGAGAAACAGTGGTTGAATACATGCTTTCAATATAATTTTCATTGACTGGAATGTTTCTCCCAGCATGACCTCCAGAGGCTGGGTAGGTGCCCCCAGCATGACTTCCAGAGGCAAGGTGGCAAGGTTCAGTATGATTCACAGTGACTGAGTGTTTTTTCCCAGCATGACTTCCAAAGGTTGGGTAGGTTCCCCCAGCATGACCTCCATAGGATGGGTGGATGCCCCCTTGCTTTGGCATCTTCTTCCTATTCTTCCTCCGTTAATTCCTCTTAGACCATTGGTTACTAGTATTACTACTTTCACCACATGAGATAGAAGGAGGAGGAGAAGATGTTACTGAAAAATTGGGCATAGGTTTCTAATGCTCTTGATGTGAGGTGCTTACTTGAGAAGCATCAGGAGCATGCAAGGCATTCGGAGTGGAGAACAACCAAACCAGTAGCCCTATAGTGAATACCGGAAGATTCAAGGTAGCCATTAAGGGAGTACCAATGTTCCCAATGAATGGAAAATCACAAGGATCCCCTTGAATAGGGGTCCCTTGATTAGTGCTCACCAGGATGCTATCGATAGTTCCGACTCAATGGGCCAGAAATATCTAAGGCCAACTAAGGTCGAGAGGCACAAAGAGCACGCCACTACAAAATCCTAAGTATCCAAAACTAGCCAAACAAGGATGGTGAATACTCTCAATAGAATGTATAAGATGATCAAGGCCCAAAACAAGCTAGTAGAGCATCAAAGAACAGTTATACGGCGTCCAGTTCAGGTCCTCTGGGTGCAAGCATTTGAATCACCAAACCGCCCTCCCGGGATTAATGAAAAGGGTTACCTTTTGTATCTGTCCTAGGTACTGCAATGAAAATAGCCTTTCACTGCTACCTGTGTAAGAATCCCTAAAGTCAAGATACTAAGGCTACCATTAACACGAAAGAAGCTCTGGGGTACAGTGGTAGGTCTGACTAGAACGCATGGGCAAGGTAGCTAAGCCCGAAATCCAAAAGGATCCCCATACGCGAACCAGCCTTGGTGTATGATCCGAATAAAAAGTGAAGGGGTATCCTATCTATTTCACCTTTGCAAGACCTCGTGCTTAACTTTGGTTTGAGTGGAGCTTCCAGAACAACTTTGATGTCAATGGGTTTACCTAAAAACAGTCTCACTACGATTATTGAGTAATGAAAATGGTTTCGGATAGTTAAAGTGTGTTCTAATCCGAAACCCTAGCCTAAGCTAGGTGGTGTAGTGACATCCCTAGAAAGAAAAGTTGCTAATAAATTTGATTAATTATTCTTTTTAAGGGTTGTCTTTTACTCAAAGGTTGCAATGCATTGTGTGGCGTGGTTGTTTAGAAAGTAAAGTGCATAAATGAAACAAATTTCAAAACAACAAAAGACTCTTTTTCTTTTTCCGTTTATGTTCTTTCCAAAATGAAAACCAAGCAAACCTAAAACAAGTCTCTTTTTATTTTCTTTTCAAATTCAAAACAAAGAAAACTACGCTACTTCAAAATGATCATAAGTCTTACTACTTTAAACTACCAAACTCATTTTGTTCCCTTTCTGATATATGTAAAAGAAAAAGAACTCGAAAATAGAAGCAAGTAAGACCTAAAAGAGCAATGTAAGTAAGGTAAAGCAACTCTAAAGCTCACAACAATCAACTCGATGATTTGACAAAGACTTGTCCTACAAATTTTTTTAAAGGAAAAAACTTTGGGCTTGGAAAACAATGTGAAAAGAAAATAGGCATAAGAGACGCTTAAAATGGAAAGGCAAACCTCAAAGGTTGCTCCAAAGCACCAAGAACCCTAAGAAAGAACTAAGCCAAGCAAAAGGTTGGCAAGTGAACCAAATATGTCCTTACAATCACAAAAACTCAAATGGAAGCAAACTGAAAAACTTCAACTTACTTAAACTGGAACTGACAAAGCAATTAGGAAGTGTCTAGACTCAATTTTTTTTTGAAAACACCCTAAGGACTCCAACTTGGGGTCAAACCCTAAATCAAAGGTTAAGACACCATCAAAGTGTGCTTAGTGTTGCCACAAACAACAAATGTTACAAATAAAAGGGTTTGTATACTTGCAACAAGCATCTAGGGTACAGGAATGCAACTATGACCAACTAGGAACAAAGCACGGTCTTCAAAAGGAGTCACAAACAACAAGACACCTCAAAAGTACTCAAGCAAGCAAAAGATGACCTAAGAGACTTAGGAGAGGCAAATAAGACTCAACAAGGGCATAAAGACCTCAAGGATCAGTTAAGAAGACAAAGGAAGAGGATGGAAATCAAACCAAACAAGTGGAAATCAAATCCCAAAAGAAAACAGAGACTTATAGGAAAAAACTCTACTGTGGAGTGTATAAACCTGCGCACACTGGGAGATGTTATCCCTATAAGAGTCTTCCTAGGTTGTGCTCGGAAGAGCCTGGTAACTTAAACTTATCTTGAAAGATGGGTAAATATGGATCAAGTTGGATGGCTGACATCAAAACTCATATGCCCAAAACATACATAGATATATTCAGAATAACAAGGCTTTTGACCACTAATGCTCAGAAGGTTTAATAAAAGTAGATGTGTGCAGAAAATATTATGCTGGCAAACTCATATAAAGAACATACATGAATGGCTGATCACAATATGAAAATGGTACTTTTTATTTGATTCACCAACACAGATAGGATGACAGCTATTTGGCGTGGGAAAATGGAAAAATCATGAAATAGACATTTCACTGCAAGTACTGAAAAGAATAAAGAGGAAAAACTGAACACACATATGGCAAAAGAAGCTTGTATAAATGATATGCAATGAGCAGTCTGATAATACAAGTTAAGAAAAGTCTCTCCAAAATCGAACCATTGTCCTACATGAGTTATGAGATTTATATCCTTTACAACCTCTCCCCATATCCTAAGAAGCTGGGTCAAATTTACTCCAGATGAAAAATCCAAACTGTTTTTCAACAAACCAAGAAAAATCATTTTTAATTGGCCAGACTACTGAACAATGGGGTTCATAGATGCGTTTGATTATCCCAATATGTGGAACCTGTAGGAAAAATGAGATAGGTTATTGGTCTCTGATGTGTCAGGAATAAAATAATTCGAGTGTTTTCCAAAATGATTCTCCAGTCGCTCAGAATCATCATTTGAAAATTATGACTCTGCACTGTAAAAATGCCACTTTTGCTGAAACTGCTGAAAAAGAGGCTCAAAGATGGGTTCAGTTCTCCAGCAATTTGACACCTATGTATAAAATGAAAGAGTTTATTGTGTATTGATATGTTGTGAGAAAAACCCTCTCTCAGATACTTGAAACTCATTTTGGTTTGCCCGAGATATGCAATTCAAAAACAAGAGTCAAACAGGCAGGTTCTGGGATTTGAAACTTGGGGCTCAGTGACGGATTCGATTCTCTCAATCTGTAACGCCTGTAAGAAAACAGGGAGAGGTTATTGTTCTATGACATGTTATGAACAAAAATGTTTGAGCGTTTTGTAAAAATATTCTCCAGGCACTCAGAATTGTCATTTGCAAATGATGACTCAGGACAGTAAAAAAATGCCACATTTCTTCATTATTTCCATCTTGCTGGCACCTTCAAAACTGGAACAACACATTGAAACAAATCCTATTAATTAAAACCTTCACTTCAAAACCATCCTCCTGCCATTTGGAAGCAAAAATCATGATCTGGGCAAAAAATAATGCCTCTCTGCCCTGTTTTGAACTTTCGGTGGCTAAAGATCCAAAATTCGAACCTGTACGCCACTAAAAGCTCCGCTTTTGGTGGCTAAGAACAACTGTAAAATCCTGTCTAAGCCACCGAAAGCTCTGTTTTGAAACTAATTTTCCAAAATGGTGAAAATGTATTTTTTCTCAGCTTCTTGATGACAAGTGAAGTTCTTTTGCTCTTTCAATAGCTAGAATGAATTTGCATTTGAACACGAGCACTGCCGAAAAAGTGGTGAAAATGCTTCTCCTTTTGGTAGCTTTGGGAAATTTTTCCTTTACGCTATCAAAATAGTGTTGAGAAAGCCTTCGCTTTTGGCAGATTCGAACAATTTTGCTTTTGACTTGTAAGCTGTCAAAACTGACCTTTTGGTGGCTAATGAACACCATCGTATTCGCCCAAGCCACCGGAAACTGCCCCCCGACTCACATTGTATGTCCTTTCACTTTCGGTAGCTAGGAGAGCCTCGAAAATTTCATTTAAGCTACCGAAATTAGGGATTTCAGTAGCTTAGGGACCGTTTTAAATAAGCACTTAGCTACCGATGTATTGGAGAAAACTCACTATGGCTTGGGAATACCACAACAGACAGATGACTACCAGAAATCTACTCAATTATCAAAACAATGCTATTATAAATGACAATGTTAAAATAATGGAGAAATGTAACCAACCTCGATCCAATGTTTGATGTAGATCCCCGTTGGAACTTTCAATCCGCGCACATCCAAGCGCTTGAAATATGCAAATTAGTCTGGACAACCAATATCTAACAAGTACATGTGATATATAAATAACATTAACATTATTAATAACATTGGTCCATAATATCATAAGCAAATGTAACCCAATGTATAATAAACAAAATTCACACCATGAATGGATGAGAATATGAGTATTTCTATTAATGAACAAGAAGAAGTACAAAGTGATACGACCTCTTGCCGACAACCAATCTGAACTAAGATCTAGATCAATCCAGTTATGCCTCCACCACTTCAATCTTCCATGAAAGGCAAACTCAAACTAGAGAGGAGTTTGGAAGGTGAACATAAATGGTTCACAACTACAAGGATCAATGAGTGCAGACTCAAGATAAGGAAAAAATCCACTAGAGTGACTTTACTATTCTCTTCTTCCTCCTGTCCATAAGCCATATGTGCTCAATATATCATCCTCTCAAAGGTAGGTGAAAGGACTCATCGAGTTGTTACTTGGGCAGATCGAGAGCCAAAGGTCACCCAATGACCACTTTTTGGGAGTAAAAAGTAATAAAATAGTGGTTTTTACCATTTTACTTGATACCTGCGGGCTATAGGGATGCAACTCGTGGGTACGCATGCTATAGTGATGCAACATGCGGGTAGGAACAAAATAGGGTAAATTGGTATCAGTAAAGGATGAAAATGGATCTGAGTCACTGAAATGGATCCTACAGGCCAAAGAATGCTAATGTTCACAGGGTGGAAGATTTCTGTGCAACAGATGCCCCCTAATGTGTGAGGTCAGAGACTGAAATGTGCTACAATGGCCGAAATACATTATAAAACTCAGAAGTGGGGTGATGGAGACACAAGTGGAAAGAACGACTCACTCGTCATAGTACAATAGTATCTCTGAATACATGTCGGTATAGTACAACAATCTGATACAATGGCCATGAATAGGCAGTACATAAGTAAATATATGTCACAAGTGATCATAGCCATGATCCCTCTACTGTAAGATATGGTCTTCTACTGAAAAGAAGACAATTGGTACAAAACTAGAGGTACAAACTGCTGAAATCTAAGAGGTGATATCTCAGATGTAAAGTCAAAGTCATATGTAGCATACTGAATGCCACAATCACCTGGGGTCTTCTACACAAGTCTTCGTCAGTGCAAGTCCCATCAAGTGAATAAAGGAGTTGGGGTCAAACCTGATGAGACATCGTCTGATTACCAATCATTGATGTATACCATTAACAAACGTGAGATGACACACCAATAATGAAAATGGGCATCAAGGCACAGAGCACAATCATCATAGTGTGAATAAATGGGTTGAATTTGAACACTAGGATGAATCCATCGATCAGGGGACATTGATGTATTCCCAAAACTGTCGATGGCGAGAGAACCTGCCACTAATGACTGCAAGCCTCAAGCTACTCAACCGAACTCTAAGCCTCAAGTCCCGGAATAAATGAGTTGAATTCGATGGAACGAGACTCGTTAGAAGGAGGGCATTAAGACATCCCCCATCAACCAGCACGAGGTACCAGCAATGTTGAAAGATTTGGAAGATCTCAGGTGAAACGGACTGACTCAATAAGGATGGACGACATGCAATAGTCAAGATATTTGAGGAGTGGCCGACACTGGTTTCAGGACTTCCTTTGAACAAAAGCATGAGGAAATGGATAGACTCAGGCAGCATAGAATTGACATAAACTGTGCAATGTAGGAGGCATTACAGAGGGCTCCATAATGACTGGAAGCTTAACCAATCGGTGGAGAAAACTGAGAAACAAGTGCAGCTCCTAAGGCCCAACTATAGTCCTGACTCATAATGTATGGAGTGGAATGAATGCTTTATTCAAAGGAGACACAACAGCTACCAACAAGAAATAGTTACCATAACCTTGTTCAGCTTTTTGGAATATTTGATTTTTTTCTCTTTTTCATATTTGGGAAAAGCTTGAAAAAGAATAAAATTGCTTATAGTACAACAAGTGAGGGAATGAGTGTCAAATAGCTAGCAGACTAGTCCCAAGTAGTGGAACATACCTATGCTCAATGCAAGGAAGTGCGTGCAGGATGTGGACACTCGGGGGTGTGTTCCCTCAGGGTCAAAGGGTCATCAAATTGTGAAGGGAAAATATATAAGCTCTGTAGGGCTCGACAGGGAAAAGTGCTCAGGTACCAGGCTATCAACTGAGTAAGTGGGAGCCGACACAAGGCTCAAGCGACAAGCAGGATGATGCAATGCAATCACAACATGATATAACTGAGAAGTCCTTTTTCGTAAAGTTAGTCTCCTCACCCGAAAAAGTGTAAAACAATGAGAGAAAAACTCTTCTAGTCACATATGACTAGAGTATACCTTTTTCATAATTAATCCACAAAGGTCCGGAAAAGGGATAAACTTATACCTAAGTGAATGTCGCTTCAAATCCTTTAACGAGTCTGAAATGACAAGTATACTTGACAATCTTGTTTGATTTTGAGAAAGTCTAACAAGGTCTTAAAAAAGACTTTATAACAATCTTTTCCGTAAAGGTTTAACGAGCCCGAAAAAGTAAACTTGTGACCTCCTTACTGTTTTTAACGAGCTCAAAGGAGATATGGAAGAATGCTTGTAATGAGAGCAGACGAGTGTCAGGGATATGCGAGACTAGTTCCAAGCACATGGGACAAAGCTATGCATAATGCAAGGAACATGAGCAAGATAAGGACACTCAAGGGGTGTCTGATAATTCGGATAGTAATAGGTTCAAATGCATCATAACAATGGGGAGGCCTAAACCTATATGCAAGGTTCCGAATATTCCTACCATGGACGAAGCAAATGTCAAAAAGGACCAGTAAACAAGTATAAGTCCAGCTAAGAATCCTGTCTCCAAGAAACATAAGTACCAAGATCATTTCTAAAATGTACGTAAAGAAAAATCCGATACAAGTCCTTATGGTAGAAACATTTTCAACTTCACTATTGTTAACTTCAGACATAACACAGGTAGAGCTAACCACTGAAGGTACCATAGTACCAATACCTGAGGGATCAAAATTATCATCTTCAAAATGAAGAGCAAAGCTGAAGGATGTGAAGGAATCTACAGTGGCAAATTCATCATCATAGGAGTTGGAAATTCTAGAAGTAGAATCAAACTCATCAGGATCACCGATTTGCAGATCTATAGGAGAGCTCAAAGACTCATTAGACTCAAATGTCAAATCAGGGCTGGATGAGACAGTGAATGGATCTAAATTCAAATGGATGGCAGGTTGTATTACAGGCCCATCTTGTTCAATAAGATCAAGGGGAGGAGGGGAATGAGATCTATGATAAAGATCCCCCCACGGCTTGTCATCAACACCCATGGCCTCAAAAAGAACTCCATATGAAGGTAGGATACCATCAAAGCAATCATGTGAACAAGATAGGTTGTCTGCCAAAACTGGCAGCGTAACGGGATCTTCCTCAACTGTCTAGGAAGAAGAGAGATCCGGATCTGCAGTGGTTTGTTGGATATGATCGTAAGTCAGCTCCTCTATAGATAAAGGCATAGAAATCTCGACGTGCGCAATGTCTCCAGATGTGGAACTCGTGGATGGTAAAGTTCATCGATCATTTAAATAAGAGGTCCGAAATAACATATTATTCGAAGGAGGAGGTGCACTGTTGGAAATGGTTCCAATAAAATTCACAGGTACGGAATGGTTAAAAGTTCCCATCAACAAGGGGTACATTCCAACACCTATGTTCCCAATTTGCGACTGAGAATCAGAAACTTGTGGGACTACTGATCCCGTGGATGCTGTGGAAGGAGTGCCAACATAATCCAGCCGATTGATCGTCACAATCTTGCCTTCATGGGGAAAGCAAATAACTCGAAATATAGTAGATGTGACAGCCTTCATAGCGTACATCTAGTTCTGACGCAATAAAAGGTTGTAGTCGATGGGTGCATCAACCACTTCGACTTCAATAGGCACGGACTTACCTCCCAAGGAGACAACAAGGGAAGGGATAATTCCATGCGGCGTAAAAGATCTACCGTTGAATGTAGTGAGTGTAGTTCTAGATGCAAGTGGAGGAGGAGATCCAAGAGCTTTCCAACAAGTTAACGGAATTACTGACGTGGAAGTACCTTCATCAACCATAGTACGTTTGACAAAGCTCTTAAGGCAAACCACCTGGATTTCAAAAGCCACATGGTAAGGCAAGCGAGGTTCGACATCAGTAGTATCGAACTTGATAACACTAGGACTTCCCCCATCCTGAACTCCTAACGCACTCAAAAGGGCATGCTTCTGAGAAGGACAAGCTTGCAAACCTTCAAGAGCCGACATGGCACACGAAGTTCGGCTCAAATATTCTACGATGGAGTAGTTCTAGGTGGCTCGAGCATTAGGATTATGCATGGAGCACTTTAGAACACCTTTCGATATCTACAGCATAATAGAAGGCTTCTTGATATGCAAGGAATTATCAGGAGGAGGGGGAGGCTGATTCCCCAAATTCAGTTGTGGTGCACCTTAATCACGTTGACGAGTAGCAACAGAAACCTCCGACTGAACCATATTCACACATCCATGACCACTAGTATTGGAAGAAGACGTTGTCATTTCATTAGTACCATAACTAGTGGTGGGAGCATGCGAAGCCATGTTCTGGTGATGAGGTAGGGTATCCTTCAGCACAACTGGGCTCAGTGCCAAATGCTTCAATGCTTCTTCAATACGAGGACATAAGTGAGGAAGATGATCCTCCCCACAAATCTTGCAAGGGAATTTCACCTTACGCGTAGGTTTACAATCCTCACCCGCATTACAACCTTCCCGAGGAGGGTTGGAATTCTCTTTACGAGGAGTATTACGATTTCTATTGTTGTTACTTCCATTGTTTCCACCCCTACGATTATTTCTCCCCTTTTTCTTACCATTAGGCTGCTGGTTACCCGACGGTTTCGTTGATTGCACATTGTGTACATCAGACGATAGAGTGGAAGTGGACAAGGTGTGAACCTATCCGAGAGCAGACTGGTTTAGCGACAAATTTTGCATTTGATTAGCTACCAAGTCTACAGGGCGAGTGCATGCGGACCCCACGATGCCATCGGCATGTGGTCCAGGAACTGACGTGGGCTCATGTCATGTTTTCGATGCATCAGGAATAATGTCATACAAAATGCCAGACTGAGAATAAAGTAGATCTAACTGCTGGACTTTCAAGATAGCTTGTTCCTTAGTCACAATGCCGGACATCGAAACATCCTTAGCAATGTATGGGAGTAAAGACTTAAGGAACCATTCCAATAGGAACTTTGGAGGAATGTTGGATTTCACTAATCTCTTCCGTCGATGCCACTCTTGAACGTGGTCAGAAATATGGGTGGCCTTATTCTAACGGAAGGTGGACAACAACTCAGTACCAGTATCATAATGAACCGGCAACTAGAAATGGTCTAAGAAAACCAAAGCAATCTCATTGAATCCCCTATAGGTGTTTCCAGGCAACTCCACATACCGCTCCGCGGTTGCCCCCATGAGGGTGCGTTGAAATAGTTGTAATCGAATGGAATCATGATTCAAAGAGTTGGAGGAGCACCAAAGGTGAAATCTCATGACATGATCTCCCGGGTCCTCACCACCTTTCACTTCAAACTTTGGAATATCCGAAGGGAGATTGGTAGGGACCGGGGACCAAGTAGGGTTGTGACACATCAGATCATTCATGAGCCTCGAAAGATCTGGGAGATTCAAGTGTGCAAGGAATGGGAGCAACGGCTGGAAAGCTTGATTATAAGCCCCGATAGAAGGTTGATTAAACGGAACTGTGTTGTAAGATGGACCAAAAGCTTGACCATGAGGGTTAAACTCCTAACAATGAGGACTTGATGCCCCGTAAGCTTGGCCATGGCCATAAGATGGATAACCTCCCCCTACCTGACCCATTTGAGAGTAAGTAGGTATATGTGCGTTTTGAGCACCATATTGGGGTGGTGGGTGATACTGGTGGCTAGCACCGATTGTGTTGTAGTAAGGGTTTCCACCATGGGTATGGGGTGTGTATGTACTATTCATAGTGGGAACCGTGTTGTATTGACCGTAATGGTATGGTATGTTCCCACCCCCAATATTAGGATTAGCTTGAGCAATCGTGTGATGACCATAAGCATGAGAAGTATTCCTAGGTCCCATATGGGTGTGACCAGTAGCAGGGTTGGTGGTGTGATGTCCATATGGATAGGAAATATTCCCACCCCCTACAATTACTATTACTAGCGGCAGCAGTGGATGCAAAAGTATGCGGTATGTGTCCACCCCCATGGTTGGGAAGAACAATATCATGTGCAAAAGTAGTCCTAGGTTGATGAGTAGCGGCATGTGTATTAGGTGGTGGATGGCGAGTCGTGTTTCGAACAACATTTCGACTAGGTAAGGTATTCCTAGGAGGTGGTCGCATTCCAACATTAGCATGGTTAGGAATCTAACTAGTCCCCATACTATGTGAGTGGGTGGACAACATAGTGCCCCCAGTGGGTATAATATGGCTAACACTTTGACTAGTGCCAGCATCAGTACCAACCATAGTGGAAGGTTTGACAGTATTGTGACTAGGCATACCAAAAGAGAATGCGGTGGGGTTGAGCATAGGGTTGGAATCATCATGAGTCTCAGGCTTCCTATATCTAAAATCACGTGGAAACGAAGGAACGAAAGGCTCGTCCTGTTCTTCCTCATCGGGTAAGTCGGGCATCCCGTAAAGATAATTATCCAGATTCGAAGGATCAAACAGATCCCAGTCAAGTGGATTACACCAAATAGAACTAGGTTGAGTCTCAGGTGGATCACCTCCCCAATCCTCACGAGGATTTTGGGGATCAGAAGTATGTTCAACTCTACCCGAAGGAGTAGAAAGGTCTTACCCGATATCAGGATGTGCAGCCATGTAGTCCTCAACGTAAGTCTCGTAAGAATCCGAAGACTCAGAGGGAGCCCTCCGGCATCCTCTAGCAATAAAATGTGTAACCTCGAGTGGCTTTAAACCAGCCAAATGATAGGACCGGCGGAGAGTAGGGCTCCGCACCACATTCTATCCAAAGAGAGACACAACGTCTCCTAAGGCCAACTATCGACCAAAAACAGTAAATCAAAAGCACACACCTAGAGAAACTACATCCAAGAGCAGACAAACAGAGTGGATAAATGAGCTCCTGACACTAGAACCGGTATGTCTCACCTAGGAGAGGCTTGAGACTCCCAAACTATAGCTGGAGGTAACAGAATCAATTATAGAGACACCCAGGCTTCACTGTGTCGACAGGGTCAAGTCCACTGCACGAACACAACTGTGTTGTCCAATCCCTATCTGACTTAGGACACAAACAACATAACCACTGCAAGTACCCTGTGCGCTACCTAGGTAAGGAAAATATGTTTACCACAATATAACCCATGCTCAGGGGGACAGTCGCAGGTGGGACCTGTCGTATGGGCAGGGTAGCTAAGCCCGAAGCACAAGAGGATGAACCTCCGGTACCCCCAGATATGAACAAATCCTGGATATATCTCCCACGTTCAGCCGATATCAAAGGGATATCTCCTCAACCAACCTCCCGTGACCTCGTGCTTAACTCTGGATTGAGTAGAGATTTCCTGAGAACACCGATCTATACCATGGATTCCTCACTCCCTGGTCAGACACCTGATGTTCTGTTCAATAGTATCGGATTGTTAACTCACAATGATATATTCCAAGACTCTAAACCTATGTTAGTTGATGTACCCTATAAATAAAATAAGTCTAATCAATTTTATGATTAAGAATTAATTTTAGTGGCTGTGATTACTCAAGGGATATGGTCGTGAAACTAGTTATGTGTAGACTCAATAGTATGCAACATCGTCCAATCCTAGACTCATCTATCCAATAAAACAATGTCACTAATATGCAAAATCAACCAACAATTCCGAAATAAATATGCAAACTTTTATATTTTCAATGCACAAGCAAAACCTAAAATGAAGGCAACAAGCACTCAATGCAAAATGCAGTACATGGAAATAAAATATTTTTGTATTTTCTCTTATAAACAGAAAGGAAAATGCAAAAAACTAAATGAATACTTTTGTATTTTTTTCAATATATATGGAATGAAAAAAATGCAAGCAAAATCCTACTATTCAGTCATTGAAGTGCCGAGAAGATCACTAAGACAACCTAGCATATCCTAAACAGCAAGACTCATCCAAAAGAAAGAGCTCAAAAGGAAGAAACCAAGAGGCTAAAACCAAAGATTGGTAAAAAACCAAGAAGGCTCAACCAAGAGAAACGAAGAGATTTGGTCACAACCAAGGTGTTAAACAGTCAAGAAAGAGGCCAACAAAGACTCAGGAACCAACCAAACTCACCCAGCAACAACTAATAGCCATAAACCAACAAAAGTCGGAGTTACACGCTACTGTCGAAGGAATACCTGTGGGTACTCGCGAGCAGTAGTGTAAACAGAGGCGAGTATATGCAGGCAGAACTAAGCCAACCCGCGGGTGAGGAAAAGCAAATGGTCAAATAAAGAGTCCAGAGGCTCAAGAAAAAGCAAGTTTTCTATAGTATATCTTAACGGCCAATTAGTGACATAGAGCTTCAATAAACAACAACTCTAATTATGGACTAATGCTCAAAATTTTTCCCAAACATGGATGTTTTCCCCATCGGAGTTGCCATTTCTGTATTGGAGAAAACTCACTATGGCTTGGGAATACGACAACAGACAGATGACTACTAGAAATCTACTCAATTCTCAAAAAAATGCTATTATAAATGACAATGTTAAAATAATGGAGAAATGTAACCAACCTCGATCCAACGTTTGATGTAGATCCCCCTTGGAACTTTCAATTTGGGCACATCCAAGCACTTGTAATGTACAAATTAGTCTTGACAACCAATATCTAACAAGTACATGTGATATATAAATAACATTAACATTATCAATAACAATGGTCCATAATATCATAAGCAAATGTAACCCAATGTATAATAAACAACATTCACACCATGAATGGACGAGAATATGAGTATTTCTATTAATGAACAAGAAGAAGTACAAAGTGATACGACCTCTTGCTGGCAACCAATCTGTAGCAAGATCTAGATCAATCCACTTGTGCCTCCACCACTTCAATCCTCCATGAAAGGAAAACTCAAACTAGAGAGGAGTTTTGGAAGGTGAACATAAATGGTTCACAACTACAAGGATCAATGAGTGCATACTCAAGATAGGGAAAAAATCCACTAGAGTGCCTTTACTATTCTCTTCTTCCTCCCATCCATAAGCCATATGTGCTCAATATATAGTCCTCTCAAAGGTAGGTGAAAGGACTCATCGAGCTGTTACTTGGGCAGATGGAGAGCCAAAGGTCACCCAATGACCGCTTTTTGGGAGTAAAAGGTAATAAAATAGTGGTTTTTACCATTTTACTTGATACCCGTGGGCTATAGGGATGCAACTTGTGGGTACGCATTCTATAGTGATGCAACATGCGGGTAGAAACAAATATAGGGTAAACTGGTTTCACTGAAGGATGAAATGGATCTGAGTCACTGAAATGGATCCTACAGGCCAAAGAATGCTGATGCTCACAGGGTGGAAGATTTCTGCGTAACAACCAAAACCTGTCTTTTGAAATTTCTGAAATGAAAACCCAATCAAATGTTTTTCAAATTTTATTACATGCATAAAGATATAAAAAATGAGCCTTAAAAAATTTAGAAATGAATTTTCAAATGACCTCCCATCATCTAAAACTGATCAACTCGACAAAATTATTTGGGGAGATAACATCTGGCTCCTACTCGGGGATGGAACCCTCCATGTGAGGTTCCAAGAACCATAGATTTGATGCCTTTCCTGGACAAACAAAATATAGGACCTAATCTAGTGTTCCATTGGGCATGGAATCAACAATACAATTTTCTTCTAAACACCTTTCAAGAACTGCCTTTACTATTGATCCCCTGCAAACCTGTAACCTGCCTGCTTATTTAACAAACACTAAAAACAACTGAAAGAATCTACCTGCTCATATGAAGAGCTTATTCTCCTGCCTACTCCTACGCTAACCAACTGCACTGCTTCTTGTCAAGTGACATCATGCTTCCAATGAAGCCATGTCAGAAACTGATCTAATGATAACATCCTTGATCTTGGCCCAGAAAATAAAGGAATCCATATTATGCAGAAATGTAATTTGGAAATATAGCAGAATCAACTTTCATTTGACAAGAAAATTTTGACATTTATGCAGCTCATAGAATCCAAATAATCAGCAATAGGGTCATCAAATTTATAAGGAAATACCTCTTCTTGCTACTGTTCCAATTGAATGAGATGCTTTTGCTGACTGCCTTCAATGACTTCAATGTTGAACATAAGCTGCTTGACATCTATCAGAGGAACATGGATGATCAACTGCTGATCCAATCCTTTCTGCTCTCCCTCACCTTTATGTCTTCTGCAATTTCTCTTTGTCTGCAAATAAAAAAGCTGAGGGCTGCCCTTACTATCTGCTGCATATTCAAAATTGTTACATGCTGTCTCTTCAATCTGCTCAATATCTTTTAAATTTTCAACTAGAAAAATCTGATCTCCATGACAATCTAAGACAGTAGATGTATTTAGTACAATGTCAAAAGCATCTACATTATGGTTAACATCTTGAAGGTCATCAATATCCCGATCATAATGAGAAGTATCTTCTGCTGCAGAAAAATCTTCATGAATGTTTAGTTCTCTATTCAATAAATTGAATTCTTGATAGCACTCAGGGTAGAGAAAATCAATAGGGAATTTGTCTTTACAAAACACATGAAAGGCAGCATGACAATCTGCTAAAGAACTAATGCTAGCAATAGGAAGGGACTGGTACCAATCATGAGCAACCCCCTCTAATGAATACCAAAATAGTTTAATCCGAACATCTTCGTGTACAATTTGTAACCGATGAATGCAATCATGAAAGTCAAGCAAATGTTCAGCTGGCACTTCCCACTTTTCACCTCGAAATCTGGGAAGGCTATTTTCCCATTCATCTCTATTGGGCACTGGATTAGGGAAACAAGCAATTTTTGAAAAATAACAGAATGCATACCTGTTTGCCAAGATCCGGTTCATGTCATACCAGTGGAGTCGTCAATAGATTTCTGAGCAATGGAGTCGCCACTGGATTCGTCCTTAATGGAGTCTCCAGATAGATGATTACAACCAAGAAAATGTCTAGTCTTTGTTTATCATCAAAGCTGGATCTATGTCGTTCTCCCAGGGAAGCTGAGCTTCAATTTCCTCTCCTTGGCAACGATGCCAATTTGTTATCCCTCCAGGAGTCTTCCTAGGTTGTGCTTGGAAAAGCCCGGTAACTTAAACTTATCTTCAAAGATGGGGTAAATATGGATCAAGTTGGATGATTGAGATCAACACTCATATGCCCAAAACATACAGAGATATATTTAGAATAACAAGGCTTTTGACCACTACTGCTCAGAAGGTTTAATAAAAGTAGATGTGTGCAGAAAATATTATGCTGGCAAACTCATATAAAGAACATACATGAATGGCTGATCACAATATGAAAATGGTACTTGGTATTCGATTCACCAACACAGATAGGATGACAGCTATATGGCGTGGGAAAATGGAAAAATCATGAAATAGGCATTTCACTGCAAGTATTGAAAAGAATAAAGAGGAAAAACTGAACACACATATGGCAAAAGAAGCTTGTATAAATGATATGCAACAAGCAATCTGATAATACAAGTTAAGAAAAGTCTCTCCAAGATCGAACCATTGTCCTACATGAGTTCTGGGATTTATAGCCTTTACAACCTCTCCCCATATCCTAAGAAGTTGGGTCGAATTTACTCCAGATGGAAAATCCAACACCGCTTTTCAACATACCAGGAAAAATCATTTTTAATTGTCCAGACTACTGAAAAATGGGGTTCGTAGATGCATTTGATTCTCCCAATATGTGGCACCTATAAGAAAACTAAGATAGGTTATTTTTCTCTGACATGTCCGGAAGAAAAACCTTCGAGCGTTTTGCAGAATGATTCTCCAGTCGCTCAGAATCATCATTTGAAAATGATGACTCTGCATAGTAAAAATGCCACTTTTGCTTAAATTGTTGAAAAAGAGGCTCAGAGATGGGTTCATTTCCCCAGCTATGTGAAACCTGTGTATAAACTGAAATATTTTATTGTGCATTGATCTGTTGTGAGAAAAAACCTCTCTCAGATCTTTGAAACACGTTTTGGTTTGCCCAAGATTTGCATTTCAAAAGCAAGTGTCAAATAGGAAGGTTCTGGGATTCGACAATTAGGGCTCAGTGATGGATTTGATTCTCTCAATATGCAACACATGTAGGAAAATGGGGAGAGGTTATTGTTCTACGACATGTTAGGAACAGAAACCTCTGAGCGTTTTGCAAAAAGATTCTCCAGACGCTCAGAATTGTCATTTCTTCATTATTTCCACGGCACATTAAAACACACCACATTTCTTCATTATTTCCATCTTGCTGGCACCTTCAAAACTGAAAAAACACATTGAAACAGATCCTATTAATTAAAACCTTCACTTAAAAACCATCCTCCTACTATTTTGAAGCAAAACTATGATCTGGGCAAAAAATAATGGCTCTCTGCCCTGTTTTGCACTTTCGATGGCTAAAGAGCCAAAATTCGAACCTGTAAGCCACCGAAAGCTCTGCTTTCGATGGCTAAGAATAGCTGTGAAAACCTGCCTAAGCCAGCAAAAGCTCTATTTTGAAACTAATCTTCCAAAATGGCGAAAATGTATTTTGTCTCAGCTTCTTGATGACAAGTGAAGTTCTTTTGCTCTTTCGGTAGGTAGAATGAATTTGCATTTGAACACGAGCGCTGCTGAAAAAGTGGTGAAAATGCTTCTCCTTTTGGTAGCTTTGGGAAATTTTTCCTTTACGCTGTCAAAATAGTGTTGAGAAATCCTTCGCTTTTGGTAACTTCGAACAATTTTTCTTTTGACTTGTAAGCTGCCAAAACTGACCTTTTGGTGGCTAATGAACACCATCGTATTTTCCCAAGCCACCGAAAACTGCTCCCTAACTTACGTTGGATGTCCTTTCACTTTCAGTAGCTAGGAGAGCCTCGAAAATTTCATTTAAGCTGCTGAAAGCAGGGCTTTCGGTAGCTTAGGGACCGTTTTAAATAAGTGGTTAGCTACCGAAACCTATCTTTTGAAATTTCTGAAATGAAATCCCAATCAAATGTTTTTTAAACTTTATTACATGCATAAAGATATAAAAAATGAACCTTAAAAAATTTAGAAATGAATTTTTAAATGACCTCCCATCATCTAAAACTGATCAACTCGACAAAATTATTTGGGGAGATAACAAGAAATGTACCCTACTATGCAGTAGGCAAACCGACATTTTTCAGCAGGTGTACGCTACTATGTGCAAGGGATACCAGCGTTCATGCCAGAGAAGGTTTGAAACAAGCTCTAAACCTTCAAATTGAGATGAGTCAAGCAAAGGAAACAGGCTACAATGATCTACAAAGCCTCTTGGAGGATCAGAAAGATCAAAAAGTACTAGAAGGAAAGCTAACTAGGTCTCCTAGAGCAGAAAACAACTCGTCCCCAGTAGAGTCGCCAGTTTGTTGTTCAATATTTTTACCCTATAGCGAGGAGAGGGACACTACCAACTTCTGGGGTGACAGGTAAATACATTGATCATATCACATAGGATACTACAAAAGGAAAGATAACAAGGTTCTTGGAGGCATACCTTATTAACGACGTTCGATCCTAGCTTTCGCTTGCTCTCCACTTGATCTTCCGTTCGGTGAACCTGCAATACAAAAGATACCTTCCTCGGCATATCTTGACTGATATAACAATGACGAAATTGAAATGCAATTTAGACATCAAATACAATCAAGCATTTAATCCAAACAAATATGCAATCCATTAGACATTTGATTGGGATGGGAACGGTATTTCAACCTTTATTGTCAAAAGCAAATAATCAGTACAATTATACCTGATCATTCAGAGTGCTTGTGTAACTGGATTTTGGGCTCCTACTCTTCACACTAACTCTGGAATTCCTATAGCATAACCACCCTTAATGCATAGTTTCTACTCCCCTCTCTCATCTATTCCCGTTGTATTTATGGGACAAGGTAGGCAGTTTGGATCGAGAGGTAGTTTGATTGGGAGGTTGGAGAAGTTGCAAAACCAACTTCAACTAATCCCAATTCATCAAATTAATATATTTTTTATTACATTTTAAGATTTACGCGAGTTTTCTTAAGTGGAGTAGCGCACAATATGCAACTTGCATGCTTACAACCAGTGTTTGCAATGTTTTTTGAGGGTGTACGCTGGTCTACTGAAGTAAAGTAGGATATTTCAGTAGGTAAACGCTAGTCTACTGAAGCAGAGTTGCATATTTTAGCAGGTGAACGCTGCTCTTATGCATGTAGGGTAGCATTCATGTCGAAATGTAGGTAAAAGTAGTGTTTTGTCAGTTGCAGAGGGGTAATTCTAGTCTATACATCCTCTAGGTCAATCTTGCTCTTCAATCCAAGTTGTCCTTTTCTATGATCGACAACTAAAGGTGATCATGGACAGAGAAGTGCAGATTTGACCTATAACAGTATTGAATGCATCCTAATAGGATATGGAGAAGAATCAAAATCATATAAACTCATGAATATCATATCCAAAAAGATATTCATAGAGTGAAGTGTGAATTTTGAAGAACCGCTTCCAGATCTGAAACTAGTCGAGGAAAACACTATCGATCTGCAGTCTCTACAAGAAGAAGTTTCGAGAGAAGATGAAGAAAGATTTGGATATGATATTTTTGATATTTTATCAGAATTTGATGGCCATGAAATATCAGGTTCAGAATCCGACCATAATGATCGTCCTCAGTTACCAAAGTGGGCCCAAAACACTCTACAATTTGCTGCTCCAAACATTTGAAATCCTGCTGATCCAAGGAGAACAAGAGAAAACTTTCAAAGAGAAGGTATGGCTCTTTCATTTTTTGATCCATTATTATCTGAGAAATGTTATTTGATGATCATTTCAGATCTAAAATCATACTATCATGCCCACCGATATCCACGATGGAAAACTGCCATGGATGAAGAGTACAGTTCTCTTCAAAAGAACAATACATGGGAGCTAGCTTCTCTTCCACCTGGAAGAAAATTGGTTCAATGTAAGTGGGTCTACCGCACGAAGGATGCTATTGATGGCTCTATCAGCAAATACAAAGCTAGGTTGGTGGCAAAAGGTTTCTCCCAAGTCCAAGGAGTGGACTACACTGAGACGTTTGCACCGGTTGCAAAGATGGATTCCATCTGCCTAGTTTTGGCGATTTCCGCATCCAACCACTAGGAAGTGCACCATATGGATGTGAAGAGTGATTTTCTACATGGATACCTTGATGAAGAAGTATATATGAAGCAACCAGAAGGATACATATTAGATCCATCATTAGTTTGCAGATTGAAGATATCTTTGTATGGATTGAAACAGGCCATAAGAGCTTGGTACACAAAGATGGACTCCTCCTTCTTTCTTAAAATTTCAAAAGATGCAAATCTGATTCGAATGTGTACCTACAACAAGTTAAAGGTAATTTTCTGATTTTTTTCTTTATGCTGATGATCTTCTCATTACTGGTAGCACTCTCCTTACAATCAACAAGCTAAAAACCGCTTTAAATCTAGATTTTGATATGAACGATTTGGACTTGCTTAAGCAATTTTTGGGCTTCGAGATAGCTCAAAAATTTGATGGGATCACATTATCTCAGCAAAATTATGCTTCAAAAATACTATTAAAGTTTAATATGGGAGAATGTAAGGCTGCTCCATTTCCATTCCTCTCAAGAATCAGTCTTGAGGAGGGAAATTCTACACCGCTTGCAGATTGCACTATGTATCGACAATTGATTGGTTTACTACTCTACTTGACACAATCAAGGCTTGATATTTCATAGGCCATGAGTTCTATATCAAGGTATATGCAGCAGCCCAATGAGCTTCATTGGTGGGCAGCCAAGTGGATCTTGTAGTATGTGCAAGGTACGAGACATTTTGGCATACATTATGCTGCAGATTCAGAGCTAGATTTCAATCGTTTTACTGATTCAGATTGGGCGGGTGATAGCATTGATCGCAAGTCCACTTCCTATTATGTTTCCAGGATTTTCCATGGCCCTATTTGCTGGTCAAGCAAAAAGAAGGCAGCCATTGCACTTTCTTCAGCAGAGGCAGAGTATCCAGTGGCAGTCAATGCCTGCATTCAGGCAGTTTGGTTGCAGGGTATTCTTTCCGAGTTTGATTTTTGTAGCACTACTTCGACTGTCATATTTTATGACAATCAAAGTGATATTAAGATATCCACAGATCCAGCTCAGTGGAAGAGAACCAAGCACATTGAGATTCATATGCACTACATCCGAGAGTTGGTGCATGATCGTACCATCATTCTGCAATATTGCCCTACTGATGAGCAAATTGCAGACTTCTTCACCAAGAGCTTCACTGAGAAGAAGTTCTCTTACCTCCGTTCACTGTTGGGGGTGAGTTCCATCATGGTGGAGACAAATTAGATCCATTTTTTATGTTTAGCTTGAGGGGGGGCTTTCTTCCCACTCGATTTTCTCTCTTTCCTCACTTAGCTTATTTTCAACATTTTTTGGATTATTATATTGGGGCGACCTTTGGTATCAGTAACCAGGGCCCTACATTTTAGTTTGTACATCATAGTATAGCTTGGGGGGGGGTTCTAGGATATCTCATCATTCGGTATGTACTTTGCATGTACTTTGCATGCACTTTGCATTCATTGCATGCATCTGCATGCTGCCCAGTCACTAGTTTGATGCCTCCAGCACCTAGTCCTTATTCTTCCAGCACCCGAGAGCCACTTTCCATTCAGTTTTATCCCTCCTTTCTAGGAAGGTGCCCAATTCTCACCTACCACTTGAGAAGGGTGCCTTTTCTCACCTACCACTCCAATTCATTTCAGTTAACTAGTTCTCTTTCCTTGATTTGAGGCTAGACTAACTCCTAACTGTTGTTATCACTCCGATGGACCTCCGATGAGACCTAACTACCTATTCTAAGTGCAGTTAACTCCTCATGCGCCCTCCACTGAGCCTCCTTCCCTACATTAGTGGCATGACGATCAGTTACACTCATTACACTCAGTTAGACCTAGTTTGACATATGTCTGACAGTTACTTGTGCATTGATGACCACCACCGATTGATGATGAGGACTCCTAGTTGGAGCCAAGCTACACCATGTAGTATATTTGAATGACCTCCTTGGCTAATTCGAATTTCTCACTCATTGTGATAGTATTGTATTGTAATTCTACCATTCTGGATTATAGAGCACTGATGCATCTCTCTTGCACAGTTTTTACTCCAAATTGTTTTACATCTTTGTGATTGATATTCTTGTTCAATAGATCTGCTGTGACTAATTTTACACTAGAATATTAATGTAAATTGTAAATTTGTAATCAATGGAAAATGATCATTGAGAACTAAAATTTTTAGTGTGTAGATGCCCATTGTAATAATAGAAAATAAAAAAAGTAATGAAAACATCATTGAGTTAAATGAGTTTTTTTTCTATGAAAAATCAATGCAACTTGCAATGGAAAGGAATAGAAATAATACTAATTTAATATATTTTTCTATTTACTAAGGGGAAGTATGGTTGGAATTTGGAAATTCTAATTTGGAAAATATAGTTTTATATAAGATCAAAGATATTTCATATTAATAATACTAGTAATATGATACTAATAAAATAATGACGTTTTATAAATTTTGCTATTCTTCAAAAATAGTAAATAAAATGGCGTTTTAGAAGTTTTATTACACTTCAAAAATATGTTTAAATGATAAATTTACCCTTCATACAAAACGGTTAACAAAATGCCTGCCCCTCAAATTCCATCACTGCTTTACCCTAAAACATAAGTGTTTACTATTTTATTATTGATGGTCGGTATCTGGGGGCCAAGAAGGTCGTCATACCCCCTTATGCAAGCCAAATTGCATGCCAAATTATAGCTTTAAAAATTAAAATTAAAATGGAATCCTGATATAATATATTATTTTATTTTCTAATTTCAAATATTATTTTATTTTCCGATTTCAAATATTATTTTATTTTCCGATTTCAAATATTATTTTATGATATTGTCTTAACAATTCTGGACTTTTTTACCCTAAATCTGGATGGTTAGCTTTCATTAACATTATAAATATTCATTTCTTATATCTGAATATAAAATAAATAAAACAATACAAAATTAATGATGATTTATTCATAATTTGTTTACTAGATTTACAGGATCTCTACTAGAAGAGTAATTTCAAATATGTTACTTAGTAAATAAAAGTTTATATTTTTGAAAAATAAAAATATAAAAAGAAAACCCAGATTGAACTTTAGTTAGTACAAGGAATCCATAAACCTCGAGTTTAATAAATTTTGCTTAATTTAATTCGACCTAGATTGTAAATATTAAACGTAGAATTAGGGCCATTGAAAAAGGCCAAGGGCGCATGTCTAGTTTAATTTCATGAGAGGGCGACATTTCTCCCACATCAGAAAGACAATAGGGAAAATCAATGTATTGTAATAAAGACATTATAAATCAACTATATTCATTATATTTGTTTTCTTCTTTGTGAGATATTTATCATGACAAGAATAATGATTATTAAATCGTGTGTGCTTTCATAGGTTGACATATTGAAGAAAGAGATGGAAAGTTTTGTAGATTGTTTGAAGCTTGACTTTCCGAGCTAAGGATTCATCCCGTCATGAACCCATCATTAGAGGGAGACACGGGTGTTTCTCATAAGCTTTTTAATTAAAAAACTTTTATTTTCTTCTTCTTATTTATTTAATATTTTTATGTTCGATTTTTATTTAGAATTTTATTAATAACAGATATTCAAGTATTACTTAATTTCTCGCCATCACCTCTATTGATATTTTGGGGGTTTTTTCTATTCCAATTGCTTTTCTAATGTGCCTTTTTTGTGTAGTGATCAAGGTTGAATGCTGATAATGGTTTTTCCATTTTTGTAATATCCTGAATTTTGCTAATTATATTGATGTTATATATTGGTCATACATCCCCGATGCATATGATTTATTTTGGTATACTCGGCATAATCCCCAATGCACATGTTTTACTTTTATTGTATATATTGGGCATAAGCCCCAATGCACATGATGTATCTTATTTATAGATATTGATATTTGGGCATGGACCCTGACAAATGCAATTTATTGTTATCTACTGGGCAAAAAGACCCAATGTATTTGATTGATTTTTTATTATGAGATTGGGTACAAAACCCTAATATGCTGAGATGATATTTCATAAATGTTGTGCAGAGTTATGATATGCATGACTGACTTTTATGATGTGTTGAGCGTGGACTCTGGAGCACATGTATTATGTATGTACTGGGCATAAGCCCCGATGTACATAGAAAACTTTTATTATGTACTAGGCGTAAGCCTCGATGTGCATAGAGTGTTGGGAATAAGCCCTGGAGCACTCCAAATTTATGTTGAGCATAAGCTCTGGAGCATCGATTTTTTGGCCATTGTATCCCTAGGTGTGTCTTACAAATGCATCCTAGAACTAGTGTTGAGCAAAGAGCTCTGGAATTGCACTAGCGTAACACCCATGTAAAAGTGTTGAGCCTAAGCTCTGAATAGCATTAGGGGTTACTTTACTTAAGAAGGTGTTGAGTTGAGGAAGGCTCTAAATAGAATCAGTCATCATACTTATTTTATTATGATTAATTGATTCATTACTCATCTCATCAAGGAAGGAGGAAACTACCACAGAAAACGAGGTAATCCAACATGCAAAGGGACCTAGAGCTACCTAACCTAGTCGAACATCTGAACCTACCAAATCTTTGTCAAAAGAGTGGACCTTAATTAAATAAAGCATCAAAGTTATAATGCTATCTACCTACTTAATTTAATTAAAGTGATTAAGTATAAAGATCCTCACTCATGTACAAACGATATACATAAATATATGTATATGAAAAATATTAATTATATGTAAAATATATTACTTATAAATAAAGATAGTAATATAAGTAAAAAATAGTACTTATAAATAAATATAATATTCGTAAGAAAAAATATAATTATTATGTTAATATAAATTCAAGTTGAAAATAAAGTTAAGTTAATATTAAAGAAATTAATATTCTCAATTGCTATTTTCAAAAGTTCACCTATAAAAACTAGGACAATTCCCAAAGAGAGGGCATCTGTCTTTTTATCATTCTTTTATGGTAACAAGAGAGAATTTGTCCCATGGAACTGAAAGAGAAAATTATTCCAAGATTGAATTATCATCAGTTGTCTTCCCTAGGTCCTCTAGTTTCCTATTGCATGTTGGAGCCAACTCGGGGGGATCCGAACAGAACCAGGAACAGTTCCGGGTCATGGTTGGGAGGAGCGTGGTAGTTGCAAAGTCATTCGATTACCATCCTACAGGTCATCCAACCATAATTGTGCTCATTAATTAGTGTTTGAGGTGTGCAGGTCTATGCAAGGAGAGGATCCCAACTACAAATCTAGGTACGAACTACTTCTATGTTTCTAATGTATTACCAGTTCAAAGTTTAGAATTTCATTTCAATTACGGTAAAATTCTTTCTAGTTAAACCCCAGGAATTGGGAGCAAGGGAATATTCTATTCGCTCCCCAGGTCAACCTATCAAAAGTTTAAATTCATGTTTAAAGTTTCAAACCCTAGCTAAAACTGAAACAATAATGAATCTACAAACATAATTAAATTAATTGTTGTAGCAGAATCATCTCCTTCAAGGAGATCGATTCGCTTGGCTTTTTCCAAGCTTAGAATCCTAGGTTCCAAACTTAAAAATCAAACTCTATACTATTCAAATTAAAATAATATATAAATCTTTGACAGAGATGCGTAGGGTCCTGTTCAAAACCAATCTAAAAATCAATGCAGCATGAGCTTTAAATATACAGTTAAACCATCATCCATAAACTCATGTCTAACCGAGCCACCACTACAAATTTCTTTTCTTAAATTGCCATTACCGGCTGATACATTTATGGCACGTTTTCAGATTTATATCTCTCCTATTGAACGTGAAGATTCGGGATCGAGTCCTCTGCAAAACACTTATAAAATCCTACGAATTACATAAGGGACCACGCTACAACGTGGTTTTCCATTTAAACCGTAAAAACAAATCATAAATATGATTAAGATTTTAACACTAGGGCTCTGCCCATAAAATCCACATAAGAATATTCAAAATATGAAATTAACTCAAGACCATTCCTTCTTACAGCCAAATGCAAAGATAACAATTTACACAGTAATTTCATCTCCCAGCTAAAACATTGGATACGATTTATTTTCACAGTTGCTTCCCCAAAACGCAATAGGGTTAGAATTACACCGAAGCCCTATTCTTAGCTTAAACATAAATACATCCTTTTAATTTTAAAATCATACTGCAGAAGCTAATCCCCATACACAGAGGAAAAGCAAAACGCACAACCTGTTAGGACTTTTCCCATTAATAGAAGTTAACAACACTTTAACCATTCATTCCAGAGAGATTCGATTTGCAGATCAAAACGCCTAAGTTTAAATGACAAGAGTAAAACTGAGAACACATTAAATTATAAATGTAGATAGGACCTTCATGCTCAGCCTTCACCCAACAAAATTGTAAGAAACCTAGGTTAAGTATAAAAAAATTCTGAGATTTAAAAGACATTATTACATTCCAATTTTCAACACTTAAAGAGTTACACAGGGCCAACGATTTTTCCACAGTAGCTGGGAATGAATTAAAATATATCGACAACTTTGACAGAGATCATTTAAAAGACTTCATATTAACAATTAAATAGAATTTCCAAAAACAACAAAACCACATTCAATTGTACAGGATCCAAGTGAAGGCCTCTTCTAAACCCAAAACGCCATAACAGGCTACGACACAACATCAAAATTATGGATTACAAATTTACAGAGCATGCCACGAATTTTGGCCATGATTCCCATCCAAAACTTACAATCACATTAAGACCCCAGATAAATTGAATGGGTAAACCATTTCCACAATTCTTTCATACTGAACAAACAAACAATACAGGAAACCATTCGCATGAGACGAGAAAATGGCCACAGAGCACAAGGCTTACCATGGCGATCATAGTTGCGAATGCCCCATCACGACCAAGCTCGAACTTCCAATACTGTAATCCCTGTGAAAATTCAAAATGCAAACCTTTAGTTATAACATACAAAAAATCGATTTGGGGAAACGAAGTCTGGAGCAAGTATTAAAGATGCAGGGGATACCTTAAACTGTTGGAGACACGCTCTTCTTCCCTTGTCATTTAAGTGGAGCGAGGGCCTTAGCTACGCTCATGGCCAATGCTAGAATCAATAGGACACTTTCGAAAACCAGAGAGCTCTACTCTCTCTTATATGAAACTAAGAAACCCTACAGAGCTCATTCCCAACAAACAACGAAAATGAACTACAGTGAAGAACCACTAGGCATTTGAGCATTACTACACTCCAGCTGAATAGCACATGATGGATGCTTTAAATTCCAAGCAAACCCCACTAATCGTCGAATAATTTATCCACTCCGTATAGTGGAGTGACAGTCATTTGAGTTCGATTTCCTTTGTATGAACTTGGATCACATTCCAACTCTTTACCAAATTCCTTTTATGAATATTACAAATTTATGTAGCATTAGTTTAAACACCTACAAAGAAAAAAGTAGAAATATACTTTAGCATAAATGCTAAGTAAGCCAAGCCTTGCTACAAATTTCACAACTTCAAGCTTTTAAAAGGGATTTACAAGTGACCAATACATTTTAAAAGAAGTTCTACCTCACGGGGAAACATAAAAACCATTAGAGTTAAGCATGCACAACAAAACCGAAATATGTCCATAAATGCAATAGCGATCTTTTCCAATACATCGCTTCCTCCAAATTATAAGTGAAACCATCCACATCAATAAATCAAACATTGAATCATGAACAAAAGTATAAACTATGCATTTACAATCGATAAGTCTTCCATTTATTTTCCGAGTACTGAAGTTAATTTACTAGAACATTTACTTAAATACACGAAGTTAGTCATATAAGAAATTTTTTAAATTTTTACAGTTTTAGGGACATTACAAGTGGTATCAGAGCCCAGCCACAACACTAAGAAAAATTTTGGGCTCACTACACCAGACATTTGCTACAGATACATATATCTCACAAAAAGTACATATGATTTTTCTTTTCATATATATATATATATATATATATAATAACAGAATTTATATATATAGGTATTAAAAATAGGCTATAGTATGAATGCAGAAGAGAATAGCAATAGACATGGGAACTTGAATTCCCCACCACGAGAACAAGAGATCATAGTAGAATTAACTCATATATAATGAAATCAATACAGAGTTAACAAGCAGAATTACATAGTTTCAAAGATGACAACTTGCAGGAAAGACGAGAACAACAAGCAATAAATGAAGCTCTGCTTCAGAGCTTAACAGGGGAAAAACCCCATGGACATCCCACCTACTCAGCAAAATTATCCAAAGAAAACAACTATCACACTAAAATATCCATCAGTCCTAAAGAGGATGAGTATGAAGAACACATACCTGATTTTATGGAAGAGGACTGTAAGAGCTCTTCCAATGATGATGGTTCACCTTCCCGTTGCAAGAAAAGAAGGAAAAATGATAACAGTTTGCTGGGAGATTCCGAAAAATTAAAGTGCCAACTTATGATGGAGATATAAATACTGGGGAGAAAGATGAAGAGTGGCTATTAGGAATGAACAAGTATTTTAAAGTGCACAATTATTCCAGCGAGATGAAAGCATAGCTAGCCATTTACAACCTAAATGGAAAAGCAGCTAGATGGTGGAGAGACCTAAAGCATACAAAAGGGCATGAAGTAAAAGACATTAGATGGGCTGCTTTCAGCAATATGTTCCAAGACAAGTACATGTCACAATCGTTCTTTGACAAAAAAATCAAAGAATTTCATGAACTGAAGATGGGCTCCCTAACTATGGACTTCATCAATAGATTTATGGATCTATTACATTATCTACCATACATAAAATATGAAGACGTCAAGATACAACAATTCTTAGGATGCCTACCTCCCAATTTTCGAGAGAAAATTGAGTTTGACATGCCTAAAACTTTAGACAGCCAAGAAATGAAAACATAAACAGAAACAAAGATAGATTCATAACTTTTTCAGACAATCAAAGGCCAGGTTTTAGGCCACCACCTTACGAGAAACAAAAAAATAGCTTCCCACCCAACAGAGGTTTAAACCGATCTCATGCATGGCCAAATGTTCCCGCACCACATACCAACAAACCAACTTTTAACAAAGGAGTAAAAGCTGCGCCACCAACCATTACCTACTGGAAATGCCAAGGACCCCACTATTTCAGAGATTGTCCCAACAAGAGGGACGGGGTTTTACACAACATATAAGAAAAACCAACGGTAGGGGACATGGAAAGAACACCAAGAATATATGACGTGCTGGATGGTCGACAAGCAGATCACTAGGCCACTATGGTCGAGATTGAAGGTAGAGTTTCAAACATAGCTATTTCAATTTTGATCGATCCTGGTGCATGCCGAAGCTATGTCTCCCCTAAGATAGTCGATACTTGTAAGTTAAATGGAGAGAAACATGAGAAACCATGGCTGGTACAGCTAGCCACTGGTACCAAACGGAAAGTCTCTGAACTAGTTAATGTTTGCGAGATAGATTTGAATGGGTTCCCAACTATGTTAGATTTAAGTATATTACCACTAGGATTGTATGACGTACTTATAGGCATGGACTTGTTGGAACAACATCATGCCCTGCTTGACTGCTTGAACAAATCAATATTATGCACGGATAGCCAAGGGAATCAAAGAAAGATTCAAGGAATACCTAAGAAGGTTTCCGTTAGGAAGATATCTTCCTTACAGGAAAAGAAGTGTGTAAGGAAGGGTTGTACAATCTTTGCAGTTAACTTTCAAACCATAGAATATGATAGGGAACAAAATATCGATGACTTCCTAGTTCTCATATAGTTCAAGGATGTATTTCCCGAAGAAATACCAGGGCTACCACCCAAACGAGACATAGATTTTTCTATAGGATTGACACCCAGTCTAGTGCCATTTTCTAAAGCTCCTTACCGCATGACCACACGAGAGTTGGTGGAGCTCAAGATGCAACTGCAAGAATTGATCGAAAAGGGATACATTCGAGTGAGTGTGTCTCCTTGGGGAGCACCAATACTCTTTGTCAAGAAGAAGGACGAGACAATGTAGATGTGCATCGATTACCGTCAACTCAACAAGTTGAACATCAAGAACCATTACCCACTCCCTAGGATTGATGACTTGTTTCATGAAGTCAGAGGAGTGAATATCTTTTCGAAGATCGACCTGCTATCCATATATCTCCAAGTAAGAATCCCTGATGAAGACATCAGTAAGAACGCCTTTCGAACCCGATACAGTCATTACGATTATGTGGTAATGCCGTTCGAATTGACAAATGCACCGGAAACTTTCATGTGCATGATGAACAACACCTTTAGTCAATACCTAGACAAGTTTGTACTATTCTTCATTGATGACATTTTGATCTACTCTGAGAGTGAGGAAGAACACGGAAAACATCTCCGAATAGTGTTGCGAGTGTTATGAGAACACCAACTTTATGCTAAGTTTAGTAAGTGTGATTTCTACAAACCACAGATAGAGTACCTAGGTCACATCATTTCTGAGAAGGGGATAGCGGTCGACCCTGAAAAGATTAAAGCCATAGAGGAATGGCCTACACCTACTTGCATGACCAACATAGTATCATTCTTAGGTTTAGCCGGATACTATTAGAAATTCGTTGAGAACTTCTCGTGAATTGCTTGTCCTATGACTACCTTGTAGAAAAAGGAAAACAAGTTCCTTTGGACAACCAAGTGCGAAGAAAGCTTCCAAAAACCAAAACAACTTTTGACTAGCGCACCTATTTTACGGATTGTTGATCCCGATGGGGACTTTGTTGTCTGCACAGATGCAAGAAAAGAAGCACTCGGTGGATTTCTTATGAAGAATGACTTCACCATCTGTTACGAATCCAGAAAGTTAAAGGAAGACGAACAGAACTACCCCACGCACAATCTTGAATTGGCCTACATCATCCACACCTTAAAGATATGCAAGCATTACCTTATGGGAAAGAAGTTCCTATTAAAGACAGACAACATGAGTTTGAAGTACTTATTTGACCAACCTGACCTAAATACTAGGAAGGCCAGGTGATGCAGGGAAATCCAAGCCCAAGAGAAACAGTTGGGCATGATCGACAGAAGACTCCCATAGGACCATCGACGACCTCTAGGAAAAAAGGCGAGAGTCGACAGTGTAGTGAGTTATGGGGTTTCCGACCACTGGGGTTGATGGCTGACAACTTAGACAGAGTGATGAAATGGTCGAAGGTGATACCGACCAAGCGGGATTTGACACCGATGAAGATGGTTGGAAGACCAGAAGGGCAGTCGACAATAGATCGGACCAACAAGTGAATGAACAGTCACATCAGGGTGACTAGAAACAAGACGATAAGTTGGTGGGTTGAACCAAAAATAGAAGATCGACTAGGAGATAGTCTATATGGATGTTGGTGCGAAATGATTCAGTGTTCAGTCTAGTCGAGGGGATACCAACAGATGAAGGGAGTCGAGGTCAAGCCTGGATTAGTGCAGGATACATCGAGTTCAGTTTGATCGATAGGAATTCAAATGGATGAACGAAGTGTAATGAGCATGCTAGTCGAAGGGGATGGGGGCAGAGGTGAATGACAAGAAGCTGCAAGGACTGGTGAGTTTAAGCCAGAAATTCAAGCAGGAGCTGTCGAAAGTATAGTCGAGAGGAGAGCAGATAAGTCAGGAGTCGACATGTCAAGGTCGACAGGAGTGCAGTGAAAGGAGTCACATGGTTGACATGTTGTCGAACCGCGATACCCACAGGTTTGGAGTGGAATCCCAGTGTGGAGGAAGAGCGGAGTTGTGGCAAGTCATGGAAGTGAATGGAAATGACAGGAGGTTGAGGTGAGACGAAAGTACAATATGGTCGAGTGATGTGACTACCTATTGTACCAGAGTCAACATGAAGTGCAAAAAGTCAAGGGAGAGTACTTGGAAGCTGTTTGGGGTTGCTGAGGAAGTTAATGGAAGTTAAGATGGTGGTTGGATCTATGTCAGATGTGATCGAAGAGGAGAGGTTTTGCAGCACGGCCAGGGGCGCTGACAGCCACAGCGTTGTAGGTCCGATAGTGCAGAGACTGAACGGTGGACGTATAGAGGAAGGGATCGCTTGTTGCTCATAGCTCATTCGTTCATGCGTTCTGTAGAAGTCTGAGAGGAGGAGAAGATCACACACAGTGAGAAGAAACACACTGAAGACAAATCATTTATGTATATTGTAACAAGATAAGGCTAACTTGTTGGATAGTTTACTTTGTATTTTCACATTGTAATATTCATTTAGTTTAATAGAAGAAGTCGACTTCAGGGCATTTCCAGTCCTCATACTATCTGTGTGAGCCCTTTGTGTGTTTGCTTTGTTTGTTATTCAATAAGCAAGAACCTCGTCGAGGCGCCTTGCATCAAGTGGTATCATAGCTATAGTATTCTAAGAGCTGAAGGATAGCTATATTAGAGCTAGTTGAGAATCCAGTTGTGTGGTTGAGTGCTTAAAACAACTCCAACTACGGTTGGGTAGAGTTGTGCACGACTTGCGAAATTTTGGTTGCGATTGGGCGATGGAAAATAGCTCCAGCTACAGTTGGGTAGAGCTGAAGATCAGTAAAAGATTAGTGAGGGGATAACTCCGACACAAGGTAGGGTAGAGTTTCCTGAATGGGTTGTAGAGACAAACTGTCAAAGCACGTGAACATTGTAGCTTGATAGTTGTGGTTGTTGGTAGAGTTGCAGATGGAATGGATGGACAGATGGAGTCCTCCAGGAGGTTGCGTAGAATGGTCGGATGTGAACCGACATAGAGATCTCAGGAAGGGACACTTTCTGAAGGGTTTGTGAAGAACCTAAGGAAATTGGTAAGGGAATTTGGAGCCATGGAGCTGGCCCAAGGGTCTACAGAACGCATCCACCAGGACATATCTCTGAGGAAACTCCTGAAGAAGAAACACCTCACAGTCGAGAAGGTGAGGACTATAAATGAACTGATCGAGCTGAAGGTGCAAGCACTCAAGGAAGTGAAAGAGAATTCTTGCGTAAGAGCTGCGAAGGAGTCGGACATGTAGAGAGCCAAAAAATGAGAAGAGAGTTCTGTAGAAAGGGATCCAATTGAGAACTCCCAAGAGTGGTCACTTGCTGGCATTGTGGAAGAACCGTCGGATGAGAACAACGCTGACAAGATGGAAGGACAGTCAGGTGAAAGGACTGTCGAAGTGGCCACAATTTCGGTCGAAGATGCGATCGACGAGGTGAAGGTAGGCGACCTTCACACAAGTGGATATGAAATAGACGTCGAAGCTACTGGCGAAAATGTCGAAGAGAATACCGACAAGGCTGAGGTAGGAATTAGTAGGAGTATAACTGTTGACGTCGACGGAGACAGTGGAACAGATACTATGGAGAAAAGAAGACGTGAAGAAAGTCTGTCAGTGAGCCACATGGAGGAAAGAACTTCGACTGACAAGTCGGAAGGGTCCCTATGCATGGGCATAGGTGAGAGGATTGGTAGTAGAGCCATGAATATCCCAAATGAGGAAGCATATGACATGCATTTGAGTTGACATCCATGGTTAGGAGAGGTGAAGCAAGTCGAAGATAAACTTGCCATGGAAAGTGATTCCATGAAAGCAGTAGTGAGTTTGTTGCGGATGGAGAAGAAACTTGCAGTCGAGGTGCAAGCCACCAAGTCTGATGCGCTAGGTGAAGTGGGGAGAAATTATGAAAGATTCAGGTTAGTCGAGGAGATGTCGATAGAGTTGCTGAGGAGTATCAACACCCCAAATAAATCAACTCAAGGAGTGGGTATGCGGAATGAGTTGTCACGACAGACAATTTCAACTGCCAAGATGGAACAGAACGAACAAGTTTTGGAAGAATCGAACATGAGTATGATAGATTCAAGAGAAGATGAGGAAGGTCCAACATTTTTTTGGTACCAAGTCCGACATCAAAGCCAACGCAAAGGGAGAAAGGGGAAGTCCAGACGGGAGATCAGAATAAAGGATGTAGTTCTTTTCGTACCCCAGAAGTCTGATGCAGGGGCATCTAATCCCAAGAGAAACATTCAGGCATGACCGACAAAAGATGCCCAGAGGACCATCGACAACCTTCAGGACAAAAGGCGATAGTCGATAGTGTAGTGAGTTGTGGGGTTTTCGAACAATGGGATCAATGGCCGACAACTTAGGCATAGTGATGAAATGGTTGAAGGTGATATCAACCACGCGAAGAAAGCAGTCGGGAGTTGACATCGACGAAGATGGTTGGAAGAACGCAAGGTAAATTGACAACAGATCCGACCGACAAGTGAATGAACAGTCGGAGCAGGGTGACTGGAAGTAGGATGATAAGTTGGTGGGTTGAACCAACAATAGAAGATCGACCAGGATATAGTCAATATGGCCGTTGGTGTGAAATGATTCAGTATTCAGTCTAGTCGAAGGGGATACTGACAGGTGAATGGATTTGAGGTCAAGCTGAGGATTGCTGGAGGTTAGATAGTATTCTGGTCAATGAGAATTTCGACGGATGAAGATGAGGAACCAAAGGTGCAGGCTACACTGAGTTCGGTTCGATCGATGGGAATTTCGACAGATGAACAAAGTGTAATGAGCGCTCTAGTTGAAGGGGATGGGGGCAGAGGTGACTGAAAAGAAGCTATGAGGACTGGTGAGTTGAAGAAAGAAAGTTGAGCAGAAGCTATCAAAAGTATAGTCGAGAGGAGAGCAGATAAGTCAAGAGTCGACATCTCAAGGTCGATAGGAGATAGGAGTGCAGTGAAAAGAGGTGCATCGTCGACATGTTGTTGAACCATGATACCCAGAGGTTTGGAGCAAAATCCCAGCATGAAGGAAGAGAGGATTTGTGGGAAGACACAGAAGCGAAGGGAACTGACAGGAGGTCAAGGTGTGACAAAAGTATAGTATGGTCAAGTGATGTGACCGACTACTATAGCAGAGTTGACATGAAGCACAGAAAGTCAAGGGAGAGTACTTGGAAGCCATTCAGGGTTGCTAAGGAAGTTAATGGAAGTTAATACGGTGGTTGGATCTGTGTCAGACGCCATCACAGAGAAGATTTTGTGCAGCACGGCCAGGGGCACTGAAAGCCACAGAGTTGCAGGTCTAATAATGTAGAGATTGAATGGTGAATGTAGAGAGGAAGAGTGTCTCGGGTGTTTGAGTGGATATTGGGATGCATTGCAGCAGGGTAGAAGAGTAGTGAGAATGAACAGAGGATGGGATCGCTTCTTGTTCATAGCTCATTCGTTCATGCCTTCTGCAGAAGTCTGAGAGGAGGAGAGGATCACACACAGTGAGAAGAAACACACTGAAGACAGATCATTTCTGTATATTGTAACAGGCTAAGGCTAACTTGTTTGATGGTTTACTCTGTATTTTCACATTGTAATATTCATTCAGTTTAATAGAATAATTTGACTTCACGACATTTCTAGTCCTCATACTATCTATATGAGCCCTTTGTGTATTTTCTTTGTGTTATTCAATAAGCAAGAACCTCATCGAGGCGCCTTGCGTCACTAAGTGGTTAGATTTCCTTAGCGAGTACCACTTCCAGTTAAAACACATAAAAGGAAATGAGAATAAGACCACTGATGCTTTAGGTCGGTGAGCTCATATATTATATAAGGTGACATTAAGTCAGATTGACTCATACTTGCACGATAGAATCAAAACGACATGCAGGAGTGACCGATTCTATGTCGAGATCCATAAGAAAATTCAGGAGGATAGATTATTCCAACAACAGAAGGAATAAAAGATAGACGAATCAGTATTGTTATGGTCGAAGGAGAGACTTTATGTTCCAAATAGTGGAGACATTAGACCTAACATTCTCACAGAATTGCATCAGAAACCCTACTCAGGGCATCCTAGATATCAAAAGATGATATTAGCGGTAAAGAAGCACTTTTTCTAGCCAAAGTTGAAATCCAACATAGCCTTATTCATCGCTAAGTGCCAAGAATGCCAACTACTAAAGGTGGAACACCAACACCCTTCAGGCTTACTACAACCACTAACCATTCCATAGTGGAAATGGGAGGTCATCAGTATGGATTTCATCACAGATTTTCCAAAAAGTAAGAAACAGAATGATTCCATCTTTATAGTAGTAGACAAGTTATCTAAAGCGACACATTTCATACCCGTGAAGTCTACTTACAAAGCGTTCCACATCGTAGACATCTTCCTAAAAGAGATTTTCTGATTGCATGGGATACCCAAGGCAATCATTTCAGATAGAGATATAAAATTCACCAGTAACTTCTGGAGGTCCTTGTTGGATGGATTAGAGACACAATTAAACTTCAGTACCACTTGCCACCCACAGACTGATGGATAGACTAAATGAGTAAACCATATCCTAGAGGATATGGTTAGAATGTATGTTATGAACAAGCCCACGAAGTGGAAGGATTATTTACACCTCGCTGAATTTGCATACAACAACGGGTACCATACCTCTACCAAGATGAGTCCCTTCGAGGTACTCTATGGAAGAAAGTGTAGGACATCGGTGATATGGGATATTTTGGTAGACAAACTCATGCTAGGTCCAGATTTACTGAAGGACTTGGAGCAACTAGTTAACAAATTACATCAAACCTTAAAAGAGGCACAAGACTGCCATAAGAGTTATGCGGATAAGAAAAGGAAAGACAAGGATTACCAAGTCGGTGAGCATGTCTTCTTAAAGGTGAAGGAAAATATAAGCTCTTTGAGCGTGGGACAATGCAGAAAGCTATCCCCCATATTTTGTGGACCCTTTGAGATACTGGCCAAGAAAGGACCAGTTGCATATGAGTTAGCTTTACCAGCTCATGTAAAAGTTCATAATGTTTTTCATGCATCTCTATTAAAGGAATATGTCTATAATACTAAGCATGTGATTGATTGGTCCTTATTACAGGTAGACCCCAAGGGGGAATTCATGCCAGAGCCCCTCCACATTCTAGACAAGAGGGAGGTGCAACTTAGGAGATGAACCATCGTCCAATGAAAGTGCAATGGAGGCACTTCGGACCTGATGAGGTGACTTAGTTTTCATAGAAGGTGTTTGATGACAAAGATAACTACCTGCCAAAAGACGGTTTTAGGTTTCTTTTACACCAAAGTAGCAAAACTGCCTAAGTGGCCTCAGGGAAATGACTACCATAGCTTGTGGGTTAAAGAAAATTCCAGCACCATATGGTCATCTTGTAGGTTGTTATTTTTTCTACCTAACCATGTTCTCATATTGACTTAGAAGTGTCTGAAGAAGTTATGGATTTGCAAAAATAGGCACTCGGGCATGTTGGACCAAGTCTACGAAAGTGCAAAAATTGTCTAAGTGTAAAATCACTAAAAACTGCCTAAGTGACCTCAGTAAAATGCCCGCCATGTCTTGTGGTTGATGTATTAAAATATTTTGAGATTATGTATATCTAGAATTTTGTTTGGTGCATGCAACCATGGTCTCATATTGTCCAAAGAGTCTCTGAGGAGGAAGATATCAATCTGCCAAAAGTGCCTCTAATCTTGACTTGCACTACTCCAGTAGGATGCCCACCAAGGAGAGAGAAAGAGACTTCAAGAGGTGAAATTGGTTTAGATGAAGTCACCTTGTTGGCCTCTATCCATTGGGTGTCTCACACTTCAAAATTCGTAAAAATAAAATTCTCATGTTACCTTAGGGTTTGACATTTTTTGTTGAAGTGATGAATTAATAGTTTAAAAGGCCATTTGGAAATGCCTGCAAGGAGGTATCCTTGTGCGAATAAAATTCGTAGAGTGACATAGAAATGTTACTTGTTGAAGTGGTTATCCACCCGTGCTTTCATTTTTCCTTATGATGGTCACATGTGCAAGAAATCAATATGCCAAAGTCGGAAAAATATTGTTTTGCATATTCAGAAATTTGGCTGTGTTGAATTCACAAGGCTAAGGGGCCATTTGTAAATGCCCACAAGGAAGTGTCCTTGTGTAGAGAAAATTCGTCAGTTGGCATGGCTTGTCCTTTGATGAACTGGTCATCTAGTCATGGGTTTAGATTCTCCTCTAGAGTTCACAGGTGCGAAATAGAAGCCTAACAAAATGGGAAAAGGTTGTTTTCTTGTTCAAATGTAGGTTGGTAAGGAATTTGGAAATGCCCGCAAGGAGGTGTCTTTTTGCTGATAAAATTCATCAGTTAGCACGGTCTTATTACTTGATGAACTGGCTATCCAACCATGTTGTCAAATTCCTATTTGGTGCTCTCACATGCGATATTTTGGCCTACCAAAATATGTGAAAAATAAGGTTTAATAACACCTTATGATATGCCTACAAGGGCTTGTAAAATGCCTGTAAGGGATTGTAAAAATGCCGCAAAGGATTATGGAATTCCCATAAGGGGCTTAAGGAATAAAAATAAAAATCTCCCAAGAGATTTATTATGCCCAGAAGAACTAAAGAAATGCCCAGAAGGGCTAAAGAAATGCCCATAGGGGCTAAAGAAATGACCACAAAGGCTTAACGATACCCGTAGGGGCTAAGATTAAAGCCCGTAGGGGAGTATAAATGCCTGCAGGGGCTTATGAATGTATGCAGGAAGAAGCGTATGCCTGCAAGGAAGGTCTTGAACACTTATGCCCTCAAGTAAGCAATGTAGGGCTTCTATGCCCACAAGGAAGGGATTGAAGACCTATGCCCATAGGAAGAGGTGTATCCCCGCAAAGAAAGGGCTTATGCCCACAAGGGATTCTGCCCATGGGGCTTAAAGGTATTCCCACATACACTTGGAAATGCCCACACGATATGCCCAAAGGCCATGCCCGTAGACTCACATGCCCGCAGGACTTATACGAGCCTGATGAGATCGAATTTATCTTGTTGATTCCATGTTTTAATTAATATCAAAAAGTGGTTTAAATTGTTGAAAAGATAACAATATTGATTCACTCCCCCTCTCAGTATTGTCCAATATTCCAACATGTCATTCGAAACCATGTCAAATTTCAGCTATATATGTTATACACCCCAATTTTGAGCTTCTCTTGGTTTCAAGAATAGTTCATTCTCTACTAAACAGGGGAAACCACGTGAATGTGGAAGCTCTAATTATGCCCCCCTCCCAACATCACTCTCAATTTCCCCATACCCAATTTGAAATATTAAGAAACATGCAACATACTCTATTATACAAAATAAAAACATATAAAGCTCATCATGATATAAAAGATATAAACACGTGCCTCTACTTTTCAACAATTAAATATCATTCATATTCTTCTTCATCCAACTCAACCTCCGAATCAGGTTCTGGTTCATAATAGATATTGATGAAAGGCTCATTCACAACAACATCATCATCAACGTCATCTTCGCTAATATAGTCATTTCCATCGTCAATGAGATCATTGTCTTCTACATTTGGATCATCAAACTTTTCAACTTCTTCATCTAACACATCGACTGCAGACACGTGCTCTTGATCTAAACCATCATCATCATGCTCTTCTTTGTGATTATCTTCATAATCTACATGATTATACTTTACTGGTCTTCCTCTTGGATCGTATCTAACAACGTATGACCAACCTTCTTTACCTGGTACCTCTGAGTAAAAGACTTGCTCGCATTGACTTGGAAGAACATAAGGCTTTGTACCCAATTCAAATGCCCTTGTATTAACCATGGTAAATCCATTAGCATGCTCAATAACAGTTCTTTGAGGATCACGTTCATGCATCTGTAGCTTGTACCACTTCACCTCAAACAAAACTATTTTAAAGGAATTAAAATCACACTCAATTGTGTCCTCCAAATGCCCATAGTACCTATTCTCAGTTTCTTATGGATGTCTGTCACTTCTGGAGGAAACATTGGTGACCTTAAACATTGCATTTATCCCATAATCCAAGGTTTTCATCTTATCATCCAACATTTTGATACGAAATTTACGACCATTACACCACATAGACTTGTGATGTTTCAACTGCAACATTAACAACAAGTAAGAATTACATTGTGAATTGATAAACGTCATATAGGACTTAGAAAATATATTTGAAAACTTAAACAAGCCAAATACATTGAAAGAATGGGAAGTAGCTAGAAAAATGTGGGTAAACAATTTACTTTCCTTTTTATCTTTTAAATCATAGCCTAAATCAAATTCCTTTTGCAACGTAAGATCAAGAAATTGATGTCGATGGCTATGAGTTGTTTTAATCATCTTATTGACCCCTTCCCATGATAACCTACCGAAGTGTTCTTCACAATCTTCTATCCATGCACCATCCAATCAAGGTTGTTTGCAATGTATAAATGTAAAGCATCCCACACCCGAGCAACTATATGAAAAAATAACAATTCAATATCATTAATTAGATATCATTAAAGGCATAGTTTAATATAGTTGAATATGCAGGATTAATAAAAGAATAAAAAATTAATATGATAAAATAAAATTGGAAAAATACATGTGTAATATATTAACTCCAAAAAATATAATAATTACCTTTCACAGTCGTCATTGTACCTCCCCTTCAAATTTGTTGATGGAGTCGAGATTCTAAATGCAAGGGACATTCATATTTTCTACTAATTTAGGAATATATTCACTAATATACACCATGCATTGATATAACATATATCCCTCAACCATAGAACCCTGAGGACTTGCTCTTTGTTTAACGAAATCCTTCAATGACTTCAATTTCATCTGCACCATCCACATCGACCTTGTGTGTACTGGTCCACATAATTCAATCTCCTCAACTTGGTGTATGAGGTAGTGTTCTTGTGCATTGAAAAATGTTGGAGGTAGATAGTGTTTCATTTCACACATTAGTCAGGGAATTTCTCTCTTCCAATACCTTATATCTTCTTTATGGATTTCTTTTGATGAAAGCCACCTACAAATGATGCAATAAAATAATATCAAGCCATATATAAAATTTGTGGGTGTAACACCCCTCCAACTTGACCACTATGGATGGAAATGTATTTGTAGTCATGTAAATGGCCCTTGTGAGAAGCTCAAGGCCAAGGCCCCACCAGTAATCCTTGTAACTATGTGGTTTTATTTCCTAAGTGATAAAATTGTGAACCTAGTGAACTAAAAGATGGTGACACAACTAGACGACGGGAAACTAAGCCACTAGGAGAAAGAGAAGGATGTCTAATGACTAAGAAGACGTGAGAATCAAAGTTATTGATGATGGACGTCATCCTAGATGCGGTAGGCACTAAAAGAAAAAAAATAACGACCCACCTAAAAGTCCTAAATAGGGTATAGCTATTATATGGTCCTAAGTAGATGAAGTTACTAATGGTCTAATAGTATTTAATGATGTATTTTCATGTCAAGAAGATACTCAAATAAATAGCCTCACCATATTAATATTGAATAAAAGGGGGTTATAATTAAATACCTTATAAAAAGATAAAAAGTTTAGGGGCATCTTATAGTAAGAAATTATGTTATGTCCTTTAACTTAATTAATATGAGGTAATTTTACATTGAAGTGATATATATCTATATATATTGTATACATATGAAAATAAATTTATAGCTAACATATGAATCTATTTTGAAGTTATATAGTACAAACATAAAGGGTATCAACAAAACAACTAACTAAATTAAATGCATGTTAAGTATGGTACATGAATATTTGCGGAAACTCGATTTATTATAATACAGTGCACTCAATCGTAGAGACAAACATTTCGGAGGCTTCGTAGGGGAAGGTTGTCTCCTTAAATGGAGATCTTCCATTCTTTAAATCGCCATGCGTCATTTGCTTTAGAACACCCAGACTCCTCATGGCACCACCGGCTCCTAGCTGAAACCCAACCTATTGTACACTTGGCAGGGTTTCCAACGTGCAGAACCTGGGTATTCATATACGGGGTTGTGACGATGAGAAGGGGGAGGTAGGGAAGGCAAAGGGTGAATAGCTGCTAAAATAGTTAAGCCTTATGCTTGCTATCGAGATGGTGAACCCTGCGTGGAGAACCATCATGTTCCATACTCTACGATCGAGGGAGACTCTGCGAAGAGTACCGTAGCTGCCAATCTGATTTCTTGGTGAGGACGATCGCAGTGAGAAGAGGAATGCGATCCACGTTTGTATTAGAACGCTGCCATCGATTCGTTGGAGGTTCGATCTCAGAAGGGAGATTTGGAGAGCTTGGTCGATAGTTTCTTGAGGAGATCTCTGCGTCCGGGTTGGTAAAGTAAAATCATCTTCGTTGTGTTAATGATTTCTGAAATATTGAATGATAGTATAGATCTAGTTGTTGTGGAAATATCTACACTCAAAACGATAATCGTATTTTGTCGTGTGTTGATATTTGCTGAAACGCAAATCCCCCTATTGAAAATGAGTGTGATTATTTGGGGATCACTCTGGGTGGAGAAGGATGAACCCAATGAGTTTTATTTGAGTGATTTCTTTTATTAAAACTGAGTTTTGGGGATCGTTGAATCGAATAGATTTAGTAATCGTGTATCCCCCTTAAACTTGAAACCGCAGATCTGCTTGTTAATGTTGTTCATTACTCTATGCTCAGGTTTTATGATTTTTACAGCGAGTTGTTTGAAATCGTGGATACCGGTTGAACTATTTGAAAACGTAGATCGGTTTGATAATAATGCTCATTATTGTATGCTCAAGGTTAGGCTGAATCGAGTCAAGGGTGTTGATATCCTTGGCGTGTTATGTATACACAGAGCTTCTGCTTTCTGGACCGTTTTGAAACGTATTGCATGTTGATCATAGCCGGTGGCCTAGGTCACCCTTTTCTTTCCACGCATAGCTTAAACGTTGTTGCTCTGCTATTGGTTTTCTCTGTCTTAGATTTCAATAGTATGCAAGTGCTGATCCGTTAGGATCTCTGTTCTATACTCGAATTGTTCCACGTATTTTCATTCTGCAATGAGGCATTTCCAACTTATAAATATGGAAATGTCTAGATGGTAAGCATAGTGTAGATAAAATATGGCTGTATATTTCTGTTCTATGGAAAATGCTCTCTAGAAGAGAGACCTTGAGAGGTGTAAAGGAGACTGAGGCAAAAGGTGCCGCAAAGTGTAAATTTCCATTTTGATAGAATATATATATATGAGACAGGTTTTGGTGGACGTAGCTTAAAAAGTTGGGTGAATCACGTGTATATCGGTTTGTATGTGTACTAATTGTGTTATGTGTCATTGAGCTTGCATATGTATTATTTGTGTTATGTGGCCTAATTGTTTATATCAATATCTAGATGTACCAAAACAACTGTTTTCTTGATAAAGTATATTTTCTTATTATTTCGTGTGGTTCATAAGATATGGATGAATTATTCAGGCACATTTAAATTAATACCAGGATTTAACCGAAACGTGAATGTTTGGTTATGAACAAATATGAGACTTAGATAGTTGTTGATCATGGTGAAATAATATGCTATTGTTAGATATGGTGCACAACCGAAATGGTTTCCCTTACTTGAATGACACATCTATAAACGTATTCCACTCATGGAGATCATTATTATTAAGGAATATATTTGGAGATCGGCAAATTGCTAACTCAGTTGAGATAAATATGTTACAATATGGAAGATGAATCGATAAAGGCAAAAATTTTTCATATATTTACTAATTTGTTATTTTGGGTTTGTTACAGCGTGCAAAACATAATATGTCAATAAGTTTTGCTACAAATCCCAAACCAAGTACATTTTCCATATAAAACATTACTTACCTCATGCATTTTCTAAGAACATAAATAATTTGTTTTATGTTTTTGTCAAATTCGTGTGAGAGAGACAAAGGTAGAATATACTCTATCAAAAAACACATAATTATTATTTATTTCCAAATAAGAGAATAAAATAAATAAAATAGTGCATACAAATAAGGAAATATATTATAAACTCATAATTACCTTAATGAATGTATGCTAGTCATGTGTTTTAACCCCAGGAAAATCACCTTTTTTCGTTAAGATATTCTTTATGTTAGACGAAAACGCCGTCAGAAACCTGATTTTTCTGATGACCTCTTTTACAATATTGCTCTGTTGTTCCTTCAAGCACCAAGGAAGACAAATATTCTGTTGACAACCATCACCATTAGAAATAATGATCACACTTTTCAATGCGTGATTAGCTTCTTGGATGTCACTACAAATCTTTCAAATTCTTTCTTTGTCAGTCCTTCTGTCTAATATTTTCGCCATAACATTTATGTTATGTTCTTCCCGATATGCATTGTATCAAAAACATGAACTATTTTTAGGTGCTCGTAGTATGGAAACCTACTGAATTGCATGAGGTAAATTTTCATTCCTCGTGGAAGCTCATTCGTGCCTTAATGTGAAATGATAAAATCGTTTCTTATACAAATAACCAATGTAAATAATACAAAGGATCCATAAATGGTCAAATAATTGAATATATAATTGATAAGAAAAAATAATGATGATTTTACAATGAGGAAGTAGCCGCATATATACGGCTTATATGGTGACTACTCACCAAGGGTTATGTCTCTTAGTTAATATAATTAACATAATGTTTTATTTTATTATTTATATTATTATATATATTAATCATATTATTTTAATATTTTATTTGTTACATTGCCTCTCTCTTAGAAAGGATTTGACCTCAAAGCCTTATAATGTTGTTGCATCTTTCCTCGTGACATCTTAGCTGATGAAACATGTCGATACATCTTCTAAGTGTAAAACATAACTTCTGATATGTTGACGGATCAATCCATCCAAAATTGATTTGTTGCTGACTGTTGGGATTCTCAATTGATTTATCGTCAGGAGCTTTGAGCACATTAGTACCATTATCTTTCATGGTTGGGGTGTCGATACAGAGTTATTGTTGTTGTTTTTTTTACCAAATTTTCTTCTTTTTGAACCGTGACAAGGACTGAATTTGTATTTGATTCTTTTTTCTCAATGTAGATTTTTTAGTTGAAAGGATTTGTTGTCCTCTCTTGAATTTTTTCCAACTTATTGTCTAACGAGTCTTTTTCTTTTTTAATATTTCGGATCATTTGTTCTTGTGCTTTCTTATCATCTTTAAGCTTCTAAATTTGATCCATTAGATCTTGTCTATGCTTCTTGAGGTGACAATTTTAGTCAATGTTTTATAATATTTTCTTCTAAAGATCTCCATTCTCGTCTTGTAGCTTTTGATTCTGTTGTTCTTTATCCTTCGTCTTTTTTATTTGAAGAAGCAATTTATGATTATGATCTCTTAAACAAGAGATATCTTCCTCTTTATCTATGACAATATTTTCAGCTTCTTCCTACTACTTTTGTTTTAACTTCGGATTACCCTGTAAAATCATCTTTGATATATCCTTGAAGTCTTGAGATGTTGGAGCTTCAAAATTTGACTTTATTGTAATATCTTGAAATGTGATTCTCTTCTGCTTATAGGAAAAAGTCACAAACTTCTTTTCATCATTTAAAATGATTGTCCCCAATGTTTTAATCCAACGTAACCCCAAAAATATGTCACCATCAAAACTCCATAAGGAACCAACTATGAATTGAGATATGACCATATAATCTCCAACATTCAATTCTAATCCACATATTTGAACTTGCTTCATGTTACAAAGGTCTAGCCTTTCACCTATATTTGATTGAGGAATCACTAAATGGTTAGAAAATTCAACACTAATATAATTATTTCTTTCACTAGGGGCAATAAAAATGGTGACATCCTTCCGTGCAAGTGTCCCTTTAACTCTAAATAGTATTGACACATTCATCAGTGAGGTGCTAGGAAACCTTCCATTCTTTTCAACATTAAAACCCATCTTGTTGAGTTTTGTTTGAAATTTATTCAATATCTCCTTTTTTATAATAAACAATATTCAATATGATTATTCTTCTAATATTATTTCCCCCTTAATATATGTAAAATGGTGTGGATTCGGTGATTGGGATGAATGATTATTACCTTCTCCACCTAGGCTCAAGTCTCACTTTTCGTTTTGTTGTTGGAAAAAAAAAACAAACCCACTTATTAAGAAACCACATATGGTTTCACTTCTTTTTTTTACTTTTCTTTTTTCTTGTCCTATTTTTTAGCAAAAAATTACTTTTACTTCTTTGTTTTTTGCTTTCTATATTCTCTTTTCTTTTTACTTCTTGTTTTTACTTTTACTTTTCTTTTTACTTCTTTTACTTCTTTGTTTTTCTTTCTATATTCACTTTTCTTTTTACTTATTTTACTTCTTCTTTTTATTTTCTTTTACTCTCTTTCTTCTCTTTTTTTTTTTTAATTTCTTTGGGCCAAGGGACCGATTTTTGGACAAGGTCCCTAAAATGGTGTTTACAAGCTTGGATCATGCAAAGCTCTGATACCAAGTGAAACGATAAAATTGTTTTTTATCCAAATAACCAATGTTAATAATACAAAGGCTCCATAAATGGTCAAATAATCAAATATAAATAATGATTGTTTTACAACGAGGATGTAGCCGCATATATAGGGCTTATATGGTGACTATTCACCAAAGGTTATGTCTCTTAGTTAAATATAATTAACATTATTTATTATTTTATTATTTTTATTATTATATATATTATTCATATTATTTTAATATTTTATTGTTACATTAGTGAAACGATAAAATCGTTTCTTATACAAATAACCAATGTAAATAATACAAAGGATCCTTAAATGGTCAAATAATTGAATATAAATTGATAAGGTAAATAATGATTGTTTTACAACGAGGATGTAGCCGCATATATAGGGTTTATATGGTCACTATTCACCAAAGGTTATGTCTCTTAGTTAAATATAATTAACATTATGTTTTATTTCATTATTTTTATTATTATATATAGTATTCATATTATTTTAATATTTTATTTGTTACATTGCCTCTCTCTTAGAAAGGCTTTGTCCTCAAAGCCTATAATGTTTTTGCATCATTCCTTGTAATGTCGTAGATGATGAAACATGTCGATATGAACTTCTAAGTGTAAATCATAACTTTCGATATGTTAATGGATCAATCCATCCAAAATTTATTCTTTCTATATTCTCTTTCCTTTTTACTTCTTCTACTTCTTTGTTTTTACTTTTCTTTTTCTTCTTTTTCTTTTCTTTTACTTTCTTTCTTCTCTTTTTTTTTTTACTTCTTTCAGCCAAAGGCGTGATTTTTTGACAAGGTCCCAGAAATGGTGGCTACAAGCGTGGATGGAGCAAAGCTATGATACCAAGTGAAATGATAAAACCGTTCTTATACAAATAACCAATGTAAATAATACAAAGGATCCATAAATGGTCAAATAATCAAATATAAATTGATAAGATAAATAATTATTGTTTTACAATGAGGATGTAGCCACATATATAGGGCTTATATGGTGACTACGCACCAAGGGTTATGTCTCTTAGTTAATATAATTAATATTATGTTTTATTTTATGATTTATATTATTATATATATTATTCATATTATTTTAATATTTTATTTGTTACATAATGACATTCATGAAACATCAACAAAATCAAGTTAACACTAATTAATAAAATAGGTACATACCGCAATGAACATAATTCACTAAAAAAACAAAGATTTATATAATATGATACATGTTGAGAATGTGATTGTCATTGATGTCAAAGGAGTTCATTGAATGACAAAAGGATAGCCAAAGACATGATGGCGGGGTAAAATCAGTGAAAGACAAAGGAATGAGAAAGGTCGTAATGACATGGAAGGTATGATGAGGGTGGAAGGACACATGATGGTGTTTTGGTACTATCAGGAAGTCAGTTTTGTAATCTAATATCGATCTAGAAAAATATGGCAAGTTTGTGAAACTTTGGAAATTGACTAATTATGAAGTAGTCAAAACTACTCTAAGAGAATGCCCGCCATTATTCATGGTTTGAATAAAATTCCCACACGAGAATAGCAGGCTATAGCTTGTTGAAGTGGCTATCTATCCATGGTCTTTGTTTGCCTTAATCATTTCTGAGGAGAAATTTAGAAGCCTGCCAAAATAGGGTTTCAACATAAACCTTGGAGAAATTCTTGGAAATGGCTGTGTTGGAAAACTAGTCCAGGTGGCCTTGGGAAAATGCCCGCCATGCCTCATGGGAGAACGATAAAAATTATCTAGAACTATCATGCTATATCTTTTCAAAGAGGTTATCCAACCATGGACTTAGTTTTCACAGAAGGTGTTTGATGACAAAGGTAACAACTTGCCAAAACAGGGCTTCAAGTTGCTTTTACACCAAAGTAGAAAAACTACCTAAGTGGCCTCAAGGAAATGCCTACTATATTTTGTGGGTTGAAGAAAATGTCGGAACCATATGGTCAACTTGTAGGTTGTTGTTTTTTCTACCTGGCCATGTTCTCATATTGACTTAAAAGTGTTTGAGGAAGAAGTTAAGGATCTTCCAAACCAGGGTTTCAGGTAGATTGGACCAATTCTAGGAAAGTGCAAAATTGTCTAAGTGTAAAATCACAAAAACTACCTAAGTGACCTTAGTAAAATTCCTTCCATGTCTTGAGTATGATGTATTAAATCATTTTGAGAGTATTGATCTCTAGAATGTTGTTTGGTGCATCCAACCTTGGTCTTAGATGTCCAAAGAATCTCTGAGAAGGAAGATATCAATCTTCCAAAGGTGCCTCCGAGCTTGATTTGCACTACTCTAGTAACATGCCCGCCGAGGAGAGAGAAAGAGGATTCAAGAGGTGAAAGTGGTTTAGATGAAGTCACCTAGGTGGCCTCTATCCAGTGGGTGTCTCACACTTCAAAATTGGTGAAAAGAAAAATATCATGTTACCGTAGGGTTTGACAATTTTTGTCGAAGTGATGAATTAAATGTTTAAAAGGCCATTTGGAAATGCCCGCAAGGAGGTGTCCTTGTGTTAATAAAATTCATAGGACGACATAGATATGTTCCTTGTTGAAGTGGTTATCCACCCATGCTTTCAGTTTTCCTTATGATGGTCACATGTGTAAGAAATCAATCTCCCAAAGTAGGAAAATTATTGTTTTGCATATTCATAAATTTGGCTAAGTATTGAACAATATTCCAACAATACATAAATAATTTGGCATACCTTGACAATTTCTATTATATTCCAACTTCCATAGGTGAGGTGTCATTCTTCGTGGTTTTTTTCCATTCTCTTCTTTACTATTGAATTTTGCTTTGTCTGTAGTTTGATAACTATGGTTCTTAGGAAGAAAGTGCCTATACTCATCAAACTCTTCCTTTACTAAACTCCTTGAACGATGAGATTTTATCTTGGGACCGCAAAATGGACATGCAAATTTACCCTTTGTTTGACTACCTACAGGATATATGAATTAGTATAGTGAATTAGAATTACCATTTAAAATAATGCATGATATTTTCAATAGATATATGTATTATTAAAGAAAAAAAGAAAGTAACAATATACCACAAAAATGTGTTAACCCAGGAGCATCATGAATTGTAAATGCAGGTATTCCGTGGAATTGAAATCCTTTTTTCCCTATTGGTCTAGAGATGTCATACATAGTGACGCCAACCCAAAACTTCAACAACTCATCGATAAAAGGCTCAACATATATGTTCATATCTTTAACCTGGTACTTACCTAATTGGTCCAACATACATGATTAATTATATTTAGCTATAGGTCGTTATATATATAAGACATAATTATCATGCACGGAACAAAGAAATGAAATATTTAGTGATCAAACATTCAAGTAAAAAAATACAAATTAATTAAATACCTGGAACAATCATTTCCAACATTATGTGCTCTCTCTTGATCGACATCCAAGTCCAGGAAGGTTATTGTTTATAACAAAAACAAGCCACATTGAGTAGGTAGAATGAAGCTCTCCAAATGGATTGACACCATCAGCTACCAACTAAATTTTAAGATTACAAGGTTCTTCTTTTAAAATTGGCCACTTTTCTTCAATGTACCTCAATGCAAAACCATCTGCGCGCATTCAAAGAACAATGTCTTGAATTTTGTTCTTTGCATGGAAATCCATACATTATGCTATACTTTGATAGTTGAACAACCGTTGTAAACATGGAATTATCGGAATGTAACAAAGAACTTTGTGAGGCACCTTTTTTGTCACTTTATTGGTTCGATACCTACTTGTTTGACATTGTGGGCACTCATTTTCTAATGCATATTGTCCATAGTAGATGATATGATCATTAGGAAATAACATTTTCCATCTCCCCTCGCCTCTAATGCCGCTTTAAACTGAGCAATCTTCCTTGCATTTTTATTCATAGTGACAAATCCTTGTAGTGACAAGTAATTGTCTTACCTACACCATACAAAACAGTAACTTCTAAAATACATTAGATATAAATATATTTCTAAATAAAATATATTGTATACAATTTCTATAAAGAAAAACATGAAAGTCGAAGTTTTCATTGATGCCAACAAGTGTTGTATAATGGCCTTTGATTTACTCACAAGGAGACCTTGATAGTTTGGGCACTGGAACACTAGGTGGCTCAAATGGTCAAAATGAAAGTTGCCGTTCATGCATACTTACCTTTTATGAATTTATCAGATGATTGTTGAGTATGACTCTCTCTAGTTTTGGATATGGTTGATAAAGAATGTATTTAGGAAACACTTGTTGTTGGTATCTGATTGTATCACTTATATTACTGGACAAACATACAAGAGAAAACAAAGAACAAGGAAGGAAAAACCATGTGACATAGTTGAAGTTCACAGTTCAAGTGTTGAAAAATCCAAGGCAATCACAAGCATAACTGAAAGTTCTTCGATACTACTGAGGTGGGTTTCAATTCTGATTTCAGGTTTAATAGAACTTTAGAAAAAATAATAGGTTTAATTAGTAATTAATATATAATCATCATATGAAAATCCTATAAAAACATGTAAGTATAACTAATTAATCACACGAAATATATGTAGCAATAGTAAATTTGAAAAGAAAAAAAAAATTCGTTCAAACATGCATGTTAAAAAAAATCCTGAAATTTCTTTTTCTTAACATATAGATGGAAAAATATAAAAATATTAACCTTGCAAGTTCAAAATCAGAGCAATCTAGAATATCTGAGCTCAAACAATCACCATGAAATTTGTCGCATGTTCAAAATCCCGTCTCAATCAATCACAAGGAACCTTGTCGCAACTATAGCAAATGTGTCGAAAATTGTCTTAAAGTATGTATTTACAGATCGACGATTGTCTTTATATCGACGAAAATGCATGAATTGACCCACGCGTAAAAAGCCAAGAGCCATACCTGGAAACTAGCATTGGTTTGGCGGGTGCACAAAGATAGCCACATGTCGTCGATACAGATACGAAAGTTCTTCGAAAAGTAAAAAACGTCGATATTGACACGGTTTTTCCGCTATAATAAAAAAATGAAAAGACATTTTAAATTTCATTGTATTTTTCCATGAATGTTGGAAACATGGAAATATTTCGTGGAAAAATCCAACCGAATATACTAGTGTTTTCATCCATTCTCACGCTTTCTCTACTATGCCCTAGTTCCTCCAACATCCACGCATTACCTTTGCCTCCATTCTCAAGCTAACTCTACACCTCAACTTCTTCCCAAAAACCTTCATGCCTAGTTGGGTTGGATGAGAAGCTCCCACTATGTGTTTCGTTTAGCTCTCTCTTGATCACCGACAGATCCCATGGGGTTGATTCTCCATGCATGTTAACCTAGATTACCACATAAGAATCTATAGTTTATATGTGATATCATCATGATCATCATTGGTATCGTCGTCGTTGTCATTTTTTTTTTGGTTTGTCCATGGTTATGTAAACCAATAAACCAACAATGATTTAATATTTATAGGTTATGTAAACCAATAATGGTTCTCATAACCTAAATAATGGTCCACAATTTTCATGCACTCACCCCATAGTTAATCCTTAATGATCAACCCCTCCCAGTAATGATATAGCTAGACATTTATGTCACTTCCTGAGTATTAGCACACATGTTGATATACTTAGTATGATTCTATAGATTTGTGATGATTAAAATGATGTTACATATGTATTAGGTATTATTATGTCTAACTTCTTATGTTCATGGACATATGGGGAATCGCATCGTTTGATATATTTATGGTAAAATTTTAATCTTCTCTTGTAATCACCCTACCATTCTTTGTAAATTCCTAAGAAAATAGATTTTCTTAGAAAGAATTCATTTCATCCCCTTGAAGGTCATTTGATTGCTCTTCAAGATTATCCCTTATCATTGCTTGAGGGTGTTAACACCCAAATTAACCCCCAAGGTTGTGAGAGAAGGAAATTCAAGGTAACCACTAACCAATCTTTAGCTCGTGATTTTGAACCAACACAAACAGAGAGGGCTCTGTCTATAAAATCATGAAAACTGGAAATAATCAAAGGCATCAACAATGAAAACGTACACAAGCATTCATCATTCAATATATTCAATTACAACATACACATAAGATCAGATTTCTACTGGAACAAAATGATTTAAACGTTGTTTGGTTGAAACACATGAATCTCTATTGGGAAATGGAGTCACATTAAATAAACTCTGAACATTTATTTTCAAATGCTTTGCGAATGCATTTACACAGGGGAAAGGTAGCAAACATCTTGTAGTAAAAGTGATTTTAATTTGTGGAACAGAAAAGAAAGAAACAATCCATCGATATAAGGCATACGACAATGAATCCTGTACCAACTTTAGTAGAAAACATTTGTGCATTACTTGGAATGAGATAAACAGAGCATAATTTGTATGAATTCTGCTTAAATACAACACTGCACCAAGTATGAAGAGGTATTATAGACTGGAAATAACACTGAAAGATATACAAGTCATAGGAGAAGAAGAAAGAATAGACTACAAGAACCAATTACACAGGAGTCCCTGAAAAAAACCAGCTCGTCTCTCCAAAACTTTATTCAAAATAGCTCATAAGCATCTTACAGAACACTACACAAAGCTTCAAAAAGTTTTCAACTCGTATGTCTTCAATTATAATGAACTTATAGATGCCCTTCGAGCTCTACGCTTGGCTCTCTTCTGAACAAAAAATAGTTGCAATTACTTGACACTTAATTGACAGCTAACCAAGGCGTTTCGTCGCTACAATTCTCAAAACAGATACAGGACGTATAGGCCCAACCGCATTTTATATTTACTGGCCTATTTTAGTATATGACTAACTACTTGAACAAAAGAAAAACAAAAAGATAACAACTCCAGCTTGTTGCCTCTACTCTAGCTGAAAGTTTTATGCTGGCAGAGTGCTTCGCTGGTACCTCTTGGCTCCTTAACCTGAACATCATAAATATCTAAGACCGGAAAACTTCCCCCCGAGTGTGCTTCTCCATTCATGACAGCGCACTGTAGAAATGAAAATTACAAATAACAGACCAACCACGACTATACTAGCTTCCAAAAATAGGTTTACAGATCGTCTAAGTCTCTCAAAAACTGGAGATAAGGAGTATACTTATGTAGCCAAAAACAGACTTTGCTGGGTGGTGAGATGTAAATAACGTGAGAATGTCGCAACCTTAGTCCTGGGATTTCACCTGACCATACAAATGTAGGAAATCACCTACGTCAAAGGAATCTTTTGTTTGGGCTTCTTTCTCTGGGGGAGCAGGGATGTCTCTTTAGTGGGAAGTATTAATTCATTGATAATATCTACTCTCTGGTGGACTTTCTGCTCGTCCTCTTCATGGGTTTCTTTTCTTTTTTATCTACTGCTAAAAGCTCCAACACACCCGTCGTTTCTTGGGATCTTCTGGTTTACGGACATAACCGTCTTCCACATGATGAAAAACTACAGGAGGTGGAGGAATGTGCTCCTCTTCCATCTCAAACAACACATGTTCTAGTACAACTACTACATTGGCTCCCTGATCTCTTTCCATGCTCTGATACTAATAGCAAAAATATCCGAACAAATCAACTGACCACCTTTTCAGAATTGGACGTCAATTTGGTTTATAACGGTTGATAATGACAACGTCCCCATGTGAATCATTCAGCTATGATTCTCTGACTGGACCCTCCAAATGATTCATCATGATGACCGAGGCTAAAAATGACGCATGACATGTTTGACCGTGTTTTTCGGGATAGACAGAAAGGACATCTGATGGTGATGAGGTGGCGTAGCCCATGTGGTAATCATTGATTTGCAGCGAAGATGTCTTTCACCTGTGAAAACTTGTGCGTGGATCAAGACCATATATTTCAAGCTCCGTGGCTTTCAAATTAGTGGCACATAGCTTCTAATCTTGACCTTCGGATGATGTTCCTTTACCGACTACGGCAATTTTGGGCATGCTTTACATGCTTACGATTAAAATCACCGCTACTTCTCTGGACCGTTGATCTATCTCCGTTAGATATACATCACTGAAAGGAGTGTGACGCTTAACCAAATCATTGATATTTTCACGACGATTTTTTTCCACGCACTTTATATTAGTTCCATCACTTTTTCACCGTAGATCTTCATTTCCATCTATCTATGACGTCCAAACATACTTCTATCTGTTGCTAGCGTTTTTGCATGCTATTAGTCCCATGATCACTATGGGAACTTTGATCTTCTGAATATTCCCTTCATTTTTACCAAATCCATCATATTGAGCTCTGTTCATTCACCCTGGGGGATGCGACCTGAGATTTTAGCCTCTTTTGAGGAAATACCCTGACCTTTCAAACTGTTTTTCTTCTTAAAAACCCTCTTCAAAGCTTAGCACATTTCGAGTGCTAACAAATGGCTCCAACCGGGGATGCTATCCTCCTAGCAAGGTAGCAAAGAACCCCATAGACCAAGTGCCTGATCCATTGGGTGACACTCCAAACCCTGAACTGAAAACTTCTCTAAAAACTGAAAATGGAACTGTACCTACCTCATATCAAGGCTGAACATACAAAAAATAAAAACCATGTCTCCCCTTCCAGACCTTAGGGCCTTCACTTCACACTTCAAGTCCTTTAGGCTCACTATTAAAACTTCAAAATAACTGTAAAAAATGAAAATATATACATGTTATCGTACATGAGTTACCTGCTTTCTCTAAGATAGGTAGTGCTTCAAAAACCTTCCATTGATTGGACCTCCTGACCAGGCAGATCCATCTTGGTGTTCTAGGATAAAAGAATTCTCTCCTCGGTTTGCTGCAATAATATATTCCCCCATCCACATATGGTCGAATTTCCCATGTTTATCCTCCCTTGGAGCATCCCATTTCAGAACTAGGTCATTAACCTAAAATTGATCTTATTTTGCTTTCTCATCAAAGGCATTCTTTATCTTCTCTTGGTTCCCTTGTACTTTATCATATGCCTTACTTCTTAGTTCATTCAATTCAACTATCTGATTCACTCTTCTATGCATATGATTTAGTTCTTCCTCTATTCCTTGCAACAATCTCATGACTGGAAGCCCCAGAGAAGTTGGAAAAACTACTTCAGCTCCATATACCAATTGAAAAGGTGACATTCCAATAGCTCTCTTTGTTCTAATTCTGTCATCCCACAAAGTATATTTCAATTTTGTGTGCCAAGCTCTCTTATTCTCCTCCAACAACTTCTTGATGATCCTTACTAGGCTCTTGTTAGAGGATTCTGCTAGCCCATTTCCTTGAGGATAGTATGATGTGGAATGGTTCAGGATAAGATGGTATTTATGACAAAAGTTTATGATTTTCTTGGAACTAAAGGAAGGAGCATTATCAGTCACGATCCTTTTAGGACACCCAAATCGAGACAATATGTTGTCTTCTAGAAAGTCCATGATAACATTTTCTGTTGCTTTCCTGGTAGTGATGGCCTCAATCCATTTGGTAAAATAATCTATAGCAGTCAAAATCCATCTGTGCTGACCATAGGAGTTTGGTTTTATTTCCCCCATAAAATCTAGCCCCCATTGTTGGAAAGGGGCCTCCACTATGACTGGGTGAAGAGGGAGTGAAACCACTTTTCTCTTTCCTTCAAATATCTGACACTAGTGACAGGTAACAGTCTCCATGTATACATCAGCAAGCATGGTGGTCCATTAGAACCCAACCCTCAAGATTTTGATGACTGTTACCTTCCAGGAATGATGCCCACCACCATCTCCCTTGTGGAATTCCTTCTTTGTGTGTTGAGCTTCTTCTTCTAATAAGAAATTTAGCAACACACCTCCAGGGTCCTTCCAATATAAAAACTAATTCATAATACAATATTTTGCAGCTTTTAGTTTCATAGCTCTGGCCCTACTCTTGCTTAACCCTATAGGAGCTTGTAAGTTTTGTAATACATACACAGTGTCAGCATACCAAGGGGATGCAGATAATTTAGGCCTTATCTGCACTCCAGTGTCTAACTGATTTGAATATTCCTCCAACAGGTTCATCTGCAAAGAGTCACAGTTAGCCTTAGCCATCAATTTCGCGAGACCCTGTCCCTTTACCATCTTGGTGGGTTTGATTTCTAGGTCATATTCCAACAATACAACAATCCACTTGGCTCTTCTACCTTCGGGATCTGCTTGGGTGAGGATACTCTTCACAACGTTCTTTGGGACATGGGAAATAATGTTGGAATGGAGGATGTAGACCCTGAAATCCTTCAATGATTTTATGAGGGCATATGCCTATTTTTCCATAATGTCATATTTCAGCTCCCCATATCTCAGCATCCTGCTGAAAAATGCAATAGGTTGCTCAACATTCTGGGCATTCTTTTGTAACAAGACTCCTTCCACCGTATGTTCAGATGCATAGGAAAATATAAAAAATTCTCTGGAAAAATTTGTCTTGCTAATATCGGGCCCTCGGTAATAGCTTTCTTAATGACGATAAATGATTCCCCGCCTCTTTAGTCCATTTTATCTGATTCTCTTTCTTTAACATACTTGTAATATTCTTCATTATTTCTGTGAAGCTCGAAATAAACCTCCTCAAGAAACCCACTTTCCCTATGAAGGACTGTACTTCTTTCTTGCTTCTGGGCTCCCCTACTTTCTTAATAGCACTAACCCTCTCAGGGTCAATCCTGATACCTGCTTTGGAAATAATATGTCCTAAGAGTTTAGCCTCTTCTAATGCAAAATGAGATTTTTTAGGGTTAAGAGAGATACCATATTTCCTGCATTTCATGAAAACTTGCTTCAAGTGCTTTAGGTGTTCGTCATCAGATCTAGAATACACTGTTATATCATACATGTATACAACCACAAACTTATCTTTCTCCTCAGCGAATACTATGTCCATTGCATGCTAGAAAGTGGCTCTTGTGTTCATTAGCCCAGAAGGCATCTTCGCATACATGAAAGTACCCCAAGGAGTGGTAAAAGTAGTTTTCGCTTGGTCTTATGGGCATACCTTGATTTGATTGTATGCTGAGAAGCCATCGATAGTAGATATTCTTTCTTCTCCTACTACTTTCTATAAAATATGCTCCATTTTAGGAAAAGGGTGATTATCTTTTAGTGAGGCTCTATTTAGGTTCCTGAAATCTATGCAGATCCTAATCTCACCATTCTTCTTCCTTACAGGGACTAGATTTGCGATCCACTCAGAGAATCTCAGGGTGACAATGATTTTTGCATCAAATAATTTTCTGATTTCCTTTTCTATTACAGGCACCAATTTGGGGTTTATCCTTCTTAACTTTTGCTTGAAATGTTTCTCACCTGGTTTGATTGGAATAGAATGTTGTATTATAGAGGTGTCATACTCTTTTAGTTCTTCGTAACTCCACGCGAAGGAATCAGCGTATTTTTTCATCAACTCTATATACCGCTCCTTCTGCTTAGCTTGCAACTTCTTGGACAGGTTCACCATCCGAGGTTCTTCCTTAGTACCCAAGTTCTGGTCCTCTACAGCGTCGCTGGGAGATTCAAACTTCAGGTTTTTTGCCACATCATTATGGTCAAACCGCCTCTCCAGGCGTATCAGTCCCTTAGGGATATAATTGCTCTTCAATTGAATGATATATTTTCCACTTAGCATGTTTTTCCATTCCTTTCTTTCATTCTCTTCATCTTCTAATTGTTCTTGGTCTATCAGACCTTCCAGGTTCCCAGTTTCGGCATCAATCTGAACATTGGCAAACTCAACAGATAGCTCCGAAAATCTCTTAATTTGTAAATCATCATCAAATAACTGCCAATATTTAGAATTCTCTAGAATAGATGGCCTGTTTACCACTTCCACCTCATATATTTCCTGAGAGAAAATAGGGGTTTTAAAACCACCAATAGTAGTGGCCAAAGAGTCTGCCACCTGATTTTCACATCTGGGGATCACCTTGATTTTGTGTTCTGTGAAAAAATTCCCAAACATATCCCAGACTTCATTTCTATATGCTCTCATCCTAGGATGTTTGGTTTGATAGCTGTCATTCACTTGATTTACAACCAATTATGAATCTCCAAACACATGTATCCTTTTTGCTCCCAAGTCTTTCAGAGCTCTCAGTCCCAAGAGCAGAGCTTCATACTCAGCCACATTATTAGTACACTCAAAGGTTAGCTTATATGATAAGTATTTGGACTTTTGGTCGCGAGGTATGATCCAAACCCCTACACCAGCGCCATTCTTGCTCAAGGATCCATCAAAGTACATCTTCCGTAACCCTTCCTCATTTTTATGCATCTCTGAAGCCTCATACCTTGCTGCAAATTCTTTCTCTTCATGTACTTCGAGGTATAATGGAGGTCCAGGATCAGTATGTGGACCATCATTGAAGAAAATAGAGGACCCAACCTCAGTGCCTACATCATATATAGGGTGATTTTCAGGTTTGTCATCACTGCTGACCGCATAAGCCATCCTCTTTTCCCTATACAGATTTCTATTGTTCTCGAAAAGAGGTATAGTGGCATATGATAGGTCCATTTGCATGGTCCCCTTCATCTTTTTAACCCAATACCATGACAATAACATCCCAAACTTAGCAGGTACCTTTGCCACTACAACATCCATCATAAAGCTCTTAGCTAGAATTTGGGCAAGGGTCACTACCACATCTTTAATCAACCCTAGACATTGCACTCTTCTAGAATCAAAAGAATAGAGGTATTTGTAGGGTCTAATGACTTCTAACCCCAGTAGATCTACCACTGACTTTGGAATCAAATTATGCAATGCCCCAGAGTCTATTAATGCGTTGTGTAAAATTTTGCCATGGACATTTAAACTTAGATAAAAGGGAGGGACTTCTTCATCTTCTGTCTCTTCAAGCTTAGATCCAAAAATGATAGTAGGAACATCTTCTGTCACTTCCAACATGTCTTGTCGAAAATCCTCTTGTCCTTTCACCATGCTGACTATCTCTTCCCTATATTTACTGTTTCTTAATAGCTCGTCTAGGGGGACATAGATCTTTCCTTGGATAGTTCATTTTTCAGGCTAAATGTTGAAGCTGGCTTCACTATTGCAATAGCTTCTAGTTGCATAATTTCTTTAGAATGCTGCCCTTTATCTTCTGGTGCATTTTGTGCAGCAACCTCTAGTTGTTTCTCCTTTATCTTTTCTTCCTTCTGTTGAGTATTGGAGGGTTGAGTTTGCCCAGGATTTCCTTTGTTTATGGTTACATCCCGATTTCTCAACTTCATCTTCCTTTGAATGTCATCTACAACATTTTGGTAACCCATTTGGCACTGCTCAGAATCTAGTTCAGCCATTTTGTCAGGGCCTTCCTTGGTGAAAAAATCATGCCCCCTTTCAGTCAAATACACCTCATTGTTCAAGGTGTCAAAGAGATGGATATGGTCACCCATGGGTTCTACAGGTCATTCATCATCAACTAAACATTTAGGGAAGGGAGGCCTTATCTGTTGGTCATTAGGGATTCTTTGATTTCTTTGGGGGGGGTGGTCTTTTGAAGTTAGGATTGATCATTTGGTTCTCAGGCTGCTCTCTAGCATGAGGTTTGTTCTCTAGGGCTAACCTATCCATCAGTTTTTCCATGGTTTTCATCATTGTGTCAAACTTGGTGTCACTAGAAGAGGAGGATGTAGAGGCTTGGGTCTCTTGCTTCTTTTTACTTGTTTCTGTTTTACCCTTTATTTTCCCTGAATCCATCATGTTTGCTTCCACCTCTATGGCATCTTTCAGCATAGCAGGTAGGGAGGCTGATTTTCTTTCTCTCAACATACATGAGAAATCTCCATCAAAGGCGTCTACATAATGGAGCTTTGCAGCGCCTGCTGAGGGTCTTAGGTCATCTGGGATAGAATTTTATGCCTTCATAAACCTAGCAGAAAACTCATGAACGGATTCAAAACCTCCTTTCTTCAAATGGTTATATTGGGACAAGACCAGGGCAGGACTACCTATTGTTTCCCATCTTTCTAAGAACAATGTCTTAAAGGCTGCAAAATCATTGATAGAAGCATTTGGCAACTGTCTGAACCATTTCTTAGGTTCTCCAAACAAACTGTGGGAAAACAATCTCATCTTAGCATCATCATGATCTACTTCCTCCAAATCAATAAAATCATCAAATCTGTCTATATCCTGTTTGGCAGAATAATAGCCCTCTCCATCAAAAGTGACAATCCTCTATGCATAGTTCTAAGGGAGGTCATGTAAGGCTACTGGTAAGTTTAAAGGTGCAAATCTGGCAGCCATGAGTACAAGAAGATTTTGCAAAGCAGTGGGATATTCTGAGCAGAGTTTGTGGTGTGGGGCTGAGAGACCTGAAAACAAGGCTTATCACTTTCGGCTTTGGTAATATTCTGCAACTTATGCTAGACAAGGTCTAAAAAATAGGATTCAGGTGTATTCAAACCTTCTTCTCCTAAGCTTAAATATGATTCGGATCTTGATCTTCGCAAAGGCTTCCCAATGTCTATATCTATATCTAATTCTTGAAAAATAGATAGCTCTTCTTTAGATTCAATTCTTCCGCGGCTAGAAGTATTAGCTTTATCCTTTCTAGTCCTATGTTTAAGCAAAATTTCCGGATTATCAACACTTAGTAGAATTTCAGAAATAGGATTACCTATGGTATGGCTCCTTCGTGAGGCCAGGATGCATTTTTCAAGAGTTCTTCAGAAATGGACTTTGGCTCGTCAGTCTTCCCAGTGGAGTCTTTTCTTGAGTACAAATCTTAACGAGTGGAGTCACCAGGGAAAAAAATACACAACCATCGAAAACATGGAAATATTTGTTTGCCCACAGGGATCTCTCCTTTCTTTGAATCTCAGAATTCTCTCTCATTCTCCGAGGGATGATAAGAAACTTTGGCTCCCTGGAAATGGCGCCAATTTGTTAACACCCAAATTAACCCCCGCGGTTGCAAGAGACGAAAATTTGGGGTAACCACTAGCCAATCTTTAGCTTGTGCATCTGACCCAACACAAACAAAGAGGGATCTCTCTATAAACTCATGAAAACTAGAAATAATCAAAGGCGTCAACAGTGAAAATGTACACCAGCATTCATCATTCAAGATATTCAATTACAACATACATATAAGATCATATTTCTATTCGAACAAATTGATTTAAATGTTGTTTGGTTGAAACACATGAATCTCTATTGGGAAATGGTGCCACATTAAACAAACTCTGAACATTTATTTTCAAATGCTTTGCGAATGCATTTACACAGGGGCAAGGTAGCAAACAACTTGTAGTCAAAGTGATTTTATTTAGTGGAACAAAAGAGAAAGAAACAATCCATTGATATAAGGCATACGACAATGAATCCTGTACCAAATTTAGTAGAAAACATTTGTGCAATACTTGGAATGAGATAAACATAGCATAATTTGTATGAATTATGCTTAAATACAACAATGCACCAAGTATGAAGAGGCATTACAGACTGGAAATAACAATCAAAGATATACAATTCATAGTAGAAGAGGAAAGAATAGACTACAAGAACCAATTACACAGGAATCCCTAAAAAACACTAGCTCGGCTCTGCAAAACTTTATTTAAAATAGCTCATAAGCGTCTTACAGAAAAATACACGAAGCTTCAAAAAGTTTTCAACTCATATGTCTTCAATTACAATGAATTTATAGATGCCCTTCAAGCTCTAGGCTCGGCTCTCTTCTGAACAGAAAATAGTTGCAATCACTCGACACCTAATTGATAGCTAACTAAGGCGTTTCACCATTACAATTTTCAAAACATATACAGTCGGTATAGGCCTAACCAATTTTTACATTTACTGGCCTATTTTACTATATGACTAACTACTTGAACAAAAACAAAACAGAAAGATAACAACTCCAGCTTGTCGCCTCTACTATAGCTGAAAGTTTTCTGCTGGCAGAGTGCTTCGCTGGTACCTCTTAGCTCCTTAGCCTGAACATCAAAAATATCTAAGACCGAACTGTTGGCCCCCGGGTGTGCTTCACCATTCATGACACCGCACTGTATAAATGAAAATTTCAAATAACAGACCAACCACGGCTATACCGGATTCCAAAAATAGGTTTTAAGACCATCTAAGTCTCTCAAAAACTGGAGATGAGTATACTGATGTAGCCAAAAACAGACTTTGCTGGGTGGTGAGATGTAAATAACTTGAGAACACCGCAACCTTAGTCCTAGGCTTTCACCTAACCATACCAATCCAGTAAATCATCAACATCAAAGAAATATTTTGTTTGGGCTTCTTTCGGTGGGGGAGCAAGGGATGTCTCTTTAGTGGGGAGTATTAAGTCCTTGATAATATCTACTCTCTGGTGGAATTTCGGCTCATCCTCTTCATAGGTTTGTTTCCTTTTTCTCTGCTACTGAAAGCTTCAACACACCTGTCATTTATTGGGATCTTCTGGTTTACTGATGGAACCATCTTCCACATGGTCAAAAAATATAAGAGGTGGAGGAATGTGCTCCTCTTCCATCTCAAACAACACATGTTCTGGTACAACTACTACTTCGGCTCCCTGATCTCTTTCCATGCTCTGATACTAACTGCAAAAATATCCCAAGAGATGAACTCGCCACCTTTTCAAAATTGGATGTGAATTTGGTTTATAACCGTTGATAACGACGGTGTCCCCATGCGAATCATTCAGCTATGATTCTCTGACTAGACCCTCCAAATGATGCAGCATGATGACCGAGGCTAGGATTGATGCATGACACATTTGACCATGTTTTTTGGGCAAGACAGAAAGGACATCTGACGATGCTGAGGTGGCTTAGCCCATGTGGCAATCATTCATTTGTAGCGAAGATGTGTTAAGATATTTAGACACTTAGGAGTTAGTTAAGATCAACTTGTGTAATAGATCCGTCAGGGATAGTGTGTTTCTTTAGTATGCATTAGTATGCATTTGTAAATACTTAATCCGACGGTCACGATATGTTCCCGACATAGAGTGATCTGATGACTCAACTTCTCTTAGATCAAAACTAACCTTGATCCGTGGCTTAACACCCAATTGGTCCATGATCTCTATTTAAAGAGCATGGAGGGTCATTGTTTCTTTGCATAATAAATTGTCTCGTAGAAGCTATTTGGCCGGGGCCATGGAGTGTTTCCCTCAAGAGGGTTTAAACCACGTCAAAACATCAATGTGTTAATCTGTGATCTATTTGTGTGAAGTGGTTTCTCTTGGTGTTTGGTCCTTTGGTAGTACCCTATGTACCCGAACATGATATCAGGGCTTTTATGAAGTGTCGCTTCCAGTTATGATCTAGATCTTGAACTTTTGTTGCTGAAACTCGAAAGGGTTTCTATTTGTATTATTTCTGTGCATTTCTGGGCTATGGGAGGTGTTCCATTGCATCCAGAGCATCATTTCCATCGGGAAATAGTTTTTGTTTGATCGAAAACGGTTCCCAGTTGTTCCAGAAACGCTTATTTCATCAAATCTGAAGGTATAATGTTATAGTGACGCATTTTTTATTTTCTATTTTTAAAAGGAAAAAAAATCTCATATTTCATCATTTTTTACTGTTAGATTTTTTTTGGGGTTCAGATTGTTGCTTTCCCGTCTACATATGCTCTTTGCCGTGCACCTTGAGCGATCTCGGCAAATCAGAAACAGAAAGGGAAATGATTTTTCTCGGCTGCGTATGCTCTTTGCCGTGCACCTTGTGCGATCTCGGCAAATCAGAAACAGAGAGAAAACGTAGACTTTCCGAGCAAGCTAACAAGATCTAAATCCACAAGTGTGAAATTCTTTTTTTCGATTTGTGGTTTGTTTTGCAGGAAGAAGGGCAAGCACGCAAACCGATCAAGAAGAGTAAAAAAAATAAAAAATAAAAAATAAAAAAATAAGCCCCCTTCCTCATTCCCATATTTTACATACATTTTAATCTAGTTCACTTGGTTCAAAGTTGCTTTATTCCTTGATAGGTCTTGAGTTCAAGTCTTCGGAAGTTACTTTTAAAAGAAAAACTGCATGCAATTTCTATTTTCAAATTATTTTATTGTAAAAGTGCATCTCACTTAAATAATAAAAAATAAAAATACAAGTGAGTCACTTAAGTTTTTTTTTATTGTTGCACTATTTAAAAGTAATATCATTGTAAAAGTGAAATCACTTATTTTACAAAAGTGGTTCACTTAAAGAAACTTTCTTGTAAAGTGATTGTCAAAAGGTTCATCTTGGGAAGAGGGGGGTTCTTTTTTTTTGCTGGACATTCTCTAGCTGCCACGTCACTATTGGGGACATCTTCAACAGTTTCTCTGTTCAAGCATAACTTCTTCATACAGAGTCAGTTTTCAGTGCCGTTTTTTTTTAAACCGCCTATTTTTTCAAGCTCTTGACATCCATACTATTGGTTTCTACTTTTATAGCCATTAATTTACAAATATGGCTGCCCCTTGTGATATTCTACTTAACAGTTCCAACTATTTCTCATGGAAATCTCGTATGGAGGATGTTCTACAAAGTAGGGGACTTTTCAGAATTACCTCAGGCAAAGAAAAAGAACCCACTGATAATGATAAGAAAATAAAATGGGCAAATAGATGTGATGAAGCTCGTGGATTGATTGGGATGTCAATCTCTACTGATTTGCGATTCCATATATCTGGAATTGATGAACCTAATGGTGCTTGGGACAAGTTGGAATCTGTGTTTGGTAAACACAATTAAATTCGAGGTCACCAACTCGAAAATGAGTTGATTTATTTAAATCCAAGTGACTCTTCATGCATTCAAGATTATTTATCTAAGTACAAAACTCTTAAACTCTTATGTGCAGAATGTAAGATTGAGAGGGAAGACAAACAATGCATTTATCATATTCTTTCCAAACTTGGACCTGCATATTCTATTTTTGTATCTACATTTTACTCCATGAAAGCATCCTTGAATGCAGCTAGCTATCAAGAGCCTAGTCTTGAATCCTTTTGTGATTCGTTGATTAGAGAACAAGATAAACTCATTCATCTTGGAATAATCAACAATGCAGATACATCTGGGAAAGCCTTATTGTCCCAACAAAAAAAAAAGTCCAAGCCTCCCAAGAAACAAAATTTTCGCAATAATAAGTCAAACAAGGGTCCAAAACCCTCTCAGTCAGCTCCTTCTTTAAAAAATGACAAAGGATCCAAGCCAAAAGGCAATAAGACTGAGCGTCATTGCAACTATTGCGGGAAAGATAATCATGATGAATCTAAGTGTTTCAAGAAGATGGCATCCTTGGAAGCAGCAATGAAGAAGCACCACATCAACCTATATTCGTCTTCAGAATCTGCCTCTCATGGACATGCACTTTGTTCTTCTAGTTATTCTTATAATGCATCTTCTTCTTCTACTTCAAATGAATGGCTCATTGATTCTGGAGCATCTTATCATATGGATAAGGATCAAGCCATCTTTTCTACTATGCATGAATGTAACACTAAACAAATATTTGTTGGTGATGATAGATATCTAAGTGTTGTAGGAGCTGGAATAGTTCTAGTAGCTAATGGTCATTTTAGTGATGTACTATGTGTTCCAAGAATTTCCTGCAATTTGTTATTAGTCTATCAGATCACTCATTCTGGTGAAGGTAAAACTGTGACCTTTACACCTCACCAAGTTGTAATAAAGGATTTTAAAGATCCTCAACAAGTCCTAGCTACCAAAATTGTTGATGATATTACTAGGTTGTACAAGTTTAACAACTTTGGGTCATCACCTTTCCCTTCAGTTTTTGTTGCTCATAGTGATAACTTGAGCAAAATTTGGCATGAGCGATTTGGTCACTTAAATTATCACTCATTGCAACAACTATGTAAAGAAAATATGGTGACAAGTCTTTCGATGGTATCTTGCAGGGATGGTGTTTGCTCCGGTTGTGTACTCGAAAAACATCATCGGGACAGTTTTGACAAACGTGCCTCTTGGCACGCCTCAGTTCCCTTGGAGCTTGTGCATAGTGACTTGTGTGGTCCTCTTCCATCTGCTTCCTTTTCTGGTTTCAAATATTTCTTAACTTTCGTTGATGATTACACTAGACGCACTTGGGTTTATTTCCTAAAACTTAAGAGCGAAGTATTTAACATGTTCTTGGCCTACAAGGCCCTTGTGGAAAAACAATCTGGTCATCAAATTATTAAGTTAAGATCTCACAATGGAGGAGAATACGTTAACAATAAGTTCACTACTTTCTGCACTGAACAAGGCATCCAACAACAACATACATCCAACAACAACACACTATTCCATATACACCACAACAAAATGGTGTAGTTGAGCGTAAGAACCGCACTTTAAAAGAAATGGCTAATTGTATGATCCAATCTAAGGGACTAAGCCTTCAATTTTGGGCTGAAGCCATTAATTGTGCAAATTACATAGTTAATCGCACCCCCACTAAAGCATTACAAGGTATAACATTCGAAGAAGCATGGAGTAAAACTAAACCTGATGTAAGTCACTTCCGTGTGTTTGGTAGTGAAGAATGGGCTCACATTCCGAATAAAAAAAAGAAAGCCTTGCAGCCTAAAAGTGAAAAGTGCATATTTGTTGGATATTCTGAAGATGTAAAAGGTTATATACTTGTTCAACCACATTCTCATGATATAATCATTAGAAGAGATGTTAAATTTGATGAAAATATCTTGGCCTATGAGCCTAACTCGGTGATTGTGCCATCTTTGGCCTACGAGCCTGATTCGACGTTTGTGCCTTCCTCTTCTTCTTCCAACTTCCTTGACAGGTTTCCAACTCCAGTTTCTGATGATGACAGTGAGGATGAAAATCCACCTCCGCCTGCTCATGTTTCTCCAGTTGCACCAGCACAAGTGCTTCCTCGATGGGTTCGTTCAACATGTGAAGCAGCTGGTGATCTTGTCGGTGATCCTAGAGATCAACATCGAACACGTTCTCAGTTTCAGCGAGCCTCTTCTCTTTTGGCTCAAGTTTCTGAGAATCATGATCCATAAACTTTTGTAGAAGCTTCAGGAAATCCAGATTGGGATGTAGCCATGGATGAAGAATATCGTTCCTTAATGGCGAATGATACTTGGGATCTTGTACCTCTTCCAAAAGGAAGAAAACTTGTCAGATGTAAATGGGTCTACAGAACTAAGTATGCATCAGATGGAAGTGTTGAAAGACTTAAGGAAAGGTTAGTTGCCAAAGGTTTTTCCCAAGTTGAAGGGATTGACTACAATGAAACCTTTTCTCCCGTTGTAAAAATGAACTCCATCCGCCTTGTTCTTTCCCTTGTAGCCTTACACAACTGGGAAGTCCATCAAATGGATGTCAAGTCGGCCTTCTTACATGGTGATTTACAGGAGGAAATTTACATGGAACAACCTCCTGGCTATGTTCAGAATAACTCTAGCCTTGTCTATCGCCTTAAGAAATCCTTATATGGCCTTAAGCAATCTCATAGAGCTTGGTATGCCAAAATGGATAACTTTCTCCTTGACACTAGTTTTTCTAGTTTCCATTCTGACCCCAATGTCTATACCAAGAAAGTAGGAAACCATCTCATCATACTTGGTCTATATGTTGATGACCTTATTCTTACTGGTAGTGACCCTAAGCTTATAACCCATGTGAAATCTAGTCTTAAACAAAAATTTTGAAATGTCAGACTTAGGAAATTTGCATTATTTTCTTGGTCTCCAAGTCCTGCAAACCAAAGAAGGAATCTTTCTTTCTCAGTCTAAGTATGCTTGTGACCTTCTTCGTCGCTTTCACATGGAAGATTGTACACCAGCCCCTTCTCCCTTCCAGTATGGAGTCAAACTTTCTGCCACTTGTAATTCACCTGAAGTTGATGCCACCTTGTATCGCCAGCTTGTTGGTAGTCTCTTATACTTGACTCATTCCCGTCCTGACCTTTCCTTTTCCATTGGTTGTGTTTCCCATTATATGCAGACACCTCATGAAAGTCACTGGAAAGCAGCTAAAAGAATACTTCGATATATTCGAGGTACAGTTCAGTTTGGGATTCATTATAGTATAGGGGGGAAACATTTGTTGGTTGGTTTCATTGATTAAGATTGGGTCGACGATCGTGATGATTGAAAGTCTACTGCAGGTTATGTTTTTAGTTTGGGATTTGGACCTATTACTTGGGCTTGTAAGAAACAACAGGCTCTTCCTCTTTCTTCAGCAGAGGCAGAATATCGAGTAGCAGTTAATGCCAGTCAAGAAGCTTTATGGCTTCGACAGATCCTTTTGGAGTTTTGATTCGAGCAGCAGCAACCTACTCCACTTTAGTGCGACAATCAAAGTGCCATCAAGCTTGCCAAAGATCCAGTTCTACATCAACGCAGCAAACACATTGAGCTACATATGCACTTCATCAGAAATCTTGTTCATGATCGTGTTCTTGAAGTGCTCTTTTGCCCTACAGATGATCAAGTTGCAGACATCTTCACCAAGTCTCTTACAGAAGTGAATTTTTCTAAACTTCAATCTATGTTAGGAGTTCAGGAACTTGTCATTAAGGGGGGATAGGCTCTAATGCCTCCTTCCTTCTCCTAATAGTGTCACTTTTGTAAATCCTTCAATCCTATCCCAAGTTATTCTTAAGGGGGGATGTTAGGATATTTAGACACTTAGAAGTTAGTTAAGATCAACTTGTGTAATAGATCCATTAGGGATAGTGTGTTTCTTTAGTATGCATTAGTATGCATTTGTAAATACTTAATCCGATGGTCACGATATGTTCCTGACATAGAGTGATCCGACGGCTCAACTTATCTTAGATAAAACCTAACCTTGATCCGTGGCTTAACACCCGATTGGTCCATGATCTCTATTTAAAGAGCATGGAGGGTCATTGTTTAGTTGATCGATTATGAGAAGCTCATTTGTAACTTTCTTGCTTTGCATAATAAATTGTCCCGTAGAATCTATTTGGCCGGGGCCATGGAGTGCTTCCCTCAAGAGGGTTTAAACCACGTCAAAACATCGGTGTGTTGATCTATGATCTGTTTGTGTGAAGTGGTTGCTCTTGGTTTTCGGTCCTTTGGTAGTACCCTGTGTACCCGAAAAGGATGTATTTCACCTGTGAAAACTCATGACTGGATCAGGACCGTATATTTCATCCTCCGTGGATTTCAATTTAGCAGCACACAACTTCTAATATTGATCGTCGGATGATGTGCCTTTATTGACCACGACGATTTTGGGCATGCTTAACACGCCGACGATTAAAATCACCGTTGTTTGTCTAGACCGTTAATCTATCTCCATTAGATCTACGCTGCAGAAAGGAGCGTGATGGTTAACCAAATCATGGAGATTTCAACCATGATATTTTTTCACGCACTTTAGATTAGCGCCATCACTTTTTCATCGTAGATCTTTGTTTCCGTCGATCTATGTCATCCAAACATACCTCTATCTAATGCTGGCATTTTTTGCTGCTATTAGTCCCCTGATCACTATGGGAACTTGGATATTCTGAATATTCCCTTTCTTCTTACCAAATCCATCGTATTGAGCTCTGATCATTCACCTTGGGGGTGCGACCCGAGAGTATGGCCTCTTTTGAGGAAATACCCTGACCTTGCAAACTCTTTTTCTTCATAAAAACCCTCTTCAAAGCTTAGCACATTTCAAGAGCTAACAGAGGGTATTTGTCTTTATTGTCCTTGGATTCCATGGAATATTTAATTATTTACGAAAAGAAGCCTTACATGGATTACAGTCACTAGTATTCGGAGTAATCTCTTGTTATTCCATTCTCCATGTAAATAGATTTCGCTTGGTAGACTCACCACCATCCCTCTAAACATACTTTTGTTACTATAATTTCCAATGAAGTCACAAGTTCAAATATCAGAGCTATAGGACTTCCCTTCCACCCACATTGAAGGTAGCTGGTTGAAAACTTCCACACATATCAAATAAAAATTGAAAAAAATGAGTTCAAATCTAATCAAATATATGGAATCTCAAAATATCAACGAGACAAGTGGGAAAAATCAATTCAACGAAAAGTGGTCTCGGTCCTCAATATTTGTACTCTATTATACTCTTCAATGTGATCTCATAGCAGAGAAGGACATTTGGAGAGGCTGCATTGTGAATCTATAGTACATTTGGCTCTGTAAAAGGGACAAGCTGTGTACTCTTTAATCCAATCTCAGAGTAGAGTAGGACATTTGGAAAGGTTGCATTCTTAATCTACGATACATCTGGCTCTGTAAAACAGAGAAGCTGGTTACTCTCTAATCCAATCTCGAGGCAGAGAAGTACATTTGGAGAGGCTTATTACACCTAAATCTCGTCATCATGAGTCCAATGTCAACTCTGTGCCTGAATCTCTAAAATTCCCTTAGCTAAATTACATTGAGTATGAGGTTGTCCCTACCTTTCTACCTCTTTTAAGTAGGTTGGCGCACCTTACCTTCAGTTAGGGAGCACTAGAACCTAGGTGGCACAGGTCTAACCTTGACAAGGTGAGCCACAGGATAACTTTTCCTTCGTGCAACCTACGCCAACCCTCCTTTGGCGCACTTTTCCTTTATCTAGGGTGAACTGAGGTTGGTTATGGTGGATAAATGGAAGCTTCGAGGCCCTTCTAGAAGCTAGGTAAAGTGGAGGGTCATCCCTAACATCTAGGTGAGTTGGTATTCAGTTCCCTAACCTAATGGTAGGATCCATTAACCCTCTCCCCTTAACCCTCAACCTACTCTATCCCTTTATCCCTATAAGTGAAACCCCTCTCTCCATGGAAAGGGAGGAGGTCTATAGCACTTACATGTTGGTGGAATTATCCTAGGTGAGCCCTATCCATCTCTTGGGAGGCATACATTTCCTTTGGAGGCATTGGATTGGCTTGTTGGACGAAGATTGCAGCATTAATGCTTGGGTTGTAATCATCTCTCTACTTTGTATTTCTCACTCTATTGACAGTAATATAAACTCTTTCCATAAATGTCGTTGTGTTAATGATTTTTATAGTTTAATTCCTTAACTGTTTACTTAGATCATTTAGTGTTTCGATATGATTTATTGCGTGTTTTGTTTCTGCATGCTTTGACAGGTCTTGCAGCTACGGATATGAGGACCACAGAGCTTGGAGCAATAACAAGGAGTTAGATCTACATATCTGAAGGTAAGACCTCTAATTACTTGATCTCTAATTTGATCTAGGGAAGTAGCTTTATGTTTTGTTCCTATTTGTTCTAGATTCACATTGCATTAGGGAGTTTTGGCTCGCGTCTGCTCGAGTAGATTGTCCAATAACAAGGTTGCATTTTGAATATACAATGTATCCTCCTATGTAAAAGGAACAATTTGGTTCGTGTTATTCATCCACAATGACAGGTAAGTTGTTGCTGTGATTAAAATTTCATTTTATTCAATGCAGAGACACCAATCATCCGTTCTATAAAACGTTTTTTGTCTAGGTTAAGTAAAAACTCATTTTGTACAATGATTTTTGTTTTATAAGTATCAACACTTTCAATTTGATGAAACTCCATTTCTTGGGCATACGTGAATCTAGCCGGTTATTGGAATTGACTTACAGTCAATCCCAATTATTTCAATCATGCTTATCAGAGATAGCTTCATCCGGTTAGTCTGCAGTTAGGGATTGACTATTATTTGCAATTAGTCTGTGTAGGGTTGGACTATGGCCAAGGTTAATTTCTTTCATTTAACACAATCCCTTTTAATGGTCCATGGTCCCTGAATGTTGCACACATCGGTGCAATTATGACCTGCGCATTAACTGTCATTATTAGCCTGAAGTAGCAGATACGATTTTAGTAGCCAGTGGAGAGGATCATCATTCTAGAACCTCACTATTGTATTTTATTTGTTTCTTTTCGTTAGTGAAACACATTTGTTTAGACAGAGGCACCATGAAACTCCAGAATGTTTTACATGACAACTGCATAAACATGGTCCCCTCTTTGCTTTAATGTATCCGTTTATGGGTTGGGGCATGCCCATAAGGATTTGAACTTGGATCATATGGTCAGTAGACTCCCATACTTACCATTATGTCATAGCTCAATGCACATATAGCCGCTAGAATTGTTCTTTTCCACGTCTCTGCAATCAACATCATTTTAATCACAGTTTATTTTTATTTGCATGCGGTTGCTTGTTAGTTGATCTAAGAAGCACAGTAGAATTCAATGAGTGCTTTTATGCTAAGTTGACATAGAAGTTGTAATAACATGATTGATGAAACTAATCTTGGTTAGCAGCATTCCTACAGTCCATATTTTGAGTTATAGGTGATAGTTCGATATCAAGCTATGATGGAGTCTTACATATCCACAAATTGCATTCATACTTTGACACAATTTGCGTTAAAGATAAAAGTCCATGTGGCAAGGAAAATTCAAATCAATGGTTGTTGAAATATCCGAGATTGTGATTAAGAAGAAGATTGTCCTCTTCATGTTGTTAAGCTTTCCACATCCACTTAAAGGGATAGATCTTGATATTCTATGTTGTTACCTCACTGCTTATTGGTGCAATTTTGAAACTTTGAAAGCATCTTTTGACCATGGTACTGATCCATCTTATCGTAGAGGGTTTGGTCACTGAAGTTGTCTATTGATTCCATACACTACATAACCTTTAGTTCATTTATTGATGGTAGGCATAATTTCAATTAAGGACCAAGGGCCAACCTGCAAAAGTGATTATTGAGGCCGGCCTATCACAGAGAAGAAGTTAGGGCCAACTTGTATAAGCGAAATTCTAGGGCTGACCTATGATTAATCAGGTGATATGGATGGAAAATTAATATAAATTAGTGCGCCATTACTAAAAATTTTAAGTTCCATTGCATACTCATGAAGTTGCAGTAGATCGATGGCATATTCAAAGCATCAATACTGAGATCTTTATGTGGTTTTTTGCTGAGCAAGGGTTTTGGTTGAGGTTGTGTAGGCTAAATCGACATTCTGGGCATGTCTCAGCCTCCTAACAGCAATGAATCTCATATATGGCCATGTCTAGGCATAATACAGCCCTAAATATTCACTTCTGGGCATGTTTTTTGTTGGCAGCAAGCCTCATTATTAAGTTTGGGCTAATTCCTGAATATTATGGGCAACCTGCGGCGAAATTGGGCCCGTTATTCATTCCCTACAACAATAAAAATTGTCATTCAATTAATTTTTTGAATCATCTCATCCATTTGTTGAGAAGCACCCTACTTTAAAAATACGAAATCTCATCTTGATGAGAAATGTGAGAAAGTAATCAACCCTTGCCCAAATATCTATGAGATCCAATTTGTGGGAGGTTTTTCTCACAACCAATTTTGCACACAATCCTATGGAGATCCCCATATCAAGAATTTAACTATCCATCCAACAAATTCGTTGGAGAACCTTAATGAAGTGAAACTCTTCATTCAAATGCCAAGAATATCATTATTGAAATGACCAGAAAATTGGATTATAGTTTTACAAGTAGATTTAGTTAACTTCCACATTTGTAGTGATTCTAGAAAATATATGAAGGCTCTGCTACTGTCTTTGACAACAATTTTTCATCTACAGTTTCCACACATTATGGTATTATCCAATATGGGTCCTATTGAAAGTTATGGAAGGGTTGCTTTCAATTCTATAAGGGAGTGCAAGAATTGTTGTATTTACAAAAATATCTAGATCCTTATTCTACTAAGTACAAAAAAGCTACCAAGCCTTGTATGAGGTGATTTGAATTATTTTCGTTGGTTAATTTTGTAGCTACAGAAAGGAGAGTATTGGGAATCTTGTTGGGCTCATCGATAAATCCAATGGATGTGTTGTTACTCATATTGAAGAATATATTGTCAAATTTTGTAAAATTGCGGTTAGCCTCTTAGAGAGGATTATTACATAACTACAATTGTGTAGAGAAGTATATGTATCACGTGGTTAAAGGTTGGGAACTATGAAATATATGGGTGCATGCTCAACAATTGGTATAATAAAGTATAAGAATTTTTATTTCAAGCAAATTGCATATACTTCTCTATACAAGTATGAGAAGTGTATCTGATGTTTGACTCTAATACAATAAGTCACATCCTTTTTAAAATATGCTAGAGATACAAATATAAAATTTTGGATTATTCCCCATCTCAAGAACACCTCATGGACAATAATGATAATTGATTTTCCCTCACTGCTTGTTGTGGTTGTCGTGCTTGAAATGTGTGGTTTTGCATGTCATTAGCATTGATTCCAACGAGCAAGACATAGATGCCTGGGGATGGACAAATTAATTGGTATGATTTGACAGCAAGTGAAAGCATTTCCAAGAATTATATTAAATCAATCATGTTTCTAGCAACAATTGCACATCAGAAACTTGTGTTATATATTTTGAAGACTATACAATTGGGAAAAATTATGGATCCTTCCTTGCCTCCATATATTTCATGCCCTTTGGAAGGTAGTTGGAAGTAGTGTCTTCTTTCAGTTCATAAAACTATCTCCTCTATTCCAAAACTATGCCACTCGAAGTTCCTGTTGTGAATTAATAAAAAGAAATTGCAGGTGCATGTATAGTGTGCTATCAGATTGCATGTGACATGCATGCAATTTTGTGATACTTATTTTTTTATCAAGTGATGCTACAGAGCTTGCATGTTGGATTGGATTGTGTTGGATGGAATATATTTGATCTTTACCATCACATGAATTCAGTAAGTACATTTTTAGCAACATGTGTAACAATTCGAGATACTATTTTATTTGCAATTGGAATTAGAGGTCCTCCATTGGAAAATAGACAATACATTCTTTTTCTTTATAGGAATATGAGTTAGATAAGCATATTTTTGTGACATGTGAGATGGTATTATTATAGAATCATCAATTTTTAATCATGTTATTTATAGTAATTGTTCTCAAGGGTAGCAGTCTAGCATTTTGAGTTGAGTGGAAAACCTACTATTTTTAGTAAATTATACTTTTAGCGGGTGTTATTTTTAGTAGGTGTTGTTTTAAACACACAAGTTGGTTAGCAGTATTTGACATTTGGTTGTGGAGACACACTCCAAATTTCAATTCCTACATTTTACGCAAGCATTGCTATTTTTAGCAGTGGGTAGATGGCAATTGTATCTAGATAGAATAAGCATGTCCAGGATAAGAACACTGGTGTAGATAGGATAAGCATGTGCATGTTTAAATCCTACTACAACCAATAATACAGTCTAGTCATAGTGGTGGATTGTGAACCAAAAAAAAAAATGAGTCTCCGATGGCAGCCACAAAATTAGCTAAAGGAATTGAAACATAAATTCTCTGAGTGGTAGATGATGTTGAACAAGACTTATTTGTAGAACATCCACTGAATTGAGGCTAGTTTCTTCATCTTGAGTGGAGGGTTTTGATAGATCCAATGTTTCACTAGATTGCCTCAAGCTCATAGTTGATAAATTTGGACCTAAAGATGTATGTATAGGATCAAGCCTTGCAGAAATAGCACTTAATGACAATACATCTTCCACTAAAATTGATGTATTTAGTTGCTGATGTAAATTAATTAACTGATGTATCCGCATAACTCTTTTGGCGGTCTTGTGCTTCCTTCAAGTTTTGTTGTACCTTGGAGACTAGTTGCTCCAAGTCTTTTAGTAAGTCGGGGCCTAACATAAGTCTATCTACCAGACTATCCCAAGTCAAGGATGTCCGACATTTCCTGCTGTAAAGTACCTCGAAAGGGCTCATCTTGCCAGAGGTTTGGTATCCGTTGTTGTAGGAAAACTCTACCAAGTGCAAATAATCTTCCCACTTTGCGGGGTTGTTCATGACATACATCCTTAGCATATCCTCAAGGATTTGGTTTACTCATTCCATTTGTCCGTCGGTTTGGGGATTGTACATGGTACTAAATTGTAGTTGTGTCTCCAAACCGAAGAACAATTCCCTCCAGAAGTTGCTAGTGAACTTCGTGTCTCAATCGGAAATGATTGCCTTGGGTATTCAATGCAATCGAAAAATCTCCTTCAGGAAGATCTTCACAATGTTAATGGCTTTGTAGGTAGACTTTACTGGTATAAAATGTGATTCCTTGGATAACTTGTCTACTACTACAAAGATCGAGTCATTTTGCTTCTTACTTTTGGGTAAACCCATGTTGAAGTCCACGCTAATGACCTCCCACTTCCACTCTGGAATGGTTAAACGTTGTAGTAAACTGGAGGGGTGTTGGTGTTCTGCTTTGACCAGCTGACACTCTTGGCACTTAGCAACGAATAAAGCTATGCCAACTTTCAGTTTAGGCCAAAAGAAGTGTTTCTTTACTGTCAATATCATCTTTTGATATTCGGGATGTCTCGAATAGGGTTTCTGGTGGAAGTCAATGAGGATGTTAGGTATGATGTCCCTTCTTTCTGGAACATAAAGTCTCTCTTTTAACCATAGCAGTCCCGACTCATCTATCTTATACTCCTTTTGTTGTTGGAATAACCTATCCTCTTGGATCTGTTTAAGGATCTCGTCATAGAATTGGTCACTCTGACATGTCGTTCTAATCCGGTGGTGTAAATCTGAGTTGGTTTGACTCACAGTCACCTCATATATCATATGGGCTCGTCAACTTAAAGCGTCAGCAATCTTGTTCTCCTTTCCCTTTATGTGTTTTAGTTCGAAGTGGTACTCACCAAGGAAGGATAGCTACCTGGCCTGTTTGGCGTTTAGGTCTGGTTGGTCAAATAAGTACTTTAGACTCATGTTGTCTGTCTTTAATAGGAACTTCTTTCCCATAAGATAGTGCCTCAACATCTTTAAGGCATGGATAATGGCGGCTAGTTCAAGATCGTGTGTAGGGTAGTTCTATTTGTGTTCCTTTATCTTCCTTGACTCGTAACAAATAGCGAAGTCATTTTGCATAAGGGCTCCACCAAGTCCTTCCTTGCTTGCATCTATGCAAACTACGAAGTCCCCACTGGGGTCGGCAATCCGTAGGATGGGTGCACTAGTCAAAAGTTGTTTCAACTTTTGGAAACTTTCTTCGCATTTTTCCGTCCAAATAAATTTGGTGGTATTTTTTTGCAAGGCCGTCATAGGACAAGAAATGCGGGAGAAGTTCTCAATGAACTTCCGATACTACCCAGCCAACCCTAGGAATGATCTTATGTCAGTTACACATGTCAGGGTAGGCCATTCCTCTATGGATTTAATCTTCTCAAGATCGACTGCTATCCCTTTCTCCAAAATGATGTTCCCTAGGTATTGTATATGGGGTTTGTAAAAATCACACTTGCTAAACTTACCGTATACTTGATGTTCTCGCAGCATTCATAATACTATCTGGATATGTTCTTCTTGATTCTTGGAGTAGATCAGAATTTCGTTGATGAATACTAGAACAAACTTATCTAGATATTTACTAAAGATGTTGTTCATCATGCACATAAAGTTGGCAAGTGCGTTACTCAGTTCGAAAGGCATGACCAGAAACTCGTAATGGCCGTATCAGGTTCGGAAAGTGGTCTTACTGATGTCTTCATCACGGATTCTCACCTGGTGATATCTGTACCATAGGTCGATCTTTGAGAAGATCTTCGCTCCTCTGACTTGATCAAACAAGTCATCAATTCTAGGGAGTGGGTAACGGTTCTTGATGGTCAATTTGTTGAGTTGGCGGTAATCGATGCACATCTACATCGTCCTATCCTTCTTCTTGACAAAGAGTATTGGTGCCCCACAGGGAGACACACTAGGTCGTATATAACCTTTCACGATCAAATCTTGTAGCTGAAGTTTGAGTTCCACTAATCTGGGTGGACTCATGCGGTAAGGGGCTTTGGAAACTGGTACTAAACCGAGTGTTAACTCTATGGATAAATCTAGGTCTCGTTTGGGTGGTAGCCCAAGTATTTCCTTAGGAAATATATCCTTGAATTCTACAAGGACTGGGAAGTTTTCGATCTTCTATTCCCTATCAGTTTCTATGGTTCAAACGTTGACTGCAAAGAGTTTACAACCCTTCCTTACGCATTTCTTTGCTTGTAAGGAAGATATTTGTCTTACGGAAACTTTCTTAGGGATACCTTGAATGGTTTTTTTATTCCCTTGGTTATCCGTGCATAGTATATATTTGTTCAAATAGTCAAGCAAGGCATGATGTTCTTCTAACCAATCCATGCTTATTAGTACATCATAAGATCCTAGTGGTAAGATATTTAGATCCACCCTGGTTTGGAAACCGTTCAAATCTATCTCACGGGTTTTAACTAGTTCAGAGACTTTTCATTTCGTACCAGTGGCTAGTTGTACCAACCATTGTTTCTCGTGGCTCATTCGGTTTAACTTACAAGTGTCAACAATCTTAGAAGGGATATAACTTCGGCATGCACCGGGGTCTATCAAAACTGATATTTCTTTGTTTGAGATCTCACTCTCAATTTCAACCACAGCGGCTTGGTGATCAGCTTGTCGGCCATCCAATGCGGCGTAAATCCTGGGTGTTCTTTCCATGTCCCCTACTGTAGGGTTTTCTTGGACATTGTATAACACTCCATCCAATTTGTTGGGGCAATCTCTACAGTAGTGGGGCCCTTGGCACTTCCAACAAGTAATGGTTGGTGGGGAAGATTTTTCTCCTTTGTTGAAAGTTGGTCTATTGGCATGTGGTGGGGGTGCATTTGGCCATGGATGAGGTCTATTGAAGCCTCTATTGGGAGGGAAACTATTGTTCTATTTCTGCTAAGGAGGTGGTCTAAAACCTGGTCTTCGGTTGTCTGAGAAGTTTCTGAATCTATCTATGTTTCTATTTATGTTATCATTCCTTGGTTGTCCATGCTCATAACAGAGTCTTGCTTTGTGTAAAGTCATGTCTAAGGTTTTCGGCATGTCAAATTCAATCTTTTCTCTAAAATTTGGTGGTAGACATCCCAAGAATTGTTGTATCTTGACTTTTTCATCCTTGATGTATGGGACATAATGCAACAAATCTAAGAATCTATTTATGAATGCTTTCATGGTTAGGGATCCCATTTTCAATTCATGGAATTCTTTGATCTTCTTGTCAAAGAATCTTTCATACATGTATTTGTCTTGAAACATTTTGCTGAAAGCATCCCATTTTATCTCCCTCTTTTCCTTCCCTTTGGTGTGTTTCAAATCTCCCCCCACCATCTATCTGCTTTACCATTCAGATTGTAAATGGCCAGTCAGGATTCCATCTCACTGGAATAGTTTTGGACTTTGAAATACTTGTTCATTCCTAACAGCCACTCCTCGAACTTTTCCCCGGTATTTACCTCTCCATCATATGTTGGGGCTTTAAATTTCTGGAATTCTCCTTGTAGACTGCCATCATTCTTCCTCCTTTTCTTGCAAGGGGGAGGTGAATCATCCTCATTGGAGGATTTTTTACAGTCTTCTTCCATGTAATCAGGTATGTGTCCTTCCTGCATGTCCTTTGTAGTACTGCTGGACCTTTTTGGGTGATAGTTATTTTCCTTGGTTTTGTTGGCTGATTGAGTGGACTGTCCATGGGACCTTGCCCTTGTTAAGCTCTGCAGTAGTGCTTCATCTATAGCTTGTTGTTCCCGTTTCTCTTTCATATTGTCATCCTTAAAACTCTGCAACTCATTTTGTAACTATTGTATAGACTTCATTAATTTTGAGTTTAGTTCCACCATGATTTCTTGCCCTCGTGGTGGTGAGTTCAAATTTCCATGTATGCTATTGTCTTTTTATGTATTCATATTCAGATGATGATTGTACCTGTGTTGTCATATCAATGTTAAGAACATAATATCTGTTAGTTCATATGCGCATAAAAATTATAAATATAAATTTCTGATTTATATGTACCTATTGCAGATGTTTGTGATGAGCCCAACAGGTCACTTAGTATTTTAGTTGGGCTATGATACCACTTGTAATGTCCCTAAAATAGTAAAAATTTAAAATTTTCCAATTACTACTGAGAATTTCGAAAAAAGTAATAAAATTAGAATATCTTAAACACTAGTAGGTTATGCCAGTCCTTGTGTGTTAGATGTTTCCTTTTATCGTTGTACCACACTAATGTTTTCCATAGTGATTTGGTTGAAATCTCAAATGTATGCTAGTTATGATCTTTAAAGTTTGTATGTGTTTATCTTATACTCAGGTCTGATGGACTTTTCTAAGGACAGTAAGAATGTATTGAAAAATGCATTTGACCCATTTTACTCACGGGGCGGTGGATGGGTAAGGAATGGATGTCTGATGAAGTCGATATTACTTAGCAAAATTATATTACTAAAGCATTTGTACTTTTCTATTTGCAGGTTGGAAAACAAGGACCCAAACTTATAACACCTATACTTTACTAAGTGTTAAACCCTAAGCCTAAGAGGATATAGGGGGTGTTAGCACCTAGTTTTTTTGCATAAGAACTAATGTGTAATGGATGAATATCCAAAAAATTCTTTGAAGGAAGCTTGAAATTTCCCTTTATCACTCATGGCTGGGTGCTAAAGTGTTAAAGGAGGTAGCAAACTTGAAGAAATTCCAAGAGGGGTGTGACAAAAAATGAGCAAAAATAACCAAAATACTATAGTCTGAAATAAAATGTTGTGAAGGGTTAACTGTTGTAAAGATTCCACCGTTTATTAGGCGCAAGTGGAAGTTCAATGGCTCTCGTTGATTATCGCATGGCAAAGTTGTGCGGGGGGAGAAGGAGGAAGGTGGTTGCAATGAGGAATACCTGTGGACAGGTGTTGATCGGGGAGTGCGTTGCAAGAAACGTAAGCAGTAATCAAAACCACCTCAAGACCATGCGATACTATGGTGGCCGGACATGGCGCTAATGATCGACAGATGGGATTCATTATCAGACATCTAACATTTTGGAACAGGAGTTGTTGTTCTCTAATCAAGTCTCCTGAGATCGATGGGGTGGCTTGCAAAGAGGAGCGAGTCAACGGCGATGGGAGTTGGAAGTGCGTGGGAGATAATGGTATGGACCCCAGTAGCGGGAAACATTTCAGGAGTTAAGCGGGTCGCAGATCCCCATGGTGGATGCATGGAAGGAGAAGATCGACGGTCCTTGTTGATTGTTGCATCGGGGAGATGCATGCTGGATAAATGAGATGGTCGTTACGATGGGACAAACCATTTGACAGGTGTCTGCGCCAAGACTTGTCGCAAGGAAGGAAAGTGGTATTGGAAACCACTCTGAATAATCGTGATGCCACTTCGTGGACACGTGGTGTCGAAATGAATGGTGGAGATCAAAGAAGCAAAGACGATCCTATGGTGGATGAAGAAGGGGTGTCACATCAATGGTTAAATTGGGGATCAGATCTAACGGCCGCGATCAATACGTGAGTGATCAACGGGGGAGAAATGTAGACAGCTAGCAAAGAAAAGTGGAAGATAAGGGAAAAAGGCTTATATATATAAATGTCAGCATGTGAGGTTGACATTTGTTCCTTAGACCTATCAGACTCAGAAACTTCTGGACGTGCAGAAGATGAAGAAGACGATAGGAGGGGTCATGCTTAGAGCATTTCAGTGACAGGTAGGGCCTCATAACTGCCATCTTTTACAAATCTAAGCTTGTTTATAGCATAAGATGTAGGAAGAACTAGCTTCTAGCATTGATAGGGTTAAAGTTTCCCTAGAATATAGGGACACTGATGTATTTGACACAGACTCTCGGCTCCCTATCCCTGAGATTAAGAGAAAATTGAAGGTTTTGCTCGAATAGGGTCTGGATGTACATAGGGTTTTTCAGTCATCATTTACCATCTTTTGTCGTGACCAAATAATGCCTTTCCCTGAGTTTGTGTCATGGTGTTCGTCAAATTATTCAAAACCTCAACGAGTAATCATAAATGCCCATAAGTCTAAAATTGTTTGTATGGTAGATCCCGCAATTGTCCGAAGTTCTTTTGCAATTCCTGAGTCAGAGGCCCTTGAGTCTGAGAGTTTCTTTGAGGAGTCAGTCATTTCCCTATTTCATCAAATTTCTCCCGAGAACCATCACGCCTTTTTCACTACTTGTATTAAGCCCGACTTAGAAGTCACGAAAACCCCATACCCTTTGGATGTCATCCTTTTTAATGATAGTATCCAATTGGTCTTTTCTTTGATAGCTCAGTTTTTAGGTTTCGATACAGAGCTGTGGGTGACAGAAGTACAATTGAGTCTGTTGTTCAGGATTAGCCTCAATTCAGCAGAAACTAGAAATGAGTCGATGCTGTCCCTCAAATTCGAGTATTTTTTTAGCATAGAGGATTCATTCGCAGTTAAGCAGATTTCCCAATACTAGACATTTTAGGTTTCAGACACGGATCAAGATGGTTATGTCTAGCTATGTAGAAGACTTGCAGTTTTCAAAGTTACTTGACATAGATGCTTTAGAAGATAATGTTTTTAATTACTTGAATTATATTTTGTCTTCTGTCCATAAAGTCATTTTTGGAGAAGACTTACCCAGGGTTTTTCTGGAAATGGAGTCTATGATGCAATTAAAAAATGAACTGGCAGTAGGATATTGGTTTCTATTGAAGGATGCTACAGTGATTAGGTCATATGGCTTTGTGCATCAACCCTATATTTTACCTGCCTTCTTAACTCCGAGGGTTTTCGCTCTCGAGTTCGTCAGGAAGAAGTTAATTTTAGAAGATGAGCAATTCTTTAAATTCAAAAAGGGTTCTGTTGTAAAGTACCCATGGAGAGTAGATCCATTCATTATAAAGAGCAAAGAAGCTTTGGTGGATGTGGAGAAGTTGTTGGAGAATATGGAATTCAAGAAAGACGTTGCAATTGTGTATGACCCCTTTCATATTATTTCCAAGAGGAAGGAGAAATGTAACCTAAAGGGTTTTGAACACCAAGAGGCTGAGGGATTGTTGAAGGGATGAAATTTATTTCGTTATGAGCCTGGAGAGGAAGAAATTATAAATTCACATGTTGGCGATTTAATTTTGTCACAGTTGATAATGGACATAGACCAGTTTCCAGACACTTTGGAAATTGGGAGGAAGAGAGATTTGCAGTAGGTTATGGATATAGATAATGGCGCTGGTGTAAGCTAATGCTGGCCACTCATGACGCGTTAGTCGCAATGGACTTCTGGAAAAACAGAAATCTTAACGTCAGAAAGCAATATTAGAGCTAGCTACACAACTTTTTGGAATATGGCGCAAGAAGATCAAACATAGAAAATCGTATTACCTTCCGGAATATATAAATATTATTTATGGAAATTAAGTATAACTCCCAAAAAATGGGGTTCTCCTAAGGTTGGTATGTTATTTTTTTAAGAAAATATAATGAATATGTTTGCGTTAGCCCTCTGTTTTGGTATTCAAATCGTGGATTTTTCTTAAAAAAATTATATACAGTCGTAGATAACAGGCCATTCTAGTGCGGCGTTATTTTTCCATATTAATTTATGTTAATTTTAATTTTTTTTTAATTAAGGAAGACATCCCATCCCTAAAATGATTAGGCTGAGCGTTAGCCCTCGATATCATGGTCTTAGCCTAATCAATCAACAATTTTTTTTTTAGGATGTATTTTTTTGTGTGTACTTGTGTGGGTTCTTTTCCATTTTCAAAATAGGTGAGCCAATAAAAAGTTATAGATGAAAGAAATAACCTACTCTTTGTGTAAGATTGACATTAGTTCAATTGAAATCAACTAAAAAATAGGAACAAATAATAGTTTAATAAAAAATTACATATTCGGAATTTGCACACATAGTTCTACAAGTATGTGCAATTTCATTTGCAGTGGACAAGTGTAGCATACGCAGAATCATGCTCGAAACAGAAGAAGTTATAGAATAAGATGTATTTTGTTATAACACAGTCCAAGACACTTGTTTGGAAACCCGAAGCTAAAAACAAAGCGGCCAAGTCATCCACCACATTGGTGGGAAAGGAATTGACCGCCAAAATTTAGAAATTTAAATGGCATGTACACGTTGTTT